>JAMPIV010015776.1:0-82500 GCA_024509875.1 Oreohelix idahoensis | reverse complement strand
GCACTATTTTGCTTTCAAAATATTTGCGAAGATAACAAGAATACCAATGTATAATATTGTAAGATATCAAAGACTGCACGTAACAGTCTTACCACACCTCCCGGGAAAAAAAAATGGAACATTTTTTTTTCCTTTTTGAAATACATCTAGGAGCAACGTACAATAGGCTCACAACGCATGAATAATGCGCAGATGAAAATATCAGGAATACCTATAACGCCTAATATGAGGCTAAGTCGACTTATGGAGCGACTGGTGAGAATGTGTCTCATAAACTGAGAGAAATTATTTCTCTACAAGTATATTTTTCCAGGAAGGTGTCATCAAAGTATAATACAATTCTGGCAATTACACAATGCCTAAAAAATTCATATCATCATTTCGTATTAGATATCTTAAATTTATGATTTATGAAGAAAAAATCATCAAAGCACAGCGGTGAATAAACATCAATGAACCGCTATGTAGTGATACAATCATTATATTATTAAATTACAAATGTGTATCTATCATGATATAGAAAAGGAACTACTATAGAACTAGACATATCAAGAAGTCTAAGCCCTAATAGTTATGTGGAATCATGTGGGCATCTTGACAGAATGTCTGCCATCACATTATCTGATCCACGAATAGCTCGCACAGAGAAATGAAAAGGTTGAAGAGCAATTGCATATCGAGTAGACCTCGAGCTCTTCAAATTCTTACTCTGTATAGCAGTAAGAGCTTTTTGGTCGGTTTCTACTATGAAATGTGCGCCTAGAAGGAATCTCTGTAGTTTGAGGATCGACCAAACCATAGCTAATAGCTCACGGTCTAAAACCGAATAATTCCTTTCTGCCGCATTAAGTTTTCTGGAAATATACATTACAGGATGCAGAGTTCCAGAGTACTCTTGCATTAGTGCCGCTCCAATCCCAGTGGATGAAGCGTCACTACGAAGAACGAATGTCTTATCTTTAGTAGGTAGCACTAAAATAGGTGGTGTTGAAAACAATGTTTTAATCTTATCCAGAGAGCATTGGCATTCCTGAGACCAGTGGACCACATTAGGCGAACCTTTCTTTAGAAGTGTTGAGAGAGGTGCCATGATAGAGGATAGATTCTGAATGAATCTGCCATAAAATTGAATAAGACCTAACAGACTTCTCACCTGTTTTTTAGTCTTAGGGATTGAGATGTTAAGTATCTTACTAGTATTATGGTCCTCTGTCTTTAGGAAACCATGACCAACTCGGTGGCCTAGGAAAGAAATTTCGCTAAAACCAATATAGGCTTTAGAGGGTTTCGCTGTCAGGTTGTGCTCACGCAAAGTAGACAGCAATTCATCTAACCCTGAATAGTGATCTTCCCAAGTATCGCTGAAAAGACAGATGTCGTCTAGATATGCAATGACATCTGACCGATAAGATAGGATTCGGCGCATCATGCGTACGAACGTAGCTGGTGCGTTCATAAGACCGAAAGGCATAAAATTCCATTGGAACAAACCTCTAGGTGTTGAAAAAGCCGTGAGAGGTTTGGCGCGTTCAGATAAAGGAACTTGCCAATATCCTTTAGACAAATCAAGTTTAGTGAAAAAATGAGATTTGGAGAGTCGAGTAAGTAGCTCTTCCAGTAAAGGCATAGGTTCGGCATCGAACTTAGTTACTTGATTCAATTTTCGATAGTCAACGCAAAGACGTATGTTATTGTCTTTTTTACGCACAATAACCATCGGCGAAGAATATGCAGAGGTGGATGGTTCGATTATTTTCAAATCTATCATCTCATCCAACTCTTTCTCGACCTGTGCTTGAAAATGTATAGGTATAGGATAAGGTCTAACCCTAATAGGAGTATGGTCAGTTAGAACAATGTCATGTTGAATGACATTCGTTTGTCCAGGGATGTCAGTGAGTACATCCTGAAATGTTTGCAACATAGTTGAAACTTGTCGCTGTTCTCCTAGAGACAAATCAGGAGAGACAGTAACGTTCTTCCATGATTCACTGGAATGAAGTGGGATCATTGGAAGAGGAAGATTTACATCTGAAAAACTTGTTTCCTCATCCTGTATCACGGACAGTGATGAGTAATGACCATGTTGTACTGGAGAATTGTCCGTTGCTTGGAAAATGGGTTGCAAATAATCCGGACGTTCATGGAATTCAGTAAGCATATTGATGTGGAAGGTTTTATGCTTCCCATCAATATCGACAATATAGTCGACATCGGAAATTTTCGATATTATATCGTACGGACCTTTCCAAGAAATAAGTAATCTGTTTTCCCTACAAGGTAGTAATACAAATGCTTTGTCACCAGGACAAAGTTGTCGTAAGCATCTCTTCTTATTGGCAAATTGCCTTGCCTTCTGTTTCGCAAATTCAGAAGAAGAAGTTGCTAATTTGCATGCTTCGATAATTTTTTGTCTCAACGCGATGACATATTCGTAGGATGACTTTGTGTCATCGTCAATATTGTCAGATGTTATGAGATCGTGAAGCAACGACATAGGGCCACGCGGACGCGCGCCAAAGACGAGTTCAAAGGGAGAAAATCCCGTATGTTCATTGGGTACCTCTCTGTAAGCGAAGAGGGCCGCAGGTAAAACTCTGTCCCAGTCTTGAGGATGATCCTCAGTTATCTTCCCCAGTAAGTTTTTAAGTGTTCTATTAAGGCGTTCGACCATACCATTAGACATTGGATGGTAGATACTACTTAAAGATCTATCTATCTGCAGAGTAGACATTACTTGAGACATGGTATCTGATATTAGTTGGGTGCCATGGTCTGACAATATCTCTCCGGGGAACCCCAGACGAGAAAATATAAGCCAAAGAGCATCTGCAATATCAGCAGTAGTAATGCTCTTCAGAGGAATAGCCTCTGGCCAACGTGTGCACATATCAACACACGTCAAGATAAACTGATGTCCTCTGGCAGACTTGATCTTAAATGGACCAATAATGTCTATGGCCATTTTTTGAAACGGCCGAATAGGAATGTCCGCCGCCTGAATGGGTGCAGCATGCCGTGGACCTTTGGATTTAACTTCCTGACATACTTTACAAGATCGACAATAAATACGTATGTCCTTGTTTACCAATGGCCAAAAGAAAGCCGCAAGGACTCTTGACTTAGTACGGGAAAAACCCATGTGTCCAGCACACTGAGAGTCGTGAGCGTGCTGCAAAATTTTAACTCTCAAATTCTTGGGAACCAGGATTTGAGAATGACTTGACGTAATGGAGTCTTGAACCATACGTACAAGTACGCCATTCTTCTTTGTAATCCACGATTTACGACTTGTGTCTTTATTCGGATCACCTTTAGTTGCAAGAATGAAGAATTTCTTCAGAGTGGGATCATCTTCTTGCTGTTTTATAAACGAGTCACGAGAAATTACCAAGGGATTATCTTGGTTATGCACTTCATTATCTTCAGTAGATGAAGTTTGAGGCATATTAAGAGCCTGAGCTCTAGTGACTACAGCGTTAGCAATCTGCATGTTTTGCCTTTCCCACGTGGAAATTTGTTGCGGAGTGCATTCCTTGACTCCATGAATGCGACCGATGATGAGGTCAGCGATCGGATTCGGAAGAAGACATGCGTGTACATCTCCTGTAAAGAAAGGAGTAGCAATCCTAATGATAGCAGTAGAGTATTTCTCTAATGTGCCGCCAAATGTTACACATTTGACTACTTGTCCAGTGGCACGGGAAGGATCTACGAGTGACTGCCTAACACCAATTGTGGTGCATCCAGAATCAAATAGCACAGAGACTGGATTGTTATTCACTAAACCCTTATGTAAGACAAGAGAACCTCTTCCATCATGCGCGACTGATGCTGGAAGAGCAGGAAGAGGATGGCCACAGCTTAAAGTAGACACTGTGGTTGGCTCAAATAACGTTTTGCATTGGGGGCACTGAGATGCTCTCCCAAAATCAAAAGCGGCACATGCCATATTACTAGCATCATTATTATCTTTACTCTGTTTATAGGCTTCATGGGACTCTTGTTGTGCAGAGTTTGCCTGAAAATGTGGTTTATGTCTTTTGTTTTGAGATCTACCTCGGTTATTATCACCTCTGTAGTTATTGTTACCTCTATTGTAACCCCTATTTGGGTTTGAGTCATAGTTCCCTTGGTTACCATTATCATATTCATTATAATGAGTATCTCTGTAATTATGATCTTGTTGACTCCAAGACGGATAACCCTGATAGTTTCTATAATTACTTCCTCTACGGAAATTCCTATAATTATGACCACCCCTGTGTCGAGAGCTATCAGGTCGTCTCCAGTTCTTTGAAGAAGAACCCTGAAATGATTGGTTACCTTGGTTTTGATAACTATTATGGTTACCTTTTTTATCAAATCTGTTTTGAGGTCCCTGAAATCTGTGTGAATAATTGGGATTGTATGGTGTTGCTGAAGCAACTGGCATACTCTCCTTAATCTTAGTGTTGCCAAAAGTCACGTCGGGGTGTGCAGTGACATATTGGGAACAATATTCTTCCATTTCTTTTAGAGATTTAGGTTTACGCTCATGTATAAATTCAAGGAAAGGTTTGTTCACACATGACATAATCTTATCTCTGAGCAACAAATCCATAAGTCCTTCATACGTTTTTTCTGTTTTGGAAAGCTCAATCCAACGATCAACTGTGAGACGTGCCTTTGCAGTGAATTCTGAGAATTCTACACCCGTCTCAGGTACCATCGTTTTAAATAAAAGGCGATAGCCTTCCTCACTTAGCTGATATTTTTTTATCAAAGCCGCCCTAATGACATCATAATTATCCTTATCTGCTTCTCCTACAAGGCATAATCTAGTCAAAGATTCACCTTTCAAGTTTTCTGATAATTGATTAGCGTATTGTGATTTATCCACATTATGTGTACGACAAGAACGTTCAAATCTATCCAGCCAGAATGTAATATCGTCACTGGACTGATTGAACGGTGGAACCTTAACCTTGTAAGTAGAAGGTTTATCATTACCACTAGATGCCTGATTAACATTACTCATACTTGTCAATCTTAATTTCTCCAACTCAAATTCATGTTCTCTTATTGCTTTTTTTTCTTCAGCCTCTCTGTCTAATCTTTTTTGTTCAGCTTCCCTGTCTAATCTTTTTTGTTCAGCTTCCCTGTCTAATCTTTTTTGTTCAGCTTCACTGTCTAATCTTTTTTGTTCAGCTTCCCTGTCTAATCTTTTTTGTTCAGCTTCACTGTCTAATCTTTTTTGTTCAGCCGCAGCTTCTCTTTCCAATTTTTTTTGTTCAGCTTCAAATCTCCTTTCCTCTACCTGCATCTGCAATTTCTTTTGTTCAGCAGCAGCCTCAGCTTCTCTTTCTAATCTTTTCTCTTCCGCCATAGCTTTTCTTTCATCTGCAGCTAATCTTTTCTCTTCTGCCATAGCTCTTCTCTCTTCTGCAGCTAATGCTTTGTCATATTGAGCAACTGCCCATTGTTCTAATTGTTGACCAGTCTTATCAAGGGCTTTCCCTTGTGTAATGAAGTATTCTAATGTAGCCATGATGTCTAACAATAATACTAATCACCTGAATCAATAATAATACCACAAGTTCTCAATGACTTGATTAATCAGTATACTATCCCAATATCTGTGGGTCACAAGCCTTTAATAAGGTCTTGTATAATAGTAATAATAATCAGGTACTGGTTTATACCATAATCCAAGTGCAGTGCACAGGCAATTGTGTCTTATGAAATATACCTATATAAAACATATGTCAACCAACAGAATACATAAAGTACAAATAGGACTGACAATACAAGAACGTTTGCAGAAATCAAAATAAATCAAATAGGGAAATCAATGAAAATAATCACTGAATCTGCAAAGAATAACAACACAAATGACGTCACAATATATGAATATAAATTGTGAATAGAACTGAAAGATAGAAAAGGTTAGACCAACAAATTACAAACAAATCAAAACAAAACTAAAGAACAAAGAAATATTACAAAAATAACAATAATTACAGACTTCACAGCTAACACAAAAGCAACAGTTGTCGCAGCAAATTTTCAATCAAGAAAATTGCACCTATAGAAAACGCCCACAACGGACCCTCTATGACGTGGGATATTCTGTTGTGAGGACGCCGCCCAACCTTAAACACAACCCGCTGACATAGAAACTAACATACTATACAAACAAATAACATGCAAACATAAATATATATAAATTATGTGTATGATAGTATGTGTTGCAAAATAGGCTCAGTCTTACAGTAATGGCAAAGTTATTTTTATGAAAATAAACAAACTGCCACTTTATTCAATTAAACATTCTGGCCTTAAATATTAAAGTTCATATATGGAAAACAAGAAGATCCATCGATGAAAATAGGACTTCTTAGTTCACTCATACTGTCTTCCTGTTAACATTGAGAAGAATTGATCCAACTGTTCTGTGAAACTCTATAATGTCTAATGTAAAAAATGTCAACAACGCTGACCTACATACTGCATTCACCTGACAGGTCACGTGACGAAGTGTTGACAAAGAGCAAACCAATACTGCAAGTGTGTCGTATCAGCCACAGGAAACGGTCTGGTATCGGTAATCTGTTGACTTCTGAACTTCTGCGAGGTCAAACCCAGAAAGCTGGTCCACCAGTTGATAAGGTTGATAAAGTTGGATTTTTATTCCCGTTAATGATATCCACCAAAAGATAGATATAAGTGGATGGAAGCAGACATCATCATCATCATCAGTTGATAAGATCTCTATGGTGTTGTTTGCTCCACTGTAGTGTATGGAATGTCAACTTGACCTACGCAGTGGTGTGTAGACATGGATTGAGTGTATAATGTGCGAATGATGATAAAGGTTCGTGGTGTTGACAAAAAATGTTCTTTTCTCACACTCATGTATGGCTGGAAGTCATCGACACCAACGACTGTGTACCTTTTCTAAAGTTTAATTGGACGTACACACTCGACAGCACAGATAGTGACAAATCACAGGTTGCCATAATACATCATAGTACAGTGGATAAATGGTCTTGCAATGTTACATGGGCACTCATGTAGAATAAGTGTATAATGGACTGTCAGTAGCCAAGCACTCAGTATCGCCCATACATATATCATCTGACTTCACTGACTGAGCACGTCAGCTTATAAACAATATTTCAGATGGCTTCTAAACCTAATCTCGTCTAGCGACGATTCTTCAACATAATGTTCAGCATATATTTTTCCATATAATAATATTGAACCGCTAGCAATGGGTTCTCATGTGTAGCAGTGATCTCTGGACTGATCAAGCGATAATACGGGCATCCCTTTTCTCTTCTTGAAAGTCACTACATGTTTTGGTTCCAAGATGGCTTCACTCGTGAGCTGTCACTCACGTTTGGATACAGATAATGAATCTGTCCTAAAGTTAGTCATTCATAAAACATTTCATTGCTCTGTAGATTTGATCATGAACAATTGACTGCAATCTACAGGATATAGTGCTGCTAGGAATCGAAGTCGTTTTCATCGAGTCAAATATATTCTCTTAGACATTCAAATCGTAACTATCGAAAATGGTGGCTTCGATCGAGAGTTCATAAGAGTATCTTTGATTACCTTGGTATAGGAAATATGAAACTGCCATTCCTTGGCAATACGACTAAACACTGGGGTAAAGCATACACGATAGGTTTAGACGACTATCACCTTCCCCACAAATACTGAGATCACTTTTTCCCCGGCGACAGGCCGACATGGAAAAACACAGTCCCTATCAGGACGAAGCCAAATCACACCACTCTCTAGCGACACATCCGCCGAATAGCCTTCGACCTCTCTAGAGACAACAGAACATATAGTTCGACTTAGATATGTAAAGATATACAGATATAAGACAGACTCGTCCCACTCAGACAAACAATACACATAAATTCAGGCCATAGATATTCTGAAGCAAGAACAATCTATTATTACCCAAACAACGAATAAATCGCAGTAAAATGGATTTATCCGCGGAGTTTGATCGAAAGAGCCGACACAACTTTCAAGGGAAGTAACTCAATAATGACTTTCCCTTAAGCACTATTTTGCTTTCAAAATATTTGCGAAGATAACAAGAATACCAATGTATAATATTGTAAGATATCAAAGACTGCACGTAACAGGTACCTTGAATGCTGGATGTACCGCTCTTTAATTGCCAACGGCAGACGGCTTTGCTGAAATTTCTTTAGCTTTAACACTCTTTCTCTTTCCACCTCCGACACCCAGAGACCTACCAACTTATCCTCTGTGATCTACCGGTAGATTGGAGTCTACTTTTTTCCGACCCCTGTTTTGTATACATTTTCTGTAGTCCTCGTAATATTCTTATTACTAATCACCTAGCTGCTTCATTACATACCTTATACCTTCGCCATAGTAAAAACAGCAAACAACCAGAGTGTAAGATACTTGTTGTCAGTCGTTTAATATTAGATCCTTTCTGTGTCGGAGAAATATTCCGAGTTATATCTCACCTGTCACTTTTTTGTTCCCATGTCAACTTGAAACTGTCGGAGAGCGTATACACATCTTCAGAAACGGAAGCTCCGGGGAAAATTAGAAGAGTATTTAGGAATAGTTCAAACTTTCTGTTTAACAACAATCTGGGAGAGGAAGTCGTGCAGAGTTTTCATGTGTTTGAATCCGAGATACTTGTGCGCGATTAGCATTTAGAGTTGCTAGGAGACCTCTTACTGATTTCGCCAGCTTGGGATTTGCGTGTTGTTAAATGTGTACTGAATTATTCCAATGTTTTGTGCACTTGTCTGCGGAGATGTGGTGAAACTCCCTGGAGAGAAAATTCAAGAGCCGAAATGTTATTTAGGGTGAAGCTCTTACAGATACATCTGCAAGTGGAGCTAGTCATATTTACTCAAGTCATACCAGAAATTTACCTTCGCAACTTTGGTAACAACCCTAATTTAGGAATACCGTGACGTGAAATAACCGTCCCTTGTTTCTTGGAAGTACTTATGACAGAAAATAAAATAGGTTACCTATAGGCGAGTCTAGCTACATTCAAATAAAACTTTTAAAACACTTTAAAATAGTGTGCATTCATTCTATAGTGGTACTCACAGATTCCGTGTCCTCCATAACTGCCCTAATGAACAATAAATTCAACAACTTAGACAACCTCTCAGAATCATTAAGGAAAACAAAAGTAATTTCAACAAAGTGAAAGTACAGTGGATTTCTTGACATCGCAAGTTTTATGAGAAGTGAGAAGGCAGTTTGTTGCGTGATAAATTCTCGCAACATCGTTTTATTACAATATCTATTTTATAACGCAAGGGCAACAACTGCTTGAAATTTATAGTCACTTTTCTCGGTAAGCATTTGTCTTCTCGCGTTGGTATTGAATGCAGTTAAGTTTTGAGCTGTGGTCTTTTTGCGCTGGACTGCGCATGACTGGTCTTGTTTTTTGGTCGATCGGTTTCCGCCCACCACTAGTGGAGTGAGCGATTTGAATGGCGAAAGAGATGCCTCGTTGAAGAGGGGATCTCCGCTATTTTTTTGTTCTGTCAGGGATGTGTAGTCCTCTTAATGGATATTTCGTTTATTCGAGATAATACCTCTAGTGTTTCCCACATGCCGGGAGGCATAATATTTCTGTGTAGTTCCTGAAGGCAAGGTAAATTGACTTTCATTAACTCTATCGATTTTTGGTCGTGAGCGATTTCGATTCATAGCCTGTCTTCGAAAGTCGTCGTCACGAGATGTTTTCCCAGCTCACATGTCGCTGTATTGTACTGCATCGGTTGATGCATGTCCCAAGGACCATTACTTGCTACTTTGTTAAATGAACTAGGTTTGGAAAACCTTTATTATCTAGAGGATATTTTTGAGGACATTATTTATACTTCGGCAGACGTGTCTGTCTTGCTGAAGTCAGACTAAGGAGAGTGAACTGATCTCATACATCTGGTTATCTCCTGGCTGTTATAGAAAAGGATGGAGTTTTTCACCTGACTACATTTACAGCACTATGAAATATAACATGCATCTGACTCATCATTGTAATGCTGTCTACCGTCTATTGCTGTATTGAATGTTGCTGTGATAATGACTGTTTGATGTGCCTACATATTCGCGTAACCATTTTGTCACTGTGGCGTCCACAATAAATAATGAAGAAAAACGTCAACGGCTGTTACAAGAATCATTGACTTTATACGTCGTGAGTTTACTGACGTCCTATGTGGATTGCCCTGTTATTTTTGTATGAACATTGTTTGACTGAACACATCTGCACACTACACAAAACCAGACATGCGGATACCATCCATCATCATATGGCATCACGCATCATTTGGTGGCCATAAGCTGGTTTGATTCTGGTACCAGCAAACACGGGGTCCCTTACCCACTTCATTTTCAACAAGAATTCATCAGCATCCTTCAAGAAATTAACATTCTTCAATACAGTCAACATCTTCAAAATTTTCAAAGTACTCGGCGTTGCCCGGTAAAAGTCAAAATTTCAACTTTTTGACGGAAACAAGAATTTGACAGTACCCGGCGTTGTTACATGTTGCCGGATAACTCGGACTGCTGTTATCTTTTACGCAAGTCAAGCAAGTTGCTGCTGTCAAGGTTCCAGTGCTGTCGTTTTTGTGAAGGTCAAGTGCCGGTTGAAACGGGTTGTTTTCTGAAGAAGGCCAAGTACCGATTTCCATCAACTTACTTTTGGATTAGAAGGTCAAGTGCCGAAACAACTCAACACACAGTATTTCAGAAGCTCTTGTACCATCGTGTTAGCAGTGGAAGCAGTTCAGATGTGCCATCATCGTTGGAGCTTCGCTCTTTAGGACGTTGATTGACATCCGTTTTTTCTGCTGTTCTACGATTGGAAGCCTATAAGTTAAGTGGCCTGTTTGTATGTAAACTGTGCCCTTATACTTCTGCTGAGTCTTCTGTGTATCATCTCATTCTATATGTTATATGTCTATATGTTATTTGTATATTTATATGTTTATATTTCAGCGGGTTCTCGGTTGGGTGGTGTCTCCGTTAGATTATGCCACGTCATAGAGGTCGTCTATTGTGAGCGTTTTCTGTAGGGTTTGCAAATTTCCGATACTGGAATTTGCTAAGCGACTTCTGTTGCTATTTATGTTAGCTGTGATGACATGTTTTAATATTGTTTTCGTTATTATTTCGCATTCTTTAGTTTTGTTTTGATTTGTTTGTATTTGTTAGCCTACTCTTGTCTATAATTTAGTTTCATACAACATTTTTGTTTATACACTGTGGTGTCATGTATTTTGTTTAATTATAGCGCAGATATCGTCACATTTTTTGTGATATTTCATTAATTTCTGCTTTATTTTTAGTTGATTTCTGCGAACGTTTTTGTATTGTTCCTGATCTTTGTTATTGTTTACATTGTTATTGTTTACATTGTTTGCATTGTTTACATTTTCAATGTTTACATTCTGCATGTGTTTACATAGTCATTGTTTACAGTTATAGTAATTAGTTAATGGGCTATGCTAATGCACTGTTACTACTACACTGATGATAAATGAATGATGAATAGTGTCGTGCACTATTGAATGAGAAGTGCACTTATGATCAAGAATTGAGTGCTGATATTTCATATACAAGTTCTTTGATTGGAGACTTGTTTCCCACAGAGACTGGGATAATATAATGTGATGTGAATATACAAGTGCTTAATTAAGACTTGTTACACTTGGGTTTGAAATAAATTAGTTAATTATTTCAGGTTTTGGACTCATATGTTAGACAACATGTCTACATTTGAGCACTTTATTGAGCAGGGTAAATTGCTTGGGAAGACTGGTGATAAGTTAGAAGAATTTGCAACTGCTCGATATGATAAAGCAATGGAAGCTGAACAAAAGAAACTGCAGATGCAGGTGGATGAAAAAAGATTCCAAATGGAAATGGAAAAACAAAAAAGGGAATCAGAAGCTGAGGAGAGAAAACTCCAGCTACAGCTAGAAGCTGAAAGACTTCAAAAAGAGGCTGAGAATAAAAGACTTGAAAAAGAAGCTGAAAATGAAAGACTTCAAAAAAGAGGCTCAGGCTGAGGAAAGAAGATTACAGAGAGAGTCTGATGAGAGGAAAGCAAAAATGGAACATGAAGAAAAGGTCTTAGCTTTAGAGTTGGAAAAATTGAAATTGACGAGCATGAGTAATGGTAATGATTCAAACAAGGGTTCATCTTCTGGTAAGGCTAATAATGATACTTTTAAGATTAAGTTACCAACATTTAGTCCTTCCAGTGATGACATAATGTTATATCTGGACAGATTTGAACAAGCATGTACAGCTCATAACATAGACAAAGCAAAATATGTTTATCAGTTATCAGGGATACTGACAGGTAAAGCTCTAAGTATATTAAATATGGTGGATGAACCTGACAAGAACAATTCTGAGGTTGTCAGGGCCGCTTTGTTAAAGAAATATCAGCTTAACGAAGACGGCTATCGTCTACAATTTAAAAACATGTTACCTGAAAATGGAGTTGAATTCTCCGAGTTTATTGCAAGAATACGCATTACTTTCTCACGATGGGTTGAACTATCTAAGACGGAAAAAACTTATGAAGGACTTATGGACTTAATACTTAGAGACAAAGTCATGTCGTCTGTCAATGAGTCTTTCCTTGCTTTCCTTCATGAACGTAAACCTAAAACAATAAAAGAAATGGAAGATTTCTGTTGCCAATACGTAACTGCGCACCCACACATAACCATGGGTAACTCTAAAGTGAAAGAAGGTTTACCAGTTGCTTCGGCAGCTCCGTATGGCCAAAACTTTGCTCGTAGATTCCAACAAAATTTTGATAGAAAGAGTAGCGGTAATTTCTGTCAAAATCATGGAAATCAATTTCATGGTGATTCTTCTTCGAAGAATTGGAGACAACCTGATAGTACTCGTTACTATCACCCTAATAATTATAAGCATTTCAAAAGAGGATATGGTAATAGAGGTTATTCCTGCCGAAGACCTCAGAACCAAACAAATAGATGTTCGCATCAATGTGAACATGATAGTAATCGTGGAAACTGGAATTCGAACCAGGATAACAATTACAATAGAGACAATAATAACTGCAGAGATAATAATAACTCTGATAACTTCAGAGGTAATAATAGTCGGGGTAGATCTCAACACAAAAAAAAGAGATATCAGCAGGCTAATGCTGTACAACAGGAAACTGAGGGAGCCTGTAATCATGTTGTTGATAGTAAAAACTTTGACGCTGTCACTGGTTCTGCTTTTGACTTTGAGAGAGCAAACAAATGCCCCCAATGCAGTACTTTATTCGAACCGGGTACCATAACTACTTTGAGTTGTGGTCACCCACTTCCCGCTCTTCCTGCTGCTGTTGCGCATGACGGGAGGGGTTCTTTAATTCTACATAAGGGTCTTGTTAATGATACTCCGGTCTCACTACTTTTCGATTCCGGATGCACCACTATTGGTGTTAGACAAATCGCTTGTAGATCCATCTTGTGCTACAGGAAGGGTTATTAAATGTGTCACATTTGGCGGCACTCTAGAAAAATATCCTACTGCTGTAATTCGCATTGCCACTCCTTTCTTTACTGGAGATGTGCATGCTTGTCTCTTACCTAATCCTATTGCGGACCTTATTATTGGTCGTATTCACGGAGTTAGGGAGTGTACCCCACAGCAGATTGCTGCTTGGGAAGATAATAACATGCAAGCTACAAATGCAGTAGTTACAAGAGCACAAGCTCTACAAACACCCGAAACTTCACTGAATAGTGATAATGAAGTTGATAGCCAAGATAGTCACTTAGTAATCACTCGTGACTCTTTCATAAAATTGCAAGAAGAAGATCCTTCTTTAAAAAATTCTTCGTTCTTGCGAAGAAAGGTGATCCGAATCAGGATACAAATAGAAAATCTTGGATTGCAATGAGAAACGGCGTACTTGTACGTATGGTACAAGATTCGACTACGTCGGCACATTCGCAAATTCTTGTTCCCAAGAGCATGAGAGTGCAAATATTACAACATGCTCATGACTCGCAATGTGCTGGACATATGGGTTTTTCCCGTACGAAGTCGAGAGTCCTTGCGGCTTTCTTTTGGCCTTTTGTCAATAAGGACATTCGTATTTACTGCCGATCATGCAAGGTATGTCAGGAGGTCAAATCTAGAGGACCACGACATGCTGCGCCTATCCAGGCTGCTGACATTCCTATTCGGCCGTTCCAGAAAATGGCCATAGATATTATTGGCCCTTTTAAGGTCAAGTCGGCCAGAGGACATCAGTTTATCCTTACATGTGTCGATATGTGCACACGTTGGCCAGAGGCTATTCCTCTTAAGAGCATATCTACTACAGATATCGCAGATGCTCTTTGGTTGGTATTTTCTCGCTTGGGGTTCCCCAGAGAAATATTGTCAGACCATGGCACTCAACTCATATCTGACACTATGTCACAGGTAATGTCTACCTTACATATTGAACGATCTCTCAGTAGTATCTACCATCCTATGTCTAATGGGTTAGTTGAGCGTCTGAATAGAACGCTCAAGACTTTGCTTGGTAAGATAACTGAAGATCATCCTCAAGATTGGGACAGGGTTTTACCCGCGGCTCTCTTTGCCTATAGAGAAGTCCCTAATGAACACACAGGATTTTCTCCCTTCGAACTTGTCTTTGGCGCGCGTCCACGCGGCCCTATGTCTTTGTTACACGATCTCATCACTGCCGATGATATTAGCGATGAAACTCAATCCTCATATGAGTATGTCATTGCTCTTAGACAAAAGATCATTGAGGCATGTAAGCTAGCAACTGCTTCATCAGAAATTGCTAAAGAGAAGGCAAGACAGTTTGCTAACAAGAATAGATGTCTACGACAACTTTGTCCAGGTGACAAAGCATTCGTCCTACTCCCCAGTAGGGAAAATAGACTTCTTATTGCATGGAAAGGTCCGTATGCAATAGTCTCTCGGATTTCCGATGTTGACTATGTGGTCGATATTGATGGAAAGCATAAAACTTTCCACATAAACATGCTTTCGGAATTTCACGAACGTCCGGACTATTTGCTGCCTATTTTCCAGGCAACGGATGATGCTCCTGCACCTCACGGTCATTATTCATCCCTGTCTGTCATACAGGATGAGGAATCTACCTTCTCTGATGTTAACCTTCCCCTTCCAGTGGTTCCATTACATTCTACGGAATCTTGGAAAAACGTTTCTGTTTCTCCTAATCTTTCTGGTGACGAACATCGACAAGTCTCGTCGATGTTACAAACATTTCAGGATGTTCTCACTGACATTCCTGGACACACAGATGTCATAGAACATGACATAATTCTTACCGACAATAATCCAATTAGGGTTAGGCCTTATCCTATTCCTATACACTTTCAGTCGCAAGTGGAAAAGGAATTGGATGAAATGATTCAATTAAATATAATTGAACCATCGACTTCACCATATTCTTCTTCCATGGTTATTGTCCGGAAGAAGGATAAGAACATACGAATTTGTGTTGATTATCGCAAATTGAATCAGGTCACAAAGTTCGATGCTGAACCGATGCCTTTGTTAGAAGATCTACTGATTAGACTTTCTAATTCTAGATTCTTCACTAAACTTGACTTGTCTAAAGGTTATTGGCAAGTGCCTTTAGCAGAGCATGCCAAACCTCTTACTTACTGCTTTTTCTACACCTAGGGGTCTATTTCAATGGAATGTTATGCCTTTTGGTCTCATGAACGCCCCTGCCACTTTCGTTCGCATGATGCGTCGAATTCTGTCACATCGTTCGGATGTCATCGCATACTTAGATGACATCTGTCTCTTCAGTGATACCTGGGAAGATCACTATTTAGGGTTATATGACTTACTGTCCACTCTACGTGAGAATAATTTGACAGCGAAACCTTCTAAAGCTTTTGTTGGTTTTGGTGAAATCTCTTTCCTGGGTCATCGTGTTGGTCATGGTCTCTTGAAGACAGAAGACCACAATACTTCCAAAATACTGAACATCTCTGTTCCTAAAACGAAGAAACAAGTTAGGAGTCTCTTAGGTTTAATTCAATTTTATGGGAGATTTATTCCAAATTTATCTTCGATCATGGCACCTCTCTCAACATTGTTGAAGAAAGGTTCGCCTAATCTGGTCCGTTGGTCTGAAGAATGCCAATCTTCACTAGACCAAATCAAGAATATATTTTCTTCTCCTCCCATCTTAAGATTACCTACTCTTGATAGGACTTTTGTTCTTCGGAGTGATGCTTCATCCACTGGGATTGGAGCAGCACTGATGCAAGAATATGCAAATACTCTGCATCCTGTTATGTACATTTCTAGAAAACTAAATGCGGCAGAGAGGAACTACTCGGTTTTAGACCGTGAGTTGTTAGCGATGGTTTGGTCAATTCTAAAGCTACAAAGATTCCTCCTGGGCGCACATTTCATTCTAGAGACTGATCAGAAAGCTCTTACAGCTATTCAGACTAAGAATTTGAAGAGTTCGAGATCCACTCGATATGCTATAGCTCTTCAACCTTTTCACTTCACGGTACGAGCTATCCGTGGTGCGGATAATGTGATGGCTGACATTTTGTCTAGATGCCCACATGACTCCAACTAATACTTCTGTCCTATATTTCCATATATTACAGAGTCATAACACACCTATATTTCTACAATAGATTAGCACATCTGTACTTACTTTATATGTACACACTATCGTGCTTTGTTGTCATCTTCTTCTGTTCGTTTTATAAGATGATAGAGGAGGACTGAGTAGTTAATATAAGGGCCGTTAGTTTACTAAACAGCCACAATTATTAATAAGGTATTGTACCTTATGAAGCATATTAGTTATTAATTAGCATTATATTGCTTGTACTTTCTCAGAATGTCATTGTTGAGCTGAGGACTTACCTTACTAGTATCAAGCATGACGAGTTCTAGATTGTGTACTTACCCTCGGAATACCAGAGCATATGTCCTGGATCGTCATGTAGTTTAACTTTACTATGTACTTATGTCATTACATGTCAAAGAATGTACTATTTAAATTTTCCTATCAGATTTGTACATCCATTTTTAAAGACAATATTAGAGTATGCTGTTTAATGATGATTATGGTAACTTGCATACGTATATTGTGTTTACATGCTAACGTGATGTGTGTTGGTGACACCTCCCCGATGTGAATATTTTTTGAGACATATTTATTTTTCTGTTGAGGTATATCCTCACCAGACACTCTATATTTAGCCTCATGTTAGGCAATTTAATTAATTATCAGCGCATAATTCGTGCGTTTTGAGCCGCTTATCGCATGCTCTTTGATATTTAAAAAAAAAAATATGTTCCACATTTTTTTTTTATCGGGAGGAGGTGGTGATATGTTGCGTGATAAATTCTCGCAACATCGTTTTATTACAATATCTATTTTATAACGCAAGGGCAACAACTGCTTGAAATTTATAGTCACTTTTCTCGGTAAGCATTTGTCTTCTCGCGTTGGTATTGAATGCAGTTAAGTTTTGAGCTGTGGTCTTTTTGCGCTGGACTGCGCATGACTGGTCTTGTTTTTTGGTCGATCGGTTTCCGCCCACCACTAGTGGAGTGAGCGATTTGAATGGCGAAAGAGATGCCTCGTTGAAGAGGGGATCTCCGCTATTTTTTGTTCTGTCAGGGATGTGTTGTCCTCTTAATGGATATTTCGTTTATTCGAGATAATACCTCTAGTGTTTCCCACATGCCGGGAGGCATAATATTTCTGTGTAGTTCCTGAAGGCAAGGTAAATTGACTTTCCATTAACTCTATCGATTTTTGGTCGTGAGCGATTTCGATTCACAGCCTGTCTTCGAAAGTCGTCGTCACGAGATGTTTTCCCAGCTCACATGTCGCTGTATTGTACTGCATCGGTTGATGCATGTCCCAAGGACCATTACTTGCTACTTTGTTAAATGAACTAGGTTTGGAAAACCTTTATTATCTAGAGGATATTTTTGAGGACATTATTTATACTTCGGCAGACGTGTCTGTCTTGCTGAAGTCAGACTAAGGAGAGTGAACTGATCTCATACATCTGGTTATCTCCTGGCTGTTATAGAAAAGGATGGAGTTTTTCACCTGACTACATTTACAGCACTATGAAATATAACATGCATCTGACTCATCATTGTAATGCTGTCTACCGTCTATTGCTGTATTGAATGTTGCTGTGATAATGACTGTTTGATGTGCCTACATATTCGCGTAACCATTTTGTCACTGTGGCGTCCACAATAAATAATGAAGAAAAACGTCAACGGCTGTTACAAGAATCATTGACTTTATACGTCGTGAGTTTACTGACGTCCTATGTGGATTGCCCTGTTATTTTTGTATGAACATTGTTTGACTGAACACATCTGCACACTACACAAAACCAGACATGCGGATACCATCCATCATCATATGGCATCACGCATCACAGTTGTAGTTCACAAAGAAGAATGAAGCAAAACTGAAGCTGAGGACAAACGAACGAACTTTGTTTTCAAAGGGTTAAGAATTTGGCACACAAGCCCGTCCAAAAATTCAGCCCGTCCTCTCTCTCTCTCTCTCTCTCTCTCTCTCTGTGTGTGTCTCTCTCTCTCTCATTTTGCATACTGTGCCTTTTCCTTCCCACTTGCGGGCAGGGCAAGACATGATAAGATAAAAGAAATAATAAAAAATAAATACATAGAAAAATGGTATAGAGACATAGAAGGGACTCAAATACAATTTGCCAACAACTTAAAAATTTGTTAAGACAGACTTGTGACCATGTAGGGAAGGTGAACAAACCGTATAATGTATGTCACCAAAGTATCAAACTGACAGCATGACCGTGACCAACACCTTTGAAGAAGAATCTGTGTGGCAGTGCGAGAACCATGTAACAGATCGCAAACTATATTGGAGAGATACGTGTTATAAGAGAGCCAAAAACCAAGAAGATGACGAATGCTCAATGATGGAAGCCATTTTAATTTAATCAATATTTTTGTGGCAGTAACGTCTGTATCAAATTCCTTCCCTCCTGAATTGCCATGAAACGCAAATAACGTAAATATGCACACACACAAATTGATAGCTGGGAGACACAGAGAAAGAGGTTCGTAACAGTTGTTGGAATTCAAAGAGAAATAGCGGACAAGATCAAAACCAGAGTTATAAAATATTTTTGGACAATCACAAAATATCAGAAAACATGTAAAAAACGAAAGGTTAAAGAAAACAAGCAAGACGGCGACTGCCGTAAGTTAATTCATCATGAAATGGCAGGAACACATTTTTCATAGTATACAATAATGACATTTGAGTCAGAGTTAATAATCATCACAAATATATCGTCAGAGGATATACTCTATGGAACGATATTGTACCTCTAAGATTCAGCGTCATTATCAGATGAGTGTATGATCTTCTACCATCGTCCTCAAATCTTGTGACATGGGTAAAACCGGATGACGCTAAGTATCTTCTGTGCCAGGAGTAACAAAAGTTGGAACATCTACTTGTACTTTCAGCTTGCAAGGTGTCGCTAGGACTAGAGTGATGTATATGGTGACATAGTTGAGTACTAAATGAGCTAGCAACTACAACTGACTTATTAAGTTTGAAGGTGAACAGCAAAATCAGGTCTATTATTACAAAGAAACACTTTCTGACAGCAGGAAAATCAGCAAACCAAATATTACCTTACCGACTATTCTTGATGGTGCAAATGACTAGGGGGATCGCATTAAACCGAGCTGGGCGAGGGGCAAAACTTGAATTCATTAAAAAAATGTCAAAGACGTCCACATAGACCAGAAAAATTGAAATAGTATGACAAGATCATTCGTGTGGAACTGATGACAAGACCCAGACAAGCGTCAGTGCAATAAAAGATGACAAGACCCAGACAAGCGTCAGTGCAATACGAGATGGCAAGACCCAGACAAGCGTCAGTGCAATAAGAGATGACAAGACCCAGACAAGCGTCAGTGCAATAAGAGATGACAAGACCCAGACAAGCGTCAGTGCAATAAGAGATGACAAGAAGATGCTGGAGATGGCTAGTACACACACTGAAGAAACCTGATTGTCGTATAACCAGACAGTCCTAGTTCTGAAATACTGTGATAAACGAGCGCAAAGGCCTTTTTGCTCCATCTTTTCCTACATTTTTCATATTGTATTTTCTCCGACATTTGCTCTTTCATCCCATATTTGCGACCCACATTTGCTATTTCATCGTTGTGATTACTCGAGACCAGTATCTAGAGAACCACATTTGTTCTTTCATCGGGGAAAATAAAAGTCATTTGATTGAGTCATCATGCCTGACATTATCGTTTGAAGCCCACATTGCATCGTGATAAATCTGGTAAAAATACATCTGGTCATCCTAATCAAACATCTGGGCATGCTGTAATTTCTGTGACACCACATTGGACGCCCAGATTGGCCAGGGGAAAACGTCTCATGCTGTAATGGTGTTATCTTCGGTCGGCCGCGGTTCAGACAAACGTTGGTTTACCACATTGGACGCCCACCTTGGCCAGGTGAACAATAAACAATCAGAGGTCAAACTACACCCACGTTTGGACTGACAGGGGACAAGAGCGATCCTGTGAATGAGTGACCAGAGGGGCCATTAAGGATTGGTTGGTATGGGCGGAGCTAGATGTCGGATCCAGAAACTCATATTGGACGGGCAGAAATATAATCTACTGCGTAGCTTGCAAGAGGAAGGAGTCCAGTTTTTTCCCTTGTGAGGAAGAGATTAAACCCAAAAACGCATAGCCTAACACACGTGTTTACTCAGAGTGGATATAATTCAGTTCTGTGATGAATTGTGTTCTTAAAGGATTTTGCGAAGGGAAAAGAAGGTTAGTAGATCTTATACAGATTATTAATACATTTTTTAAATTTTTGTTTATTTTAACCTCACAGCTAAAATGTGCGAAGGATAGAGTTTCAAATAATTCGTGGCATAACTGATTAATAAAATCAGAAGATTTTTCTAGAAGATGATAGGATGATAGGAGGTAATTAATAGTTCATATTTCACCTTTATCATCATCACAGTCTCCCATGCGCACACACTCTCATGCACAAGATATTTAACATCATTGGAATTGAACTCAGAGAGAGAGATGAATAGTGAGCAGTAGTTTAAATGCAAGTCAACCAGTGATGTTAAATGTGAAAAACTTACGAAGACTTTTGTGTGTCTTCAGTTCATCAGAAGTCTGAGTCTACACGCAACGTGTCTGACGTCTAACCAGAAATAAGTTATCAAAACGGACATTTGGCTAGCAGAATTCGCCATAGGACATCTTTCATTCCTCAATTAAAAAGGAATATTGTCTCACCCACAAGTCAGAAGGTGGACGCAGCATTTTTCGTCACCATGTACTGCTTGCTCACAAGTTCAATACAGAGTTATCCCAAGTTCAATACAGAGTTATCCCAAGTTCAATACAGAGTTATCACAAGTTCAATACAGTGTCATCATAAATTCAAATCACTCGAAAGATCATTATTATCTGAAGTCAAGCAAAAGAGCTCAAAAGAGGAATCGCATATTTATAGCAAGTGCAACACCCTCTTAAGCGCATTCTATGAAGCAGAATATATATATGTTTTATGAATCACGACTACATATGCAAGGTTATGAGTCTACATATCACTACCGATTCGTGAAGATATCCAGTCTGGCCAGTACCCTCGGGAGATTAGACAACAGACCTTTTGTTCATATGACAGCTATTAACTGTTGATCAACACTACAGAGATATACTCAAACAGTGAAGGAATATACATAGATATCTCGTCAGCGTTCTCCGTACGACAACAGTATTCATCAGAACGTCCTCAGCTTAGAGATACCCCACTCGACATAACGTATAACAACTTGGGACAGTGTATGCATACAGGTGAATCGTCATATCACTGCGAAGCATTTAGAGACACATGGACTGTGTAGAGTACTCACCATTTTGGTAACACGTATCATATCACATCATCATTTCACTTTACACCAGTTCATTCTTAATTAACTATTACTTAATTAACTGCAATTTTATTATATCATCTGTGTGTTTTGTGTGAATCGTCTTTCACCATCATCACGTTCTAACCATTACTAACCCTATATGTGTGGATATTTCATTAATAAACCCAACGATCGTTTGATAATTATCGATTTTGTTAATGTATCACTCGTGCTGTCGGTGTTACCTATTCACCTATAGGAACCTTTCTCTACTCAGATGAGGTTGGGGGCTTTTTCTTTACGGGATCTAAGGGCAGAAGCTAAGGTCGTGGGGAAACAGAACTCTTTCCATAATTAATTAGAAAACACTGTCTAGTGGAAAGCATTCGTATTCCTGTCTTCTTGTCCCTATCTCGAATAGATCTTTATTCTTTCTTAACGAGCCAATTTCTAGAGACCTTATATCTAATATCTCATAGACTATTCCTGGCAAAACTACTGTTGTAGTTGCCCCAGTACTCACCACACGACAAATACCCAGGGTAAAAGAGTTATAGTGAGACCAAAGAACACATGGAGAAGAGAGCTGGAGACAAGACATGACGGGGTGAAGAAGACATGGACGTAATGATGGCACGAGACATGAAGACTTGGCATACGTTTTTTGAAAGACCTTTGCTCCTTGAAGAGTTTAAAGGAGATTAATCAATTTATCATGACAAAAGGGTTAGAGAACACAATCATGACAAATGTGTCATAGTATACAATCATGACAAATGTGTCATAGTTTACAATCAAGACAAATGTGTCATTGTATACAATCACGACAAGTGTCATAGTATACAATCACGACAAATGTGTCGATGTATACAATCATGACAAGTGTGTCATAATATACAATCATGACACGTGCGTCATAGTATACAATCCTGGCAAATGTGTCAAAGATATACAAATATGACAATTGTGTCATAGTATACAATCATTACAAATTTGTCATAGTTTACAATTATGACTAATGTGTCGATGTAAACAATCATGACAAATGTGTCAAAGTATACAATCATGACAAATGTGTTATAGTATACAGTCATGACAAATGTGTCATAGTATACAATCATGACAAATGTGACATAATATACAATTATGACTAATGTGTCGATGTATAAAATCATGACAAATGTGTCAGAGCAAACAATTAAGACCTATGTTTGAGACCTATTAAGCGCTTAATACAAAGAAACCAGTTATCAGATTGGAATTTTGGAACGCCCGCACTATGTAGACTGGATTCTCCGCAAACAATTGACGAATGTCGAGGTGTTCTCTGGCTGGTTTTTTTTTTTTTTTTGTAACTACATCTATATAACACTGATGACATGTAAAATCTCCCATCAGTATCATCGTCTGATGCCATCTCCACATCGATGGAATGAAACTTTAGCGTCTTCTGTCTCTTGTCTTAATGGGGCACAGACTCCTTCCTGTCCAAGTCTTGATTTTTATCTTTCCGTTTATATAGCGTTGTCTTCCCCTAGCGCTATTTGACTTCAACTCTACCATCCATTATGGTCTTCAGCAATATGTTATTTTATTATTATTATTATTATTGTGGTAAAATCTCCCACAGTGACAGCTAATGCCTTGCAGAACGTTAATGTTTAAAGACTCAGCGCTCAAGTCTGCAGGCAAGACTCTGGAGCAAAATGACGTCACTGTGGGGGCAAAGATTTGCAATAATGCACACAACCTTCTAGTCCGCTACAATTCCTGCCCCGTGGAGATTAAAAGAGCTATGGATACCGCAAAGTGTTACAGAAAAATTCTCAGAATATCTTGGACCAAGAAGAAGAAAAATATAGACATCCTACTCGACCTGAACATCGAGGAAAACTGGCTCATAAACAATATCATGTCCCGGAAACTGAAATATTTTGGCCACATTAAACGTCATAGTGGCTTAGAGAGAGCAGTGATGGAGGGTATGGTACCTGGAAGGCGAGGCAGGGGCCGACCAAGACGACGGTGGACACAGGACATTGAAGAGACCTTGAACATGGCAATGGAGGAGGCAGGAGGTCTGGCTAGAGATCGAGAGTCTTTCAGGCGGGCTGTGACGAGAGCGACGTTCTGCAAAGGACATGCTACATGATGATGGATACCGAAGCTAAAGATAGAGTGGAAGGTAATTTTTTTTTAATGTGCCCCTTTCTTCTTGTCAAATTGAGAAGCGAGGACTAGTGTTTGCGCCTTTATATGGAGATTACTTAGTCGTTCCTCTCCTACCTTGTGGGGTAGAAGTTTGCCAGAGAGAACGCCATACTGTCATATCGGCTGTCTTCCTCCTAGCCTTCTTCTAATCCTCGGTCCTTCAGAGATTGTCTAATGTTGTCCTCCTAGAGATCTCTAGGTCGTCCTGGATGTCTGGATTTCTGGCTCTTAGTTTCCCATATTTGTCGTGGTAGTCGATCTTCTCCAATTCGGAGATATCGCAACAATTTCTTGAAGTACACGATATTTCACATTCATCATGTACAACAATCTACTACTAAAAACCTCCGCTGGAAGAGTCCGTGAATGCTTAGTGTAAGTTTCTTGTAAGGGGACAACTGTAATGGTGGCTCCATGCTCCATGAGGAGCGAAAAGGAAAATCCTGATGACTTTACTTTGAGCGTCGAGTGGCAGTGTGGTTAGAGTGCTTGCTTCTTCAGGCAAAGTTACTAGGTTCGAACACAGGTAACGTCCTGCTTCAGTCTACCCAGCTGTAAATGGTGGGGTCATCAAAAATGGGTAAAACGTCTTACTAGCATAAAGGACAAAAAGCCGCTATCGTTACGGCCACAAGGTCTTCGTCAGGGACAAGCGAACAAAACAGAAAGCTAAGCAAGAGAGAACTAAGTAAAATACTTAAAAGTAATAAGTTACAAATAATACAACACATAGATGAAAGTGGTTAATGTTGTTCTCGAGATGTAAGGACAACATGGGTAGAGGGAATCTGATTGTGCTCTTCAGTTACGGACAGCAACGGCAACGAAGAAGTGAACTGGTCATTTCACCTAGTAAAACCGAGACCTAACATAGTGAGCTCTCCATCAATTACTCCACTTTGGCAGTACGTGCTATACTTTGTGATTGACGTATGTCTAGAGATTTTTATTGCAGCAAACCTCCGCTCGAAACTTTAACGTTATCAAGGTGTGCACGCAATATAAAGCCCCACTTCTCAGATAGCAGCACAGATGGCAGTTACTCATATAAACACATAATCCACTGTCTTGACAGAAATTTAAAACCGGCTTATCCACTTTCAAGCAGCCGTCTCACCTCTAGACCACCTACACTGGGCATTTTCTTGTCGCGTGTAAAGTGATCTCTATGACTCTTCGGTGTCTTGATGGTATTGCTGACATGAATAACCCGAGACTTGGTCTTTCACACTGCCACCTGATGTTCTGAGAACGGAAAATTAGAGATTGCGTACACTAAAATGGGAGATAAACAAACAGTCTTACAGTATAATATTGAACGGTATTATGTTGTAATAAAACGTAAATGAAAGGGAGGTGAATACATAACCGTACGGTATTATGTTGTAATAAAACGTAAAGGACAGGGAGAAAAGCAAATAAACGTACATTATTATGTTGTAAAACAGCATGAAGAAAAGGGAGATATTATAATAAAACACGAAAGGCTGCGAGATGCGCAAACAAACAAACGTACAATATTGCATTATAAAACAGCAGGAATAACAGGGAGATGAACGACCAAACGTACCGTATTATCTATCTACATCTATCTCATCATCATCTCATCTCAGCCCGTAACCCGTCATGGGTCGTAGGGGCGCCATGGTGGAAGCATCAGCAGACAGGGTCCTCCACTGCTCTCTATCCTCAGCAATGCGTACAAGTGTGGAAAAACCGTGTCCTGCCCATTCTTTGATGTTATCAGCCCAGGATTTTCTCTGCCTTCCTCTTCTCCGTTTACCTTCGACTGTTCCCTGAAGGATCGTTTTCGAAAGGGAGTCATGACGAGTTACATGCCCAAACCAGGCAAGCTTTCGACGTTTCACTGTTGACAAAAGTGATTCTTGGTGGCCTGCATAGGTGTTTATCTTCTCTCTAACATAGACATTTGTTTTGTGCTCTTTATAGCAAATGCGCAAAATTCTTCTATAACATTTATGCTCGAAAGCCTGAATCCTTCGCTCCGTATCTGCAGTGAGTGTCCAGCTCTCACACCCATACAAGAGAATAGATAATACAAGTGATTTGTATAATTTGATCTTCACAGGAAAACTGATGTTACTTTTCCAGATCACATTCAACCTTGTCATGGCAGCTGAGGCCATCTCAAGTCTTGTCTTGATTTCTTTAATTGATCTTCCATCACTGCATATAGTGGACCCGAGGTATTTAAAGGTGTTAACTTCTTCTAACGTTTGCCCATTTAACGTAATGTTGGTCGGAACATGTTTCTTATGGCTATTCACCAATATCTTGCTTTTTTCTATATTAATTTCCATCCCATACGTTCTTGTTACTTTCTCCAGTCTAGAGGTAAGGTCTTGAAGTTCTGATTCTGATCCAGCTATCAGATCAATATCATCAGCAAAACGTAGGTTGCACAGAGGTCGGCCTCCAATCGATATGGTTGATTTATAATCGTAGAGAGCCTCTTGTATAATATGTTCTAGATAAATATTAAAGAGCACTGGGGACAGGATACATCCCTGCCGAACTCCTACAGTTGTTTTGAAAAATTCTCCAATGTCGTTGCTTGCAAAAACAGCACTGCTTGCGTCCTTGTATAGTGCTTCAATGATATCTATGATGTTGGTATCAAAATTGAATTTTCTCATTACTTGCCATAAGCCTTCATGCCAGACTCGATCGAAGGCTTTTGTGAAATCGATGAAGTTATGGTATAAATCGTGTTGATGTTGGAGATGTTTTTCGATAAGTCATCTAATATTGAAGATTTGTTCTGAGGTACTTCTTTTTGGTCTAAAGCCAGCCTGTTCCTCTGACAAGATTTCTTCTGATTTCTGTTTTATTCTGTTCAAAAGTATCCTTAACATCACCTTACTTGGATGACTAATAAGGCTAATGGTTCTGTAGTTCTTGCACATTTTTAGATTTCCTTTCTTTGGAAGCGGTATTACTAATGACTGCGTCCATTCTTTTGGCCATTTTTTTGTACTCCATATCTTCTGGCAAATTGTTGTCATGATTTTTACTATATCTGGTCCTCCATATTTCAAAAGCTCTGCTGGGATATTATCCACACCCGGTGACCTCCCTCCTTTCATCGAACATATAGCCTCTTCCACTTCTTCCCGTAATATTGCTGCATTTCCGAGTTCCCTGTTTTCGCACTTAATGTTGTTTAATATGCCTAAGTTAGTGTCAAGTTTACAGTTATATAATTCTTTACAATATTCTGTCCATCTTCTCATTACAGCTGTTTTTTTCATTGAGCAGAGCCCCATTGCTATCTTCTATGACAGTTACCCTGGGCTGTTGGGGTTTTGATAGTTTTCTTAATGTGTCAAAAGCTGCCTTGCTGTTACCTTTTATTAGCCCCGTATTAATGGACTCACATTGATCAGCTACCCATTTTTCTTTGGCCTGTTTCATTTTCTTCCTAATATTTTTATTCACCATACTGTATTGCCATGCTGCTTCAGGAACCTCTTTCTTAACCTTTTTCATTTCCCGCCGTGTATCACATAACTTCAGAATGTCATCTGTAACCCATGGTTTGTTTATTTTCTTTCTTTTACCAAGTATTTCTGTTGCTGATTCAATGAGCACGTCTTTCATGTTCTCTGTGATTGAGTTGATATCATCCTCCAAAAAGTTGAGAGCTGCGAATTTTCCTCCAACAGTTGCCTCAAAGATTCCCGCGATTTCTGGATCTTTCAGTTTGTCTAAATTGAATCTTAACTGAGAACATCTGTTTTGATTATAGTTCTTTTTAAGTTTAAGCTTGAGCGTCATCAATACCATGTCGTGATCACTACCAATGTCGGCGCCAGGAAAAGTCCTAGTCTTGGCTTTATTAATACTGGACTTGAATCTTTTGGATACAAGAATAAAATCAATTTGGCCATGTATCTCAGTTTTTGGGGCATGCCACGTTGTTCTTCTTGATAACTTATGAGGAAATAGTGTATTTGCAATGGTTAGTTTATAGTTGCTGGCAAATTCTAGTAGCCTTAGTCCTCGATCGTTAGTTTCACCTGTTCCAAATCTCCCCACTGTACCAGCCCAGTGACCGTATGCATCTGGCCCTATTTTAGCATTCCAATCACCTAACACGATGAGAAGATCTTTCTTTGGAATTTTCTTAATTGCTTCATCCAGATTGTCATAAAATGTATCAATTGCCTCATCCTCATAGTCAGTAGTGGGGGCATATACCTGTATGATGGAGATGTTCTTTGGATGTGCTGCAATACGAATGGTGATAAGCCTGCTATTTATTGGGGTGCAGCTGATGACAGAGTTCAATCTATCTTTATGTACGATAAAACCTACTCCATGCTGATGTTTAGACTCATCTCCACTAAACCAAATTTTGTGACCATCATCCGTTATTGATTCACCTAATCCTGTCCATCTGACTTCTGCTAGGCCCAGGATGTCCCACGAGCATCTAACAAGTTCATGTGTTAGTTCTTTGACTTTTCCACACGCATATAGCGTGCGTACATTCCAAGTTCCAACAACAAAACTTTCTCTTGGAAGTTTCAAAACAGGTGTTTTTACCCCATTCGCTGACTTATCACTCTCAAGGGGCAATGAGAGCGCGGTCGTTGTTAATCCGGGCATCGGCCGATCCGACAAATTATTACTGAGTTGACTTTCCATCATAGCATTTCAGTGGGCAAGAGGTTTGCTTGGCGGTGCCCATCTCCTCTCCAAGTATCCTTGCAGGTACATACAAAAATGTACCTGGAGCAGTAACAATAGCCCTCAATAAATCTGTAATGTTTTGAAACACTGTCCGATCGACACATCACAAAACCGCCATCTTGGCTACTTGTATCAACACAAACAGCGAACTCACATGATAGGCAAACTTGATGTTTTCATCTTTAAAATACTTAGCAACATAATCCAGAAAAAGCCAAACACACTACAAACTCATACAGCCTTAATAAGGGCTGTTACCACTGATGCAGACTCCAAAACGACGACATCTATCTAGACTAACATAATTACCGATGTATGTTACGTCGGTCGGTCTCACTCAAAATAGTAACTCGCGCTAGAAAAAAAAGTGCGCAACGCACGGTGTGCAACTTGAGCGGCGTGGGTGTAATATAAAACAAATACTTTGGTTTTACTTTATTTTCTTTTTTATTCTTTCACGAAATCAGTAGCGCTCGACAAAGAAAAAGTGCGTAAAAATTGGTGTACATGCGCCAATAACATACCAAAGTGGATTGTATTTGAACCTTTTGACACATAATGATCAAGATGATAAGATGGCTGCCCAATCTGTTAAAACCACTTATTATCAGGGAACACTCTTTGAAAACCATCCACGCACTTTCACACGAAATGTTGTCATCAAAGAACTTATAAGTTGAATCTAAAATAACATAATTCTCGCCGTGTGTACGTTGGTTACAGCTGAGGAATGCAACCGTGTTGATAAATTGTATTGTTTCCATTATATACACTCTCCCTAAAATAGTTACAATCAACATAGAAAATCGTTCAAATGACGGTGTTCATGAACAGTTTGATTACACTGTATAATGGAAAGAAACCAAAAACACTCTAAGAATGTACTTCTATCTGTTCATCCGGGAACGGAAACAGCACATTATAATTAAAAACCCGTCAAGTTTGACGGGTTATTGCTTGTAATGTAATAAAATGCGCAGTAAAGGAGATTATAATTCAGTAGTATACGTCATACAACATGAAGGAAAGGGAGATAAACAAAGAAACATACTGTATTATCCTATATATAAAATCCCAGCTTTTTCTGTCAGTGCGTAACGCTAAGGGATGCAAATTTGGTTGAAAGTTAGACATTAATTGTATTGTTTCCCTTATATGTAAGGTAAGGTAAAAGGTAAAGGATCCCGTTACACGCCCATTGAGGCATATTGGGAATATGGTGTTAGGCCCATTTTTTCTTGACCATCGGCACACTAGGGGTGATGTGGTCAGCATCACGCCGGCCGCCTTAACCTTCCCAGAGTTGCTCTGGTACCCAATTGGGGCTGGATCGACCCAGGAGCCGTTTGCGGCCTAAAATTCCCACCTCATCTGGGGATCGAACCATAGACCACTGAGCTAGGAAGCCAGTGCACTAAACACTATGCTACCGCGGCTCCCGAAAATAGTAACACTTACCAAAGAAGAATGCGAAAATGACGGTGTGCATAAATATATATATATTTATATATTTTTTTAAAAAATAAAGTTTTGCCTCGTTTTGGCGAGTCGTGTCCCGTTCAACCTAGTCGGTTATATTAGGGCGCATGTCCAAATATAAAAAAACCATTAGGTCTGGTATTATTGCTATATTTGTAGAATGTGTGATCCTGTATACACACATTCGGATCCTCGCTGCTGCTACGTAGTTCGTGTACTGTGGTGATGCAGAGTGGTTTTTTAAAATACTTTTAAATAAGTAAAATTGCCGTTAGCTATTGGTGCTTTTGAATTTAATTCCCGTCTTATGACGGGCTTTTACACTAGTATTATAAAAAGCGTAAAGATAAGGCACAGTATTATAATGTAATACAGCATAATACAACATGAAGAAAAGGGAGACTAGCCAGCGTAACTGCATTATACGTAAAACAACATGAAGGAAAAGGATATAAACAAACAAACAAGCAAACAAACGCGACAGTGACCTTCCTGAGCGCAGACGATGGTATATGTTGTTGTAGCGAACTTCCTCACACTGTGAAAGTTTTTAAAGGGATACTTGCTGCACATCACGCCGGTTGCCGTTAACTTTCTCGAGTTGCTCTGGTACCCAAATTCATTAGGCTGGGTTGACCCCGGAGCCGTTTGTAGTCTAAAATAATCCCATCTCAACTGGGGATCGAACCATAGACCACCGAGCGCGGAAGCCAGTGCACTAACCACTCTGCGCTCCCGCGGTTATATTAGGGCGCATGTCCAAATAAAAACAAACCTTGTGGTCTAGCAAGTTTATTGACATTGACCCGCTGAGCCAGTAGTTATGTATCTCATCTTTAAGACCAAAGCTTTATTTTAACTCCGCGATGCAAATATCCAGAATTTCTTGCAACTTGTTTCCACTCCCTTACCTATTTGTAACAACAAAGTATATTATCGGTTTTCACATTCTGCATGTTGCATTCTAAGGCCAGTGTTATGAAACGTCTTTTATGAATCTAATTACGTGTTCACTGCATAAAATAGATAATGTTACATAAAACATGTCTGTCCTAACTGGTTTCATTAGCTGTTCTACTTACTGCTTGTTTCCAGTGCATCCTTTATAATTATTCTCAGGCTGTCAACTTTTGTTTGTCTAGTAATCTGACAATTAAACTGTATACGCCTCTTATTCGAGTACTTTCATGCATTCCTTGTATATAGAAAACTCAAGGACATATAGATATGAATGTTGTGACGAAATAAATCGTGCACTTTTTATAACTATCGTCCCCTCCGGCAGTATCACTTCATTTCTTCATTTTGATCACTTATCGTCCTATTATTTGGCATATTTGTTGCCCTTACATTCTTTTTGCTGTGACCTCACCCAGGCATGTTTACGTTTCACTAGATGAACTTTAACAAAACCAGACTAATTACACAGGTCAGCGGTAATACGGTTATCACGTAAGTCAGTCTAGCCAACCTTTGACAGAGAGTATCCTTGTGTGCGCAAGCTGGTCACACACGATCGATTCAAAGGAAGCCAATTGTTGTCTGTCTGGGAAAGCCGTCTGAGGGATGGGCAAAGACACAAGTGATAATGAGATAGTAGCTTCCGTCAGACTATCCCTGCGTAATTATTACAGATGACCTGACACAGGAGACAATCTGGGCGGAAGAATTACAGCATTATTAGGAAGAGGTCACACGATGGAATTTTGTATGTAATATTTTAAAACACTCGGGGGAAAGTATAATTTAACACCTCTACCCACATAATGCAAAAGAGATTGGATTGGTGTAAAGTGAGAGCCGGAATACACAATGGTTCTCATTAGCAAATTCGTCGGAAGCACAATCTGGGATTTCAACTGGAAATGATATAACCTAGCGAAATTGGAGTCACAGGTCAGACTGCATCGCAACGTCAAACTAGCAACTCCCAGAAGCCAGAGAGAGAAAGATCGGACTAAGAATTCCTATATTATAAGTGACAGATCAGAGTGTTTGGGCAACTTTAAAACTTAACAGTAAACCCACATTTATAAATACAAAGACTGGAAACTTAAAGGACCGAGATCGAAGTATTTGGGCAACTTTAAAACTTAAAAAAGTAAACCCGCATTTTAAAATACAAAGGTCTGGATTCCTAAGGAATCAGATCACCCGTCATTAGAGGAATACAACATTTCCAGACCAAGTGATTCGAAAGCATCTAACCTAAGTTGCTAGTGCCCATTCTAAACTATGCCAGGAGATTGTGTTCCCAAAAGTTACTTTGGGGTAAGTGTAAAGATTTATTTTACAAATGTGAATTTGACATGTTTTTCTTGCTAAGTGGTTATATATGAGGCTGGCCACCTCAACATATGAAAAGAGTATATTCATAAACCACTACAGCAAGCGCTGGCAATTGTCTCTTGCTAGTCGTACATAAAAGCGACAGCACAGGTGACCCCAGACTCTGACGGGAGCAGTGATGAGTGATGATTACATCATATGTGCCTCAAGTGTATAATATAATTTTGTGAGATATATGTACGTTGTTAATTGTAATTCAGGCACGACATTTCCCCACGCTGTCCAAGCACATATTTTCTCAGTTTAATACTGATAACGCGTTATTTTGTTGTGATTATTACTGCTTTCATCAGGTTATACTGGACACATAAATGAATGGTCAACTCGTTCCGACACAGTGCTGACATCGAGTGAGAATGTAGATGTAAAGGACGCGAATGTGTGTACAGTTCTGCTGAGTTGACAAGTCACTCAATCATAAGCAGAAGTCAATAAAGGGTGGACTGCTGATGACGTTTCATACATTTAATAATGGACGTACACTTCGACATCACGATTACAGTCATTTGAACAGGTTGGCAAAAAATCATCGTATACTTGAAAAATGGGTGACAATATCAGATGTACATTTATGTGGCATGTCAATATAATGGAACGATAGTAGGCAAGCACTCAATATTCTGGTTGTCTATCGTCTCATGCTCTAACTGACTAATCGCGTCAGTTAAGGTGGATGCATAAACATCAACAATGGTTTACCGTCAGAACCTTCTCCTGGCTAAGTTTCTCAAGCCGTAAATTCATAAAATGTTTATAGCAACAATGTTAAACAACAGTAGTGGGTTTTTTCATAATATGTAGATCTCTGTACCATTGGACTTCTATACATATCTGCTATCAATAAGTAGCTTTCGACATGACAGCCTTCTCTGTCCACACAAAGAATCGACGCATGCGCAGAAAAGCCTTTCACCCCAGAGTTCAGCTCACAAAATAGTCCGACATAGAAATACAAAGATACAAAGATATAAGACCGAATCACTTTAAATAGTCAAGGAATAAATATAGATTCGGGCCATAAACATTTTAAGCAAGACCAATCTGTTTCTGGCCATACCAGACGAAAAATGACGTAAATCTAGTATTCATACGCCAGATTAAGACACAAGAACAGATAACCCATAGAACCGAATACAACATCGATTAATCAGGGTTCTGTCTCTTAGACTGAGAATCATTGATTCTCAAATAAATACTTTTCATCAGACAAATAGTTATACTTTACATTTGTATGCCTACCAACAGTAATCTGTGCGTCACATACTACCACACAAAAGAATATGTGCGCAACAAATACCCAGAAAAATATTGGTGATTTCTAATCATCTTCCCTGAGTTACGCTGTATATACTCAAGAATGTAATTATTCAGAGAGACTAACATTGGTGGGTGGACAGCGAGACAATGCGCCTGTTCATTTGCAGCCCACAAATGCACTTAGCTGAGGCATTTGTTCTTTCTATTTTGTCTAAAAGTTCGTGGAACAAAGCTATCGGTCGGTTCGTAGAACAAAGTTATCAGACTGTAAAGTGTCATCATCACAGATGGATTGGCGAAACCCAGGCTGCAGGACTCACTTATACCAGCTAAGTGCATGTAAAAGGCACCAGCAAACGGACATTACATTTTAATTGTAATTTAAATCCTCTAATCAAGTCTCAATGAAGACGACTTGAATTTTCATCTAAAATTCACCATCAAGTCATCTCTATTTTAATCTGTTAAAACTAGTTGATTATTAAATTTGTTACATGTTATTTTAAAATTTAACAATCATAGTTGAGCACTGTTCTTAATAGTCTTGTGAACACACCCTTGGGATAGAATCATCATTACCCTTCTATCTACAACTCTGCACCTTTGACGACCCATTTTAAATACTCTTGCGTTTTGGCCATGGTGGACCACTACTGCAAAGCAGGGGAGGCAATCCGTAACCATTGTTAAAGACGATCTCCTTGTTAATAATATTTATTAATTTAAGTAACTTTTAGCACCAAGCGGAGTATAGCCCTTCACTCAGTCCATGACAAGACCTTTTGTTCTGTGCCATCCGTTTAATTGATTTCTATGCATTCTATGTTGTTTTTATATATTTTCAGTTCTCTTTGTGTGTGTGTGTGTTTTTTTGTTTTTGTTTTTTTTGGGGGGGGGGGGGGGGGGGGAAGAGAGAATGGGGGAAGGGGGTTAAAGCGTTTTCATTTTTCAGCGAAGGTACCAGGTTCCGGGATCGAAACTTGGCAGCGGCACACTCCCATCTACCCAGCTGTTCTCTTAAGTTAGAGAAGGCAAAAGGTAGCAAGGAAGAGAACTGATTACCCCTCCTCATTAAAAACTAAAGACCCAGAAAGGTGAAGTCTCTAACGTTTCACTCACCTGCAGCAGTATCTGCTTTAGTAATACCTGTAACTTTTTTTGCGTTTGAATTATTTTACCTCGTGGATTCTAGGACGATGGCTGACTTGTCATGTCTGATAATGTGATGTGGTGACTCAGTTCTTGCCTTAACAAGCCAGTACTGCTTCTAGGTTTTATCATCAATTTTTCTTATGATGATTGTGAAAATTTCTTTGATCATGTGGTTGTGGTTTCTTAAGCTGTTTGTGTAGCAGCCGTAGTAGTTAGTAGCCTTGGTAATTCTTGTGGTTTCTGAAGAGTAAAATAAAGTTTAGCATCCCTGCTCACTCATATATTTTGTGACGATACGGTTGTGTGATCTCACGTCTACTCCGTCAGTATCCCTTTTTTCTTCATTCTTCTCTTCCTCTTACTCATCGCTATTATTTGGCATATTTTTTTGCCCTTTCATTCCTTATTTTGCTCTCTACTTTGGATCAGTAGGGTGAAGTCTCTAACACTCCACACCCCTACGGAAATATTGGCCACGGGACTATCTTTAATTTTCACATGTTTGCTTTGATCCGATCCCAGACAGAACTGTAATAACGTGGATATTAAATTTAATGTTTTGAAACACGTGAGGGTCTTTTTTGAATTTGAAACACCCCTACCCACGTAGTGCTGAACGAGATTCGATTGGATTCGTTGATTTGAGAGGCCGGAATATATAATGTATCTCACTGGAAAATTAGGCGGAAACACAGCTGGAATTTGAACTGAGGATTGTGAGATACATAATGTAGTGAAATCAAAGTCAGTACACACAATGCAGCGCACACGTTAGACTAGCGACTCCTAAAAGCCAGAAAGAAAAAGGAGACATTGGACTTAGAAATTCCACAACTATAAGTTTTGGTCCCTGTTGGACCACTTCTGCAAAGCAGGGGAGGCAATACGTGAAAATTGGGCGACTCGAACCGGGATTATTGAACTCGAACACGCATTTGTGATAAATCACAATTGCGGACCTCGTCTTTATTAAGTAACCTGATGGTTAAGTCCCCTAGAATACTCACAAAAATTTTATATTTACTGAAAGAGTATTGTTAGTTATTAGCATAAATAGTTCTGCTCATACGTCTTCCATAAATAAATAAATAAATAAACAAGGTGAAATATTTTAAGAGTAAAGTTAATAAGTGATAAAATCAAAAACTTCTCTAAAAATAAAGAGGAAAAAATTGTCCATTGCTGAAGCCTAATTTCTGTTTGTTGTCATTGTGGTTGAGTTTACAATTGTAGTCACTTAGAATGGCTAATTTTATTTTGTTAAGTAGCAATTGTAATTTTCGTGTCGCCTGCAAACAATCTCCTTGCACAGCATGGACGAACCACAAAATCTTTACACGTTTTACCTATTGCTAAAGAGATGGATTTATCTGGCAAAGATTTAGTTGACTATGTAAAAAAATGTGTAGAGAAAGACCGTGACAGGGCGGAAAAAGACGACGAGAGGGCAGAAAAGGCCGCTGAAAGGGAGGAGAGAAAATTGGTGAGGGAACACGAAAAGGCAAAGCAAAGCGCTTTTGAGGAGCAGAAGGCTGAAAAGCAAAGAGCTTTCGAGAAGGAACAGCCCGAAATAGCAGAAAATAAGGAAAACGCTGAAAGAGCAGAAAGGAAGGAACAGGCCGACAGAGCTCACGCACTCAGGTTAAAAAAAACTAGAGATTGAAGGAAGAAGAATCGAATCTAGCTCTAGCACTAATGGGTCGGGGAGTTCTCAAGGTAGTGATGGGGGAAATATTTCTCATGTGGTAGTTCCAAGCGCGGCCTCCTTTCAGTTTGATGTCTACTCTGAGGCTTCAGAGGAAATAGACATTTAACTTGCTAGTTTTGAGTCTTTAGCTGCCACCTATGGATTAGATAGGGAGAGATACAATATGAAGTTATCTCAGAGTCTGTGAGGATCTGCTTACGATATCTTCCTCGAAATGGCACCGGAAGACAACAACAATTAAGATTAGTTGAAAAAAGCCCTGCTTCGGTGTTTTCAGTTGAACGCGCAAACTTTTCAGTGCAAATTCTGGGAAGCCAAGAGACAAAAAGACGGATCTTATAAGGAGTTTGCTACACGTCTGGGTATGTACTTGGAGAAGTGGGGATCACTAAGCGCCTTCGACGAATCGTACGAGGGATTACAAGAAATGATTATCGTTGAGCAATTCAAGGATTCGCTCACCCCAGACATTCTACGGTTCCTGGCGGAGCACTGGGACAAATGTCTTAATCAAGTGGTACTGTTTGCTGTTCGGTACCAGAGCGCCCAGTCGGAAGTGAACCCGACTAAAAGGCGCCAACACGATAGTCACCCCAAACGAGAGGAGCACCCCGGCACTGACTCCAAGAGTACAACCAACACTTCACACAACACGACACAACAGTACAACAACCACAGGATCACTATAGGCAGAAACAACAATACAGCCCAGGGAACTGGAAGACGATATTGTAAGGCGTGCAAATCTGACACGCACTTCACATCGGACTCTAAGAGGCCTACGACAGGCCCTTATAATGTGGCGTGCCTGATCAGGGGGCTGATAGGGAAACATGATTCTCAGGCATATGAACAGAATTCCATTTTCTCTTCTATTACTGATCAAGTAACCGTTGGTAACCACTCCATACGGTGCTTATATGATAGTGGCTTAGAATACTCAGCTTTAGTTTCTCTATCTTTGGTGAAGGCCCACCAGTGCACGGGTGAAACTGTAGAAATACAGGGGCAACGAAAGAGCATAAAACCAATGCTACTTCCGGTTGCGGATATCGGTGTTTCAACCCGATATGTTCGGGGCAAAATCAATGCCGGAGTTTAAGGTAGTAGGCTACCCACAAAAGATTTAAAAAAATAAAAATCCAACAATTTTCATTTTCATGCTTTAAATCATCGTCAACATGTTCTTGCACTAAAAATAATTCATAGAAGCTTAGAGATACTCTGGTATGATAGGAATCAGTGTTTTTCTACACACACCCCCTTGAGTGATTTGCATAGCAACCAATGTTTATAGTTGGTTACCTTGTGAATAATGACCCAACATGAAGGTGCGTAATTGTAAAACTGCGAAATTATAATTATACTGAGGCAACAGGAGAAAGATATTTATAACTTTTCCAAGAGGAATCATTCAATGATTTCTTATGAATTTTTCAAAAGTGTGTGTCTAGAAAGCATTGATCGTAAATTTCAGCATTTGTTACATGCATTGTGCATTTTCACCCACATCAACTCTATTTATTGCTAGACCTAGTTTTATACTGTATAATAGTAGTTAGCAGAGCTTCTTTTGTTCACAATGGGAAATAAGACAAAGTAAGTTCCTTGGAAATCGGTACACCAACAAACCGTTGCATGAAAATGAGACACCTATTGTCGATAGTGGCGCTATAAAGCCTCTGTGCTCCTCAGCAAAGAAAATAAAGGTCCAAGAAAGTGAAGGACAAGCTAAAAATGACAACAGAAGAAATGTGTTTATCCTTATGGATGTAAAACTGCTGTTTGGGTTTTTATGCGCTAACTTTAGATGTGACAAATGTTATCAGTACTCACTGACCTGTGAGATCGTCGAAGAGACTCGGGATGGCTTTTGTCATGAAATCAGTATCAAGTGCACAAACTGTGTCGAATGGAATGCCAATTTCAATACTTCTGATGTTTCATCTCCAGCTACTCGCAAACACAAAGAAGTAAATGTGCGAATGGTGGCATTTGTGCGTTCTATTGGGAAAGGCCACAGTGCATTGCAGAATTATACATGAACACAAGTCAACCCATGGCAAAGAAAGTTGCACAGGATCTAATCACAAGTCCAATAAAGACCCTAAGAACACCGACCAGGGGATTCATAGACACTGCAGCTGCAGTAGAAGGAGACCTTTATTCAACAGGAGCTCATTAAACTTCATTTTGTGAGTTCTTTTTCTGTTTTTCTTTGATTTCTCGGAATTGTCTTTTCAACATAATTGGTGATCTTTGAAACAAGATATCTCTGGATCTGTACATTCAATTGACATGAAAATTAAGGCCTTACAGATTCTGACCTAAAATGGATACAATTGAATAGTTTTAATGACCATCATGCATATATAATGGGCACAAATATCAAACATTCCAGAAATATAAATTTTGAAAATTCATTAAAAATTAACCTTTCTGTCAATCTCTGTCATTTTAGGTCATGACCTTACGCTATATATAATGATTCAATTTGCCAAGTTTCAGTCAGATCCTTGTATAAATAACATAGTTATGATGTTTTGAAAAAGGTGTATAATTTATTCACTACGGCGGCCATATTGGATAGCTAATTTGCATAATTAATGAGGTCATTATGTGGACACAAATTTTAAGTCCATACTAACACTATACCCATGGTTGTTTGATTCTGAAAGGAAAATTTGAGTTTTTTACCCTATCAAGGTAGCCTACTACCTTAAAGACGATCTAGTCTACCCTCTCATTTTAGGGAGGAAATATGTATTTCTTGGAGATCCATCACGTGACTCCAGGCCGACACAAGAGAGAGAACACAAAAAACGCCCATGTGGCCCCTATGCTCTTATCTCTCACCAGCACGAATATTTCGGAGCTGAAGAAGACACAAAGGGCTGATAAATCCCTACAGCCTTGTTCTACCAAGTTGTATGGCAATTACTCCCATACTCCTAAGGCAGCATTTTACAGGGATAAAGGTTTCGTTTACATACGGGTAGTGAACAAGAGACAGTTAGTTGTCCCACCCCCTGTTGCACCCGCCTAATGCATGAAATGCGTTGCACCCTGCCCCATCTAATTAACTGTTCATATGCCCTGGAGGAAAAGGTATCCTTTAATCACTTCTGGCCAGGTATGCGAAAGGAAATTCGACAGTTCGTGAGAGCTTGCTCGGTTCGCCATAACCCGGACTATCAGCAGAACGAAACTACCAAGAAAGAGTTTGAGCAGAGTACCCAACACTCAGCATGGAATAACTCGTACCTCAATTAAACATTTATGTGTAGTAAAACAGAGTTACGCCAAGTGCAGAAGGACGATATTACCTTTGCACCATACTCTGAACAGAGTCGGATAAAAACAACCCATGCTTCAGCTGGAACATTCCACAAGGAAGATGGAGTTTTAGTTGGACGAACGAGGGCGGGAGTTCGACAATTAGTCGTCCCACTCCCTCTACGGCCTCAGGTTATGAAAGCGGCTCATATATCCTCATCAGGGGAACATGTTCCCTTTGGTACCACTATGAGGAACCTTCAAATGGTTTACTTCTGGCCCAAACGATTGGAAGACGTTCGTGAGTTCGTTCACAAATGTACACATCGCCAAGCGAGCAATTCAAACGTTCGCTAACGAGATAAGGAGGAGAGAAAAACTGTCGCACCGAGAGCCACAAGCAGTGCACAGTAAACCCACGGACATGTGACCGCCCAACGCTGGATATTCTACAAATATCTTAAGATAGGGGGTATGTGGCAATACGGTTGTGCAATCTCACGTCCACTCCATCAGCATCACTTCTTTCTTCATTTTTCTCTTCCTGTCACTCATCGCTATTATTTGACATATTTTTTGCCCTTTCATTCATTATTTTGCTCTCTACGTTGGATCAGTAGGGTGAAGTCTCTAACACTCCACACCCCTACGGAAGTATGGGCCACGGGAGTATCTTTAATTTTCACGTGTTTGCTTTCAGCCGATCCCAGACAGAACTGTAATAACGCCATCTAATTTGACCGATCAGCGACAGATAAGTTTTCGCTTGATTCGTCTGGCCACATTTGATAGAGACGGTCATCTCTATTGATCCCTTTGAACGTGACGGTCCGCCACTGGACTCCAGGTGGCTAGCGATTATCCCTATGTTTCCACAAGACGGGAGATAATGAGGTAATTGCTTCCGATGTACGTTTTGTATCGAGATTACAGATAAATCTGTCTGGAAACTTAAGATTTGCAGACGATAGCATCGGGGCAGTATCAGTGCATAACATTTGTTTGAGAAGATAGCACAAGAGGCCTGTGGAAGTATGACGCAACGATATGAAGAGGTCACGCGTGGATATTAAATTTAATATTTTGAAGTACGTGAGGGTCTTTTTTAAATCTGAAACATCCCTACCCACGTAGTGCTGAATGAGATTCGATTGGATTGGTTGATTTGAGAGGCCGGAACATACAATGCATCTCATTGGAAAATTAGGCGGAAACAGCTGGAATTTGAACTGAGGATTGTGAGATATAATGTAGTGAAATTAAAGTCAGTACACACACTGCAGCGCACACGTCATACTAGCGACTCCTAAAAGCCAGAAAGAAAAAGGAGACATTGAACTTAGAAATTCCACAACTATAAGTAACAGATCGAGTATTGGGCAACTTAGGAATTTACAAGTAAACCCACATTATTAATACAAGACTGGAAACTTAGGAATTTGATCACGTCATTTAGGAATTAAACAAAAGTTTTCCCAGGTCAGTGATTTCGCAGAACACCCGCCGTCAAAGGAATTAACTCTAATTTCCCAGACCAAGTCATAGAGGAATTAAACAAAAGTTTTCCCAGGCCAGCGATTTCGCAAAACACCCGCCGTCAAAGGAATTAACTCTAATTTCCAGACCTAAGTGATTCGAAGCATCTAATACAGAGCTGTGTCCAATCTAAATCTGTGCAAGGAGATTGTGTATTCCCACAATTTTGGGGTAAGTGTAAACAATTTATTTACTAATGTAAATTTTACGGGTTTCTTGCTAAGTGGTTATATATGAGGCTGGCAACCTCAACATATGAAAATAGTATACTCATGAACCACTACAGCAAGTGCTGGTGATTGTTTCTTGCTGGTCGTGCAAGAAAACTCGACAGCAGAGGTGACCCCAGACTCCGACTGGAGCAGTGATGAGTGATGATTACGTCACATGGGCCTCATGTATAGCATATCATTTTGTGAGATATATGTAACTGGTTAATGTTAGTTCAGGCACAACTCATTATTCGCGCTGTCCAGACACAGTTCCCAGTTAATACCCAGAGGAATATTGGTGAATTTTGAGTGGAACGCAGGGAATCAACACCAACCGCCTAAATCGGACAAGTTGTGTGAAGACGTGCCCTCATTACTCAGCAGCGACGAAAATCACAGCTGCAGGACTCACCTAAATGTTGAGTGCTTATAAAAAGGCACCAGCAAAAAGGACCTAAGGTTTCTGAACTATATCCTCACCCTAAATCTCTGTGAAGAGAAAATTTGATTCCAATATAGAAGTCACCCGCATTTTATACATTTTAAACTGTTAATTCTAATTGATTATTAAATTTGTTACCTGTTGTTCTAAAACTAAACAATCATAGTCGATTCAGTTTTTATATGTATGAAAGAATACGTATGAGCCAGAACAATTAATATATCAACATCCATAATTTTCGCCGTTTGTACGTTGGTCACATCTAACGTGGCAACAAAAGCCATGTCAGATGACTCTCAGTGGAATCATGTCATCTGTAGACGAAACGTAATGATAGGCAGGACTGGTACTAAGGTTACTGGCGCCCTGGGCAAAGGTGCTCTTTGGCGCCCTATATCTTGCTTAAAAATATTATTCTGGATTTACAGAAGGACATCAAAATAATTTAGTAGTAAAAGTCATAACCACGTTGATTAAAAGTTGTGTTTATGATTGTTATGATTGATAGTTATAGTATGATAATTACGTGAAAATGACTAACCAAATTTATTGATGTGCAAAAAGACGTTACGGATATAAAACCATATAATCTATCAGCCATCCCAGTGTAATATTTATTGAAATCTCACCAACAGATGTACTATATTCATGGTTATAAAGGTTAATCAAGTACTACACCAACTGTTCTTTTTATCAGACGCTGTTCTGCTACATTTCTGTAGCATTGTCTTTCCATCTGCCTGTTTGTCTTCCTCATAACCAAAAACCATATCGCCCACAATAGTGACATAAATGTATTTAAAACGTCAACAAAATCATTACTTTTATTTGTCTTAACTAGCTTGCAAAAACTGCCAAAACACTTCATTGAGTGTGAACAAATGCTTGCAAGCAGCAATGAATGTAAGCATATTTTTAATGTTAATTTCTTTTATATCTATCTATCTATCTATCTATCTATCTATCTATCTATCTATCTATCTATCTATCTATCTATCTATCTATCTATCTATCTATCTATCTATCTATCTATCTATCTATCTATCTATCTATCTATCTATCTATCTATCTATCTATCTATCTATCTCTATCTATCTATCTATCTATCTATCTATCTATCTATCTATCTATCTATCTATCTATCTATCTATCTATCTATCTATCTATCTATCTATCTATCTATCTATCTATCTATCTATCTATATCTATATATATATATATATATATATATATATATATATATATATATATATATATATATATAATCAAGCGTCTGTCTGTCTTTTACCTCATGATTCAAGAACCGCTGAACAGGTTTTGATGCGGTTTCCTTCAGCGTATTGGACATTTCTCCGGAAAGGTTTTAAGCTATACATCATCCAGGTACAACATCAGGAGGCTGAGCAGTGAATTGTTCTTCACTCCATTCATTCTTAGCTCAAAGGACAAGGGACGTAAAATCTTTACCATTTCTTGGGTTGACACAAACTATATAAGTCATAAATTGTATCCATTTTCGTTAAATTTAGAAGTGCGTTGGTTTCTGTTATGTAAGTTTTCTAAACCAGGATTCCTGACAAGGAAACCTTGAATAATACTCAGCTTTGTAGAGTTCTTACTTAAATAAACAAGTGCGTTGCAACTGTATTGCACATTTTTTTAAATCAGAATTCCTGACAAGAAAAGTTTAATTAATACTCAGCTATGTAGAGTTGTTACTACCTATTTCGTCTACACAGGAGCCTTCATTTAAATTATTTGTGCATGATTCCTGACAAGTAAGTTTGATTAATTCTCAGCTATGTAGAGTTCTTACTACTAATTTCGTGTAAACAGAATGTCGTGAAATATTCTAATCCACATATATAAATTATTAGGTAAATATAAAGCCTAACAAATAAAATTAATAAAGAGAAGAGCAATGGGAAAATAACAGTGCTGTCACAAAGAATGTACTCGAAATCCCCCTTGTTTTCTGCTTCGTCTGCAAATTGTAACGCTTTCACGTTGATATAAAAGCTTACTGTATTATTACCCGCCTTCTTCAATGAAACGTGTGCTGCATTTCTAAGAAAAACATTGAGACGTACTGCGTAATGACCTAAATTAATCCTAACATTAATTATACTGCGTTACCAAAACGAACGAACAGATGGACAAAAGGATAAAGAGAGAGGGGAGGGCTGAAAATCAGGAACGCATGCAACACGCGTCGCGCGATACACAAATGCTGCCATCACGCGTGTAAGTCTACATGCACTAATTTTTTTTTTTTTCAGACGGACAGTGATAAAATACACTACCCTTTCCCAGAGTTAGGTTTATAAATCATAAAAAAACTCTTATTAGAAAAGATAACATTAGATGGGTTTACGGTTGAAAACATAACAGTACCCAGACAGCACATCTTCGAAACAGGAGGTAGAAGAAATTGCATATTTTGAATGCAGCCACGTAGCTCCTTTAAATTTGTATTTTTGGGTTCCTTAGGGCTTGCTGACAAATAATATGTAAAACGTTACGCAAATAGTCCAGGAATTAATAAATTATACCCAAAATAAAATATTGGGGGTGCCTGACAGCATAAAATCATTTCTGCTCATAAGATTTTTTTTTAACGTGTTTGAAAAAAATTTACGTTACAGAAATAGCCTACCATGTAAACTCCAAATTGATTGGAGCGCAACAAATGAAAGCCTAACCACGATTGGTCGGGCTATAAATACTATCTTGGTTGTTAGGGGAAACGGGGAAAGGTAACATTTTTTCAAACACTTGTCGAAACGGGGCTCATTGGTCAGACTCGCTGATATACACACTTGGGAGCGTTAGTTCGAAACCACTTGTTTAAATAAGATTGATAAAGCATCAGTGCGTTGAAGCCAGCTTATATTTGGCTAAATAAAAGCCTGGAAGATAAGCAGATGGGAATTTGTGCCAGTTTGTGCCAGAATTCATTGCTAATCAACGTATCTGTGTTTATTCGTATGAATTGTGGTAAGCTTGAACCATTCAATATCTTTTAATGAAAATTGAATGTGAATTGTTGATTTATGCCTGTATATATATGTGTAGTTCAGTGGCCAACGTGAGGTAAAGCCTGTAATGCTCCAGCCTGAACAGAGGGTGTCGGAGAGAAGTAAAACGGCATGGAATGGCCAAACAGTACACTGACACCTGGATGATTGAATAGAAAGAAATAATGCTGGAATTGCAGAGGCGTAGTAACCATTAAGAAGGGTAATACTGGAATAAAGTATTTCAAATGAAGCTGACAGTTGGCCTAATGCTCTGAACTCAATGTTTGTGCTGTGTTGTGATCAGTGTAACAAGAGAGTTTAAGTTAGTTATGAAGTAGAAGGTACATCCTTCTTGATTTCAGGGACAGTGGTCTTGATGGTACTGAGCAGCACCTAGTCAGAGCTTTGCTGAATCCAGTGTCGGACAGCATACTCCTTGGTCCTTTTAGCTATCAGTGAGGTGTCTCCAGAGCCCAGAGGAGAATTCGAGCAGAGGAGTCCTTTCCTGCCGCCATCACGCCAGATAAGCTAACTTGGCCAGCTGAGCTCAACATTATGTCCCCTCATCTTGAACTGACTTTGTAAAATTAACATTAAGAGGGGAATTTACTTGTCTTAAAATCAGGAACTGTGAACATCTCCAATACTAGTCCCTAAAGACAAACTATTGAAGTCATGATGACAAATACCAACAGAGCTTGAACAAAACAAAACCAGTATTACCTCATTTTACTACTACACAACTGACACACATAGAACATTTGTAATAATATATGTCACTACAATATTCATATTAAATACATTCTGTACATAACTTGTAATTTAAATTGATTGTGATTCCTGGTTCCCTTGTAGTTGAATCAGGACACATATTCATTCATGCCAGTAATGAATACATATTGTTATTTGAAAAGTTACGAGTGACTTCTTTAAGATATTCTCATAGAGTGTTATATGTATGTGAGTGTCACAGTGTTGTTAAGAGTAGTGGATTAAATTAAATTGTTTATCTGTCTGTTGTTGTGACTTACACTTCATCATACACATACCCTAGACACATAACGTAGTCATCACACTATTCCAGAATAATTCTGACTGAGATATATAGATATGTGGTAGCAAGTAAGGTGATATATAATACACTACTCTTATTAGATATATATATATACCTTCACAGCTGATCTCAGTCAGTACACTAAGTCCCCTATAAATATTTATAACATCCCACTTCACCACATATATTGGGGTCTCGCTCTTGGGATTTTGAATCTTTCCCTATTAAAAATATTGGGGGTAATTCACTTCAGGGAATATAAGAATTAAAAGGTATCCTTGGGTGGAATAAAATAAGGTTGAGCTCACGGTGCCTGTGTTGTCCATTATATATATTTAGAATTTGAATTGTTGGTTAGACATTGTAGAAATTTACATGATAGACAATGGCGGACCTGGCCAAGTTTCGATCTGCTGCTGTTCAGACTGCAAAAGAGTTAGGATTAGATGGGCAAGTTATGGTTGCCTATGTTACTACGGAATGTGACAAATTTATTGAACGCGAAGAAAGAAGGTTTGAAGCCGAAAGAAAGTTAGAGGCTGACAAGGAAATTAAGAAGTTACAGTTTGAAGCTGAGGCTGAGACTAAGAGGTTGCAGATTGAGGCTGAGGCTAAGAAATTGGAAGCAGAAGAAAGAAGATTGACTGCAGAAAGAGAAGACAGGAAATTAGCTGCAGAGAGGGAAGCAGAAAAGGAGGAGAAAAGATTACAAAGGGAACATGAATTACGACTAAGGGAGTTTGAGTTTCAAGGCCATGCTCCTGAAAATGGTGCCAGTCCCTTTGCCTCTGATGCTACGGTTACTCAAGGAGCCTCAACCTCAGCTATGAATTTTCATTTAGATCATTTTGTTGAGAAAGACGATGATATAGAGAGCTACCTGAATAGGTATGAGCTATTAGCTACCACGTATGGGTTAGAGAGAGAAAGGTGGAGCTTAAAGTTATCTCAGGGACTTCGTGGGGCAGCTTATGAAGTTTTTGCAAAAATGAGCAGAGGTGATCAGGAAAATTATGACATGCTAAAGCAGGCTCTTTTGTTAAGGTATGAAAAGAATGCAGAGTTTTACAGGAAAAAAATTTAGGAATGCTAAACTACTGTCAGGTGAAACCTATCACCAGTTCTCTGCACGAATAGAGACATACTTGGAGAAATGGACTTCTCTGGGGAAAACCCAAGATCTTAAGGAAATGGTCCTTATAGAGCAATTAAGAGAGTCCATGGCTCCAGACCTGAGAAAGTTTCTCATGGAACAAGGTGCAGAGAGGCTGGATGAGTTGCTAAATGTTGCTGAAAGGTATCAAGCAGCTCAAGCAGAGGTAACAGGTAATAAAAAGAAACAGGTGGACAACTTTAGGGCACCACAGAACTTTAATAAATTTGATCCTAAGGATCAAAATAAAGGTAAGCACCAATTTGATAGGCCACGGTATGAAAATAAAAATAAATTCCCACAATTCGATGAAAGGAAATATAATGAAAGAAAATCTTTCAACCAAGGAAAAAGGTGGTGTAAGAATTGTCAGATGGACAATCATGACACTGACCGTTGCAGAAGGAAACCTGTGTATATGGCAACCCTTCAGGTCAGGTCGACCTCAAGACAGGAGGAGGATATTATGTTAGATACCACTCCAGAAGAGATGAGGAAGGCACAGGCTGGAGATAAAACACTCAAGCCTTGTTTCAGAAAATTGTCAACTTGTCATACAACTCCAGGCAAGGGAGATTTTTACATGAAAAACAAGTTGATGTATAGGAAGACTGGAGCTAGATCCAATGGTCACGGACAGCTGGTTCTTCCAAAAAGATATAGGGCAGACTTAATAAGGAGCCTACATGTGAAACCAGATGGGGACCATGAGAAAATAGGTACCATCATTCAAAAGGTGGCTCACAATTATTATTGGCCCAAAGCAAGATGGGACATTGAGAATTTTGTAGAAAGGTGTAGCATAGCACATGAGGGAACACCCACAAGTGGGAACATGGATCAGGACCTGGACACGCCACGGGGCAAAATTAGGCCTGATAATAAAAAGAGAAATAAATTTGATAAAGTGGACCAAATGAAATGGGAAGCCCCTTTTCACGGACAAGCTTCACTTAACTGTTTTACAATGGCCACTATGCGGAGAGTGCAAAAAGATGTCTTACCCCAGGATAAGCCGAAAATCCCTCAATCGGACTTAAACAAACTGGAGGAAGAGGATGTAGAGAGGAAATCTCTCATCAAGAATTTTAAGTGGGGAGACAGCCCCAAGAAAAAAAATTGGTAGCGGTCGTTTTGTGAATGATAATTCTGGGAGGAAAAATCATCACTATAAAGCTTCGAGTGGAAGAGACCATACCGGTGCATGGACAAATAGGTCCACACAATTAAAGGTCCATATGTAGCTTTGTTAAGAACGTGGACTGATGAAAAGGCAGAGGAAAACATTACATCTTCATACCAATATGTGAATGAGCTGACCACTCGGTTGAAAACTGGCTGGAAACTTGCCAATGAAAATTTGAAACAAGCCAGGAAGAAACATGCTGCCTATTATAACAGGAAGGCGAAAGACAGAAATTTGGCTGTGGGAGAGAAAGTACTGCTTCTTTTGCCTGGGAGTCAGAATAAGTTACAAATTGGATGGCAGGGTCCATATACAGTTTTAGAGAAGGTGTCTAGAACAAATTATAAGATAGATAAGAAGGGGAAAGAAAAAATCTATCATGTGAATCTCCTGAAGAAATATTTGGAAAGAGAACATCAGGAAGAGACACACTTGTTGACCTTGTCCATCGCCATGGAGATGAAAAAGGAACCACTTTCATCATTTGAATATCCATTACACCCCTGTGAGACAGCAGCACAGGTGAAAATCAGTACACATTTAACGAAAACTCAGAAAGAGAGAGTGCAACAGGTTCTAAATAATCATGCAGAGGTGTTAACAGACCGACCAGGGCATACAAACCTATTGGAATATGATATGAAACTGATAGACCCCACACCTGTCTGTATGAAACCATATTCGATTCCGTTTGCTAAGGAGAAAGCTTTGAAGGAAGAGATAGACTATCTGTTGAAGGAAGGAATTATTTCGCACAGTGAGTCTTCGTATAGTTCCGGTGTTGTACTTTTAAGGAAGCCCTCTGGAGAACATAGACTCTGTATAGATTACAGGAGACTGAATGCTATTACAGAAGGACAGGTGGATCCATTGCCGGATACAAATCAGCTGTTTGCCAGACTAAATAAAGCTAAATATTTCTCAAAAGTGGATCTGAGTAAAGGATACTATCAGATTCCAGTAAAGCCTGAGGTTAGACCATACCTAGCTTTTAGTACCTCAGAAGGACACTATGAGTTTAATAGATTGCCATTTGGATTGAAGAATGCGCCTAGTGTCTTCTCTAGAATGATGAGAAAATTATTGGATCCTCTGAATAATCCCTGTATAACAAATTTTATGGATGATATCCTTATAGCAACAGAAACATTTGAGGAACACATTGACTCTCTGAACATGCTGTTTGATCGACTTAGGGAGGCAAATTTAACAGCCCGACCAACCAAATGTTGCGTTGGATGTAAAGAATTGGAATTTTTGGGACACACAGTTTATCAGGGAAACATGACCCCTGACCCAAAGAATTTAGAAAAACTACAGAAAGCCCCGAGACCACAAACCAAGAAGGACGTGAGATCCTTTGTCTCATTATGTGGTTTCTACCAGAAGTATATCAAGAACTTTAATTCCATATGTGCACCGTTAACTGAATTGACACGTAAAGGACTTCCAGATCGCATTACATGGACACCACAATGTGAAATGACTTACCAAGAATTGAAGGAAAAGCTCACAAGTAAACCCATTTTGAAATTACCTGACTTAAGTCAAGAATTCATAGTAAGGACGGATGCAAGTAATATTGGGTTAGGTGCAACTCTACTACAGAAATCAGATGCATTGGATGGGGAATTAAGCCCAGTGGCATATGCTAGCAGAAAGTTGAATAAAGCTGAAATCAACTACTCAACTAGCGAAAAAGAATGTCTTGCAGTAATATGGGCAATAAAGAAATTCAATATTTATCTATATGGGAAGGCATTTAAGTTGCAAACAGATCACAAACCTTTATCGTTTTTAGCACAGGCTAAGCATGAGAACTCTAGGTTACTCCGATGGTCTTTGCTTCTGGCTCCATATAATTTTAGCATTGAGTATATATCTGGAAAAACCAATTTGGGAGCGGATTTTTTAAGCCGCCATCCGTGTGATGAGAATCACCGTAAACCCCAGAAATAATAATAAATTTCTCTATGTGTATATAGAATAAAGGACTGACATATAATGTCTGTTTTAAGAGGGGAGGTGTCGTGAAATATTCTAATCCACATATATAAATTATTAGGTAAATATAAAGCCTAACAAATAAAATTAATAAAGAGAAGAGCAATGGGAAAATAACAGTGCTGTCACAAAGAATGTACTCGAAATCCCCCTTGTTTTCTGCTTCGTCTGCAAATTGTAACGCTTTCACGTTGATATAAAAGCTTACTGTATTATTACCCGCCTTCTTCAATGAAACGTGTGCTGCATTTCTAAGAAAAACATTGAGACGTACTGCGTAATGACCTAAATTAATCCTAACATTAATTATACTGCGTTACCAAAACGAACGAACAGATGGACAAAAGGATAAAGAGAGAGGGGAGGGCTGAAAATCAGGAACGCATGCAACACGCGTCGCGCGATACACAAATGCTGCCATCACGCGTGTAAGTCTACATGCACTAATTTTTTTTCAGACGGACAGTGATAAAATACACTACCCTTTCCCAGAGTTAGGTTTATAAATCATAAAAAACTCTTATTAGAAAAGATAACATTAGATGGGTTTACGGTTGAAAACATAACAGTACCCAGACAGCACATCTTCGAAACAGGAGGTAGAAGAAATTGCATATTTTGAATGCAGCCACGTAGCTCCTTTAAATTTGTATTTTTGGGTTCCTTAGGGCTTGCTGACAAATAATATGTAAAACGTTACGCAAATAGTCCAGGAATTAATAAATTATACCCAAAATAAAATATTGGGGGTGCCTGACAGCATAAAATCATTTCTGCTCATAAGATTTTTTTTTAACGTGTTTGAAAAAAATTTACGTTACAGAAATAGCCTACCATGTAAACTCCAAATTGATTGGAGCGCAACAAATGAAAGCCTAACCACGATTGGTCGGGCTATAAATACTATCTTGGTTGTTAGGGGAAAACGGGGAAAGGTAACATTTTTTCAAACACTTGTCGAAACGGGGCTCATTGGTCAGACTCGCTGATATACACACTTGGGAGCGTTAGTTCGAAACCACTTGTTTAAATAAGATTGATAAAGCATCAGTGCGTTGAAGCCAGCTTATATTTGGCTAAATAAAAGCCTGGAAGATAAGCAGATGGGAATTTGTGCCAGTTTGTGCCAGAATTCATTGCTAATCAACGTATCTGTGTTTATTTCCATGAAATTGTGGTAAGCTTGAACCATTCAATATCTTTTAATGAAAATTGAATGTGAATTGTTGATTTATGCCTGTATATATATGTGTAGTTCAGTGGCCAACGTGAGGTAAAGCCTGTAATGCTCCAGCCTGAACAGAGGGTGTCGGAGAGAAGTAAAACGGCATGGAATGGCCAAACAGTACACTGACACCTGGATGATTGAATAGAAAGAAATAATGCTGGAATTGCAGAGGCGTAGTAACCATTAAGAAGGGTAATACTGGAATAAAGTATTTCAAATGAAGCTGACAGTTGGCCTAATGCTCTGAACTCAATGTTTGTGCTGTGTTGTGATCAGTGTAACAAGAGAGTTTAAGTTAGTTATGAAGTAGAAGGTACATCCTTCTTGATTTCAGGGACAGTGGTCTTGATGGTACTGAGCAGCACCTAGTCAGAGCTTTGCTGAATCCAGTGTCGGACAGCATACTCCTTGGTACTTTTAGCTATCAGTGAGGTGTCTCCAGAGCCCAGAGGAGAATTCGAGCAGAGGAGTCCTTTCCTGCCGCCATCACGCCAGATAAGCGAATTGGCCAGCTGAGCTCAACATTATGTCCCCTCATCTTGAACTGACTTTGTAAAATTAACATTAAGAGGGGAATTTACTTGTCTTAAAATCAGGAACTGTGAACATCTCCAATACTAGTCCCTAAAGACAAACTATTGAAGTCATGATGACAAATACCAACAGAGCTTGAACAAAACAAAACCAGTATTACCTCATTTTACTACTACACAACTGACACACATAGAACATTTGTAATAATATATGTCACTACAATATTCATATTAAATACATTCTGTACATAACTTGTAATTTAAATTGATTGTGATTCCTGGTTCCCTTGTAGTTGAATCAGGACACATATTCATTCATGCCAGTAATGAATACATATTGTTATTTGAAAAGTTACGAGTGACTTCTTTAAGATATTCTCATAGAGTGTTATATGTATGTGAGTGTCACAGTGTTGTTAAGAGTAGTGGATTAAATTAAATTGTTTATCTGTCTGTTGTTGTGACTTACACTTCATCATACACATACCCTAGACACATAACGTAGTCATCACACTATTCCAGAATAATTCTGACTGAGATATATAGATATGTGGTAGCAAGTAAGGTGATATATAATACACTACTCTTATTAGATATATATATACCTTCACAGCTGATCTCAGTCAGTACACTAAGTCCCCTATAAATATTTATAACATCCCACTTCACCACACAGAAGCCTTCTTGTAAATTATTTGTGCTGGAAGATTTGTGTATGTTCTAGATGATTTGTGTACGTTCTGACATAAAAATTGGTTAGCGATTCATTTGGATATGGAGAAAAGGCAAGTAGCTTTAGTTTTTTTTTTTCAGTTACTATTCTGCTGGGGAATATTAGCTACCTACCTACATAATAATTTTCAACACCAAAAAAAGGGCAAAATTGGCTCAGCGTCCATTCACGATGTACTGTCACATCAAGGCGACGGCACCGTCTGATTGGTCCTAGGTTCGATTCCCGGTAAGCCTATCACTCATATTTTATTTTCTGTTGTCTATTGCCACCCTTTATGTCTAACGAGTACCTGTTAATTACCTTTATTTATTTATTTACTTATTTATTTACTATCCACAGGACTCAGGTTTCCTTCATTATTTAATCATATCATAGAAAGAAGTTCACAGTGGCATTGACAAACATTATCGGAGACATGACATTATAGACAGATGTAGTCGCCTACGCCACCAGGCATAGTACTATACATATATATATATATATATATATATATATATATATATATATATATATATATATATATATATATATATACATATATATATATATATATATATATATATATATATATATATATATATATATATATACTCAAGACCAAAAGAAACACACATATTAATTGTTCTGATTTTCAAACAAATAAAATAAAAAAATCAAGTTTAAATCGTCTTTAAACACAATTTTAGCAATGCAAGACGATACTGCCACGTGGAAAATTTGTGCTGCGGTGAGTTGTTTACGGCGTAGATGAGCAAACGCTCAAAATAAAAATTCATTACAGTTCGTGCATTTCATGATTTTTTTCATGCAGAACATTTGGCTGTCTGTTGTTCACCCAATTCTCTATAAAATGTGCGTAGAACCCATAAAAATGTCACACAGCAAAACGATGCCAGGGCAGCGGCGTTATGGCCAATTCTTTACGATTTCCAACTGCTGTGGAATGCCAGACCGGGGTCGGTCGGCGATGGTCCCTATTGTTTGGTTTAGATGCAATAGACGATAAATCGAGGTATGGTGAACTTGAAATGCCTGGGACACCTCTCTAACTGATGCTCCACCTCTGAGCATTCCCACTGCTTGATTACGCTCGTCAATATTCAGTCTAGGCATCGTTTTGCTGTGTGAAATTTGTATGGGTTCTACGCGCATTTTATAGAGAATTGGGTGAACAACAGACAACCAAAATTCGTGCATGAAAAATCATGAAATGCACGAACTGTAATGAATTTTTATTCTGAGCGTTTGCTCATCTACGCCGTAAACAACTCACCGAAGCACAAATTTTCCAAGGGGCTGTATCGTCTTGCATTGCTAAAGTTGTGTTTAAAGACGATTTAAACTTGATTTTTTTATTTTATTTGTCTGAAAACACTGGCTAACAAAAAAATTTTTTTTTTTTCTTTCTCTAACATTTCTATGTTTTTCTGGTCAATTTTAATGCGCTGTTTTTAAATCTGCAAACCGTTTTTCTCTATCAGGTCGGGATCTCGAGAAATACGCAATTGAAGTTTTTTAACAACGCATACAGTATTATAACATCATTCGTACAAGAAGTATAACAGTTATGTAGGCTTGAATTTCTTTGCAGTCGACTTTCGTCGGTGAATGGCATGTGGTACATCGCGATGAAACATCCAACAATAATCGGCAAGCATGGTCACACTCCACCGTCCTTGATAACGTGACTCCATTACGGCGATATCTTGATGGAATCGTTCTCCATGTTCATCGCTGACTTCGCCAAGGTTGTCAGGGAAAAAGTCAAGATGCGAATCGAGCAAATGGATTTTGAGGGACATGTTACAGCCCATAATTCTGTATGCATCTATGCATTGCTTAACAATATGCACATAGTCGACAGATTTGTGATTTCCCAGAAAGTTATCGACGATCGATTTGAATGCCATCCATGCGTGAAGTTCACTACCATGTAACAAGTTCTCGAATTGTTTGTCTGCAATAACTTTCCTAATATGAGGTCCTACAAAGATACCTTCCTTTATCTTTGCATCGCTAACTTGCGGAAACTTTTCTCGAAGATAAGTGAAAGCTTTGCTCATTTTATCTAATGCTTTTACGAAATTCTTCATGAGCCCCAACTTTATATGTAACGGTGTTAAAATGATGCTGTCTTTGTTAACTAATGGCTCGTGTATTACATTTTTATGCCCGAGCTGCATACGATCCCTGATAGGCCACACCTTTCTTGCATAATGTTCCTGTCTGTTGCGGCTGTCCCATTCACATAGGAAGCAACAAAATTTAGTATACCCAGTCTGCATGCCCGTGAGAATTGCAATGACCTTTAGGTCTCCACAAATCCGCCATTGGTAGTCATTGTACTTTATTTTTGCCAAAAGTATAGCCATATTGTCATAAGTTTCTTTCATATGAACAGAGTAGGCGACTGGAATTTTGCAATAGCAAATGTCATCATCCATCTCAAAGTATTGAACAAGTTCTCTGTGTCTATGACGAAATTTAGATATCAAAGTATTGGGCGCTAAAAGATTCCATTCTTTGAGTCGCGAACCGAGTAATTCCACATGTCCTTTGGTAAGAGCGAGATCACGTATTAGATCTGAAAGGTTAATTAAGTGAACACCATCATTCACCGGTATATAATCCGAGTCAGAATTAGTTTCTGAAGCAGGTAAACTATCACTTTCTGATGGTTCATTCACGTCCAACGGATATTGTTCTGGTGGAACTGGGATCGGACACGTGATTGGATCACGAGACACTGGTTTCGAAACCGATTCAATATTTGGATAAACCACAGACTTTCTAGTTTTAAAAGTGAAACCATGGATATTTGTCAAGCAGAAGTAACAATCAGTAGCGTAATTTGTCTTGTTCATGCCATATTACTGGCACTCCAAAAGGCATCGACTTATGCTTCGGCGATTTTCGTAACCAACCTGCCAATGTATTTGCACAAAGTCGAACAAACTGCATTTGGCTTCCAAGATTTATTTGCATCATCAACTTTCGAATCGAAATAAAGTTCATATGCTTTCTTTAGTAATGGTGTAAAGTTTTTCTGGTGAACACGATCGGTAAAATATCCGCACACGTAACAGAACAGATCAGCCGAATTTCTACAACTTCTAGAAGCCATATTTCGCTCAGAATTATTTCAAAATACAGTAACTATTGGAAAAATAGCGTAACATATGTCATGCATCTTTTAGCAGTATAAAAAGTGGAATTATTTCGCATTTTATTAATTTTTAATAAGTTATGTAGTAAAAATGAAACGGAGCACATAACGGTTTCCCAAAAATATATGTATTCACAAATATCTTAAAAACCTGACGTGATAGAGATAAACGGATTTCAAATTTGAAATCAGCGCAAAAAACTGACATAAGAACACTTATTCTTATATAAGAAAGAAAAATGTTGTTTGTCAGTGAAATCAGAACAATTAATATGTGCGTTTCTTTTGGTCTTGAGTATATATATGAAGCTGCTCGTTCTTCTTGAGAGAAAGGAAGGGTAGAATGTCAGACGGGCCTGCGTGTCCAATTCTCAACCTTTTGAAAATAAAGTTCGTTCGTTCTCTACGGACACTACGCCACTGGGTCTGATGAAGATCACGAAAGCATGGAGTAGCAGGACTCATCAGAGAAATGGTGAAGCGCCATACAAGACGATAGACAAATCCGGAAGTGCCATTGAATCGTCTCAGGATTCTTAACGACAGCAGTGGAAAGAGAAACAAAGAATAAAAGCAATAAGTAGATAGTGTGATGTACAGAGGACTGAAGATTTGAACCAGGTTATTGAGCTTGGCGTGTCTTGCAGGCAGCGTTATTGTACAGCATCGATTGTCACAAGAATCAGCTGGAGGCGGGCGCCAAGATCGAACGTCGCCCGGTGAAAGGGGAGACCCTAGGAAAAATGCAGCTTCGCTGAACGCGATGCTTCCGCAGTTGCGCGCGACGATACGCACTGCTTCTCTCCCCTAGAGTACTTGCTCGCTGTGTCGATGTAGAGCAGTCGCACTTTTTAAAATTTTGATTCAACGAAACCAGAAGGAGGCGAGAGGAAAACTACCGGCTCAAATTAAATGTATGGAAACAAAAGAACTGTTTGCTCGGATCACTAAGCAAATTGTGCGATTAATTTAAAACTATGTGTTTGAAGACCACATGTCACTTGTTCTAAAAATATACTACCTTACTTGGGGGATTAATGGTGTAATCGTAGCAACATTTGTGCACACTTTTGGATTATTTTGACAGTATATGCTGGGCATTTACGACCGAGATTTTCTTCATGAGGTAAGGTTTGACATTTGCATATTGTGTGAGTTCGAAACTCTGTGTATGATAAGCGTAGGAGATTTCAGGTTGATCTCACCTGGCATCGAATATGGTGATATTAATTTGTTATTTCATTATTAAATTTTAAGAATGGTGAATGAATCTGAATATAAATTTTTAATAGAATCGGCTTCAATGCTAGAAGCTTTATTAAATTTAGACCACTGCGTGTAAATTTCAATTGATTTATACTCGTATTTGGTCAAATTTAGCTTTACCGCACTACACTAATTACAAAAGCATCCATATTAAATTTACATCATATTTATCATTTACCATTGCAAAGAAAACAGAAAAACAGTTTCATATTTTGATGCGTATCAGTGTTACGCAAATGAGGCTTTTCATGGCGTAAATAATCGCTTTTTGTATAATCATCCATCATGTCATAACAGTACGGAACGCCATGGAATTTTGTATTTCTTTCCTTGGAGAAATGCATGCACATTATTAAGCGCGTTTACGCTGTTATATAATTGTCATTTTTCGCATCAAATTTTGTTTGATGCGTCTAGTTGTTTTAACTGTTTCCTGTAAGGACGTGTTATTGCAAAGATTTCACCCGTCCTTACCAGGCTTCCGCTTCGTGTTCGGCGTTGCCTTCGATCATAGCTTTCAGTGTTGAAACATAGTGATTGAAAAATGTATCAACTGTTTAATAATTACTTACCTTACTTCGTCGGTCAGTCTTTTGAAGTGAAGCGTTGTGAGGAGCTGTCATTTTCATTCTCAAGCCAAGTGCGTTGCACTGACTAGTGTGAGCCAGTGTCAAATGTCGGATTTCCATGTTTTTTTCCATCTGCCTCTTAAGTTGTGTGTGCTTAAATCACATCTTGTACTGCTGTAGGCGCGTAGTGGTAATTGATTAAGCTCAATTACTGTTTTAATAAATTACTCACAAGCAATGCTGTCCATTGTGAAGACAAAATGTTGCTACTTTTAACTATAAATGACTTTACAAGGCCTATATATATATATATATATATATATAATGCATGTATGTAAGCAAAATTAATTATATGTGACATAATCGCTTACCCTATATGCACAAAATAACAAAGAAGGATACTGCCGTAAACAAATAGTGTTTAGTTACAAAAAGGTCCCGTTACATATATAATAATCTGGTGTTATATTTTCTTGACCATCGGCACACTAGTGGTGATGTGGTCAGCATCACGCCGGCCGCCTTAACCTTCCCAGAAGTTGCTCTGGTACCCAATTGGGACTGGGTCGACCCAGGAGCCGTTTGTGGCCTAAAAAAATCCCACCTCATCTTGAGATCGAACCATAGACCACTGAGCAAGGAAGCCAGTGCACTAACCACTATGCTACCGCGACTCCTCATATCTCATATGAGGATTATTATAATTAGCCATAGTCAGGAAATTCAATGAAGATGTTTTTGTACATCGAAGCTTCCATATTCTGCAAGAGTCTATAATTGCACCAGTACTTAGATAATTACATAATACTCTGACTGCAAGTCTCTTTAGCACAATTAAATCAATTCACTCACGTACATTATCAATACATATCACAAACTATCAATTATTAACACTATGACAAATGTAGTGTAGCCTAATTCATTGATTTTCACACTCATTTGGTGGTACTTATTAAGTTATTTCATTAACTTTTCATTAAATGAGAATCAGAGGCTATAGTGCTACTTCAGTTCGAACAGCGGACTTGCTCGGTTGATTGATTATACCTAAATATGCTTCTACCGCCCTTTTTTCCTTTAATCTCCCCGCCCTCCCCCTTCTTAGAGTGAAAAGGAGATCAAATGGCTGAAACACTTCACTATCAGGGGGGACACATGTGATGATCAGATTTCTTCCTGTGCATTGTTTCCTTTCATTATCGCACGTGCTTTAATAAATTATTACTGCTACCGAGGAGAGATGGCTTAACTATTATTTCTTTATTTATTATTCTGTTTCTGGTTACGATTTGCAAATTTGACTTTCTCCTGAACAATGTCTATAGCTATGTTGTGTCTTTGCTGAAACAAACCTTGAAACTTGATACATTTATTTAATGTATGACATACTGTATCATTTAGGTGGTCAAATATTTTGCAGTTTATTGTGTATGACTGCGTGTGATTTAGATGCAAAAGACTTTCCCATTCAAAGAACTGTAAACACGATCTCACAGCACATGACAGGATATTTTCACTTAATTTCACATTTAATAGAAGTCTAGATGACAATGAATTGTTTTAACATCACTTTTCGCGCACCAGTCTTGCTTCTCACGATTTACTTTCCAGTTCATTTAGAATTTTGGTTTTTGTTTATGAGGTTTGGATCCAGAATAAAAAGCGTTTGCTGACTTATATTTTAAACCAGTGGTACTTAACTTGTCAGAGGTTCTGCACCCCCTTACAGCATTTTAAGAAGGCTCGCACACCATCACAAATTCAATGCGGAAAAAGATAGTTCTTTTACATGAAGTACAATTCCGAAAAATAAATCCATATTCTGCAAAGAGTCTATAAATTGGTCACCAGTTACAAACAGTAAAAGATAAATGGGAATTACACATTACATTACAAAAAACTTTTACTGACTGCAAGTCTCTTTAAAGCACAATTAAAAAATAAACAGATCAATTCACTCACGTAACATTAAGCAGGCTTGAAATACAAAATATCACAAATAAACATCATTATTAACTACTATGACAAATGTAGTGTAGCCTAATTCATTGATTTTCACACTCATTTGGTGGTAATATTATTAAGTTATTTAAGTTCATTAACTTTTCATTAAATGAGAATCAGAGGCTTATAGTGCTACTTCAGTTCGAAACAGCGGACTTGCTCGGTTGATTTGATTATACCTAAATATGCTTAGTCTACCGCCCTTTTACTTTTCCTTTAAAGGATGGTTTAGTATGCCTCAATGTGTCTCCAGTTTCTTCTTCTCTGTTGTGTCTTTAGTTTCCCCCCCCCCACCCCCTTTAGTTCTGGTAGAGTGAAAAGGAGATCAAATGACTGAAACACTTCACTATCAGGGGGGACACATGTGATGATCAGATTTCTTCCTGTGCATTGTTTCCTTTCATTATCGCACGTGCTTTAATAAATTATTACTGCTACCGAGGAGAGATGGCTTAACTATTATTTCTTATTTATTATTCTGTTTCTGGTTACGATTTGCAAATTTGACTTTCTCCTGAACAATGTCTATAGCTATGTTGTGTCTTTGCTGAAACAAACCTTGAAACTTGATACATTTATTTAATGTATGACATACTGTATCATTTAGGTGGTCAAATATTTTGCAGTTTATTGTGTATGACTGCGTGTGATTTAGATGCAAAAGACTTTCCCATTCAAAGAACTGTAAACACGATCTCACAGCACATGACAGTATATTTTCACTTAATTTCACATTTAATAGAAGTCTAGATGACAATGAATTGTTTTAACATCACTTTTCGCGCACCAGTCTTGCTTCTCACGATTTACTTTCCAGTTCATTTAGAATTTTGGTTTTTGATTATGAGGTTTGGATCCAGAATAAAAAGCGTTTGCTGACTTATATTTTAAACCAGTGGTGCTTAACTTGTCAGAGGTTCTGCACCCCTTTACAGCATTTTAAGAAGGCTCGCACACCATTTTTTCTAGCTCACAAAACTTGCCAGGCATGCGAAAAAGAAAGAAACATTTCTCTTTTTACATGAAGTGAAATGAAAAAATATCATTTTATTTATTTATTTTGAGTGCATTAACTGAGAGAACCTGGAAAAATGAGAAATTGGTCATCTTTACAAACAGTAAAGATAAATGAAAAGCAATCAACACTTTGGCGAACAACGAAACTTTTCAGACTCGTTAACCCCTATTTTTTCATTTACTTGTAAAGACTTCAGCCATTACCTTCCGGCAGAAATAAACAGTCTGAAATCTACAATACTTAAATTCCCCGTGTGACTTAAGCATGCTGTCAGCATTCTGTGAGAACAAATGTACAAACACAATCCCATCTGACATTCCGTTTACAACAGTTAATGAAGTGTATAACTATCTTCTTGGCCTTAAAGATAATAATCAAAGTAGGTCAGAACTCTGCACATTAGTGCTGCCCCAATCCCTGTTGACTAAGGTCGATACTTCCGAAGAACAAAAGTCCTTCTCAATAGTATGGAATTAGGTGGAGTCACATTATTTAGACCTAGACCCTTTATCAAAATGAAAGTAGATGAGCAGAGGGGGGGTTCTTTTGTCTTTTTAACGCCCTAGAAATCGCACCCATACTATGGAGGTACAGATTTTTTTTTCGTAATAGACTCCCTTACTTGTTTCTTCGTCTTAGGGACCGAAATTTAAGCATTTTTGAAAACATTTTGGTCCACCAGTCTTTAAAAGACCATACCAACCCGTATGACCTAGGAAAAGAAAATCTCGCTAAAAGCCAATAAATTTTTAGATTTTTTCAGTCAAGTGTATACTCGCGCAATAGTAATTCGTATAAACCCAAATATGATCTTCCCCAAAGAATCACTGAAAAGACCCCCGTTATACATCATATTGACATCTGTTACGATTTGCGAGAATTCCCCACATACCAAAAATGATAAGGGTATTTGAGCTTTGGTATTGCTCTCACACCCTTATCGGACACTTTAAAGTGTATATGTCATTCTCTGATTTAGATATATATTCACAGGGTATATAATAACATATAATATATAACTTATTTTTATATATTTTCTCCATTTATATATGTTACTTATGACTATCAAACATAGTTTATATAATATTATGGCACATATATATGAATATATATATATACAGTTCAATAAAGATTGATTCAAAAATCAAAGTTTCTAGTCAATCAATAATAATAATATATATACGTCTGTACATATATCTTCAATGTTTATAAACAATAGCTTGAATAGTTTTGATGAGCTAATCCGTTCACTGAATGAATAAGATATGGGCAACCAGGTCCGACCATTAATGTTCCTAAGTACTAACCAGACACTTTCTAAAAAAATCCTGGAAAACAGAAGTCTCGTAAGTCTATTCACTAAATAGCTGTAAAACCTATGACGTCCGCCAAAGTGATTTAGATCATCACAGCGCGAGCCAAACATAGGCGAGGAACGAACTCCCTCTATATGATAGCATAAAAGTTCGATAAAGGATGGTTTACGTTATTTCGCCTCAATTTGTCTCCAGGCATGCGTGTTCTGGGAAATCGCTAGTTTACAGAAACTAAGCTTACAACGAAAAATTATTTCCCTCACAGAATCACAAGACCTGCAGGTTCTGGCCCTTTCTACACCCTCCCCCCCCCCCGACACCCCAGCACGCAGACGACAAACTCTTTGTACCCTGGGGACGGATTCCAGAACATTCGAGCGTCCGCCTTTAATGGTCAATGAAAAGAAAGCTGGAAAGTATCAGCTTGTTTTTTAATAAGGAGATGTGGACATTCCTATAGACCTAACGCCATACAAGATGGCTAACTTCCCCTCACCGATGTTATGTCCTTTGACCATCAGTTAAATACACACTTGCTGGAGTCAAAAAAATGTCTGTTTATGAAAAAAGTTTATTACTTTCCGTGCGTAACACTTACCCTCACCTGTTGTTCCATAGGTGTTTGGTTCTTTCCATCAGTTCCATAGGTGTTTGGTTCTTTCCATCAGTTCCATAGGTGTTTGGTTTTTTTCCATCAGTTCCATAGGTGTTTGGTTCTTTCCATCAGTTCCATAGGTGTTTGGTTCTTTCCATCAGTTCCATAGGTGTTTGGTTCTTTCCATCAGTTCCATAGGTGTTTGGTTCTTTCCATCAGTTCCATAGGTGTTTGGTTCTTTCCATCAGTTCCATAGGTGTTTGGTTCTTTCCATCAGTTCCATATTCCATATTGTTATTAGGGTTCTTTTTTTTTTTTGTGACTTTAAGTTTTTACAAGATGGCAGAGCCGGAGTCATGCCCAACCCTTCTTAGACGCATTTTACGAATAGCTCTCAGGTTACACTGCTACTGTTCTTTCCTCAGCTTCCAGGCCCCCTTAAAACATGGACGAACTAACAAAAAGTTTTACTTGCAACAATAATTAAAATACAGCATTCCTCCCCTTAGCACTGTTAATTCGTTCTTGAAAAATCCAACGTTAACCGAAAAAAACTCTCAACTAATTTTAATTTTCTATAAGAATTACTAGAAAACGAAATTAATTCGTTCCTACGGTCCAGAAAGCTGTATAACAATTAAGTAAAAGTGATACAAAACGAATACTAAATACAGTAGTTAACAACATTTAATTAACTACATATAATTATCAAACATATTGAACGCAAGCAAAATATTACATATGAACTGTACTTACAATAGGACTTTATTTGCAACTACTTCCGCCGTTTGTGGCTACAGTTATCACGACGACTAGTTAGCGGAAGGTTTTGTAGGTGTTGAAATAGTTTTTCCGGCTCCAGATGTAGAAGTCACAGCTGTTTGATCACTGGGGGCAGAACATATTTGAAGAGACTAAAAAAAAACGAATCGAGCTCGCTTTGCCATGTTTTTCTCTTCAAGAAGCACATTGTAGAAATTAAATTCTTGTTCTATGTTATAGATTACTATCCAACTGCATTCCATTTTGTGAGCATGCTTTATTATGCTTATGACAATGCTTTTTGGCCATGCCACTACCCTAAATGAACGAGTTATATTTCTCCCTCCCACGGAATTTTGTGCACAGCGTAAGATCGAATTTCTTTAAGCGTATAGCGGGTATATGGCATAATATAGAAACAGCGGTATCTCGAAAAAGCGCTAATCGAATAGCGTAAAAGGGGAAAAAGGGGGGGGGGGGGGGGGGGGTAATTGGTGTACTTTAAATGACCTTTTTTCTCACTTGTGCATGTAGCCGTGTGCGAAGCACAGGCGATTTTATTTATGTTTAAGACGACTAAACGATAATTTAGCAGATGACATAGAAAGACAATTATTAGCACCAATTAGGTTTTCATTTTAAATAAAAGTATGCAGTGATGTTACTGCAGTACAAGCAGATCCTTATGACCCGCTGTGTGTCAAAGTGATTAATAGAAAGGTCGCACTAAGTGACTGAAAAAGTTTGCATCAACAGTGGTTCTCAAAAGTTATAGGAAAGGTCCCTAACTAAGCATGATGCTAGTAACTACAATAAGTTTAGAAGTAGTCATATGCACTTGAAATTATAAAATAATATAATCAGCAAGAATTGAATAAAATAGGATGTCTGTCACCTGATAGAGCAGCGCGTGAGAACCGTGACCAAAATGTAGAAATATAAAAACTAAGATCACGTTGATCATAAGCAGAGAGATCAGGAATCAGAGAGAAGGCAGCATGTAGAGATCAGCTAGAGACAGCAGTGCCAGTAGCAAGTAGAGCAACATTTTAGACACCAATATTCAAAAATTTTAGAGATAGAAACAGAAATACGAAAAAGATCTCTCCAACATTCTTAGACAGCAAATCTTCAACATCAAGCACTGCAACTTCGTTACACGTTTTCCTAACAAAGGAGAGGTAACAAGTATCTATATATATTATTAGTTGTGCCTGCTCAAACATAATGCTGACAAAATTTAAACATCTAGTGAAAGACAATATACTGTATAAGGAAAGCAGCAAATCATGCTTGGGATTCCAGGAAAGGAAGAAGCAAGACTGGATAACACCAGAAACAGTAAACACCATAACGATGCGAGAGGAAATAAAAAGAAAGAAAACAAAAGCGAAGTCCCCCAGGTTAAAGCAACTATATAGCGAACAGGACAGTCAGCTGGACAAGGAAGTGAAACGCCAAACCTTGAATCTCATCACGACAGCAGAGGGACAGGAAACAAGATGAGTAAAGCATTTGAGAGAAACTCTGAACAAGGAACCACCAAAGACACAATTGAATGTTCCTGAGGCCGAAAATGATCTAGATGATAATACAGACATTCCACGAAAAGAAGAAATATCACAGCAATCAAAGGGTTAAAGAATGGAAAAGCTCCTGGCCATGATAACGTAAATGCAGACAGACCCTGAGCTAGCAGCAGAACTATTAGAACCACTATTTGCACAAGTCTGGAAAACTGGGACGACACCAACGGAGTGGAACAAAGGAATGATTGTCAAATTGCCCAAGAAGGGAGATCTTGCAGACTGCAATAATTGGAGAGGAATAACTCTTCTCTCAGTTCCCAGCAAAATACTAGGCAGGATAATTATACAGAGAATTTCAAAAGCAGTAGACCACAAACTGAGGAAAGAACAAGCAGGATTTAGAAAGAAGAGAAGATGTGTAGATCGTATATTTACCCTCAGGAACATTATAGAGCAGTGCTCAAAATGGCAAAGACAGCTGTACATTAATTTCGTTGATTTTGAAAAGGCTTTTGACAGTATACATAGGGACAGTTTATGGAAAATACTGAGGGCTTATGGAATTCCAAGCTGCATAGTGTCAATCATAAAAAGCCTATATGCCAACTTTACGTGTAGCGTAGAACAGAGCAACCCAACCTTTGAGGTGAAGACAAGAGTACGACAGGGATGCCCCTTATCAACCACTCTATTTTTAACAGTCATAGACTCGGTGATGCGGCAGACAACAGAGGGCAGTCCAAGAGGAATAAGATGGACTACGTTTTCTACATTGGAAGATCTCGAATATGCAGATGACATTGCACTACTAGCACATTCACATCAACACATCGAGGAAAAAACGGATAGACTTAATAAGTATAGCCAGCAGGTGGGCTTGAACATCAATCTAAAGAAGACAGAGGTCATGACGCTCAATGTGAGCAACCCTGAGCCCATATCAGTAAGGAATCAGCAACTGGAACAGACAGACACCTTCACATACCTAGGATGCATAGTAACACCAGACGGCGGAGCAAGCAAAGACATCATCAACAGAATTAACAAAGGAAGAACAGCCTTTTTTTAGTCTAAACAACATCTGGAAGTCCTGTCAGTACAGCACAAGCACAAAATTAAGATTATATCAGAGCTGTGTGCTTTTTGTGCTTCTCTATGGTGCGGAATGCTGGAGAGTTACAGAGAAGGAAATGTCGAAATAGTCCTCTTTTCAAACAACATGCCTAAGAAAAATTCTTCTAATCTTTTGGCCGAATACCATCACCAACCAAGATCTGCTTACTCGGAGCAAGCAAGAGGACATGCACACCATCACAGCTGGCAGACGCTGGAGCTGGGTTGGCCATGTCCTCAGAAGAGACCCCGATGCCATCACAAGAACAGCTATGCAATGGACCCCTGAAGGAAAACGAAAGAGAGGCCGACCAAAAACAACTTGGCGGAGGACTGTGGAGGTTGAGATGCAAAGAATGAACCAGAGTTGGGGCACTGTACGAAGGATGGCAACCGACCGAGAAAAGTGGAATCAATTTGTTTCTGCCCTACAAAACGCCACCAGGCGTGATGGCTACTGACTGCTTTGACAGTCGGCGGCTAAGGATCAAAGAAGAAAGAAGAAAAACATGTTCGTATATAGTCACAGTTTCGCTAATAACCAGACAGACTGCAACATTTGAACATTTTGTTGAAAATACTTTCGTTAACAAAGACTTCCACCTGACACACTAACAAACACACCTGATGGACAAATCTTCCATTCTACTAACACAACCAGACAATTAAAACAACAGACTACGCGGCCACATGCACGACTGTATTCATACTCTTCAGATTACTAAATGTATTTACTAAAAGAAGCCTGTGTTTTTTTAACAACGGAAATGTCAACAAACCGTAAATGTTCATTAGACTAAGGATAAAAAAGGTGTTCTAAATTGATCTCGTCCTAGTCTCTCTTTCATCAGTTAAATATAAACATGCAGAGACGAATGACGCATTTGAAAAGTCACGTACCGTAACTCTAAGCAATAATTTCTTGCTAACAGTTTCTGCCTTAAAAAATAAAAAGAAAGCAACTGTATTATTTTATTACGTTTTCACCAGGTGACATACTTACTCACACTCATGCCGTTATGTTAAGAGCGTTCTCACTTTTCCAACATTCCAGTATGTCATATACAACAGCATTACTAGCCATCATTCGCTCTGGCTTCTTCACTTTCTGTTTCCCACTTCTTTGTGTGGCTTCATTATTTTCAGATTTTTATTTTTACGGCGGGGTAAATTGTTATTTTTGATCAGAATCGACCTCATTGCACTCCGGGAAAACCCATTGGTGCTCAGCCCCTCAGAAAATGTCGACGGGTATGAATGCTAACTGTTCCTGTAGGACGCTTGTTGTATACACGACGGATGCATCCTGTCATATGTACATTTCTGCTATTCTTGGATTTGATGTCAAATAGCCGCAATCTTAGCTTTGTTGATTTTGCTTGCATTGTCTTCATCTAGAAGGCGATCAATAATTGTCTTAAGTATTACTCCCTTATCCATACCCAGAGTCCCCACTATGGGTGCCCCCGAAACCAGTTTGTCAGCTCTGTTTTTGCTGCGTACCCCTACATGACCAAGAAAGTAGACTCACCTCAGTTCCTGAATATTCCACGTTTCTATGGATATTTTCCATTCATGCCGGAACTATCCACCTTGGACCTGCTGAAGTATAGACTAAGAGTCTGACATAGTAACTGCCCCTGATTGACGGAGTTTCAGACACCAACCTCAAGGCTGTAGTAGATGTCTGCTCGTATCTCCATTCTTAAACTGGAAGTTGTCCTCATGTAAGCTCCGCCTTCTTCAGCGACGAACCTGCCCTTTACTCTAACCGAGAATCCCCATCCAGATTTCTCATCACGGAGTACAGATCCATCAGTGTACACAACGACATCATCATTTCCAGCATGATCATTTATCAGCTGATTAATTTCCAGCTCTGCTTTCCCATTTCCCCAAACTCAGCACTCTCTACCAAGGCTTATAATGACCTGATGGTAGTTCGTCCAGATCTCACCTAACATACCACACTCTTCCCCCTTGAATATATTTTCAACTTGTGGATAAATGAAGATAGGTAATGCGTCTATACTGGCTAAATTGCAAAGAAAATTCTTACGTTTCGGCGACAGTGCCTTCGACAGGGACACATGAACGAAAATAGAAGAGAGAGAAAGTGAAACAATTAAATATTTATTTTTAAAAAATGATTCAACCCGAAAGAGGAAATAGCCGGCGTCACAGCCATGCAAATCTAGTTTGGACCACATGTAATAAATAATATGTATACTGTTCAAAAAAAAAAAAAGAAACGCATAGCTTCTGAAGGGACACACATATCCATAATTTTGACATTCAATAACTTTTTTAATTTAATGAGTTAATTGTTCAAATTGCACACAAGAATATCTTAGGGATCAACCAATCAATTGACAGTTGTTTTGCATCTGGGTCACGAGAGTTTTTTGGCGTACGGGCTTTCCCGTTAGTATGGTGTGTGGCCTCCTCTTGCATCGATCAGCGACTGGCATCTCCTGGGCATGGATGCGATCAGACGTCTGATGTGTGCCTGTGGGATGGCTGCCCACTCTTCCTGGAGTGCCTGGAACAGATCACGACGATTGGCTGGAGCAACGTCTCGGCGACAAGCACGTCTATGCAGCTCATCCCACAGGTGCTCTATCGGACTCATTGTCTGGAGACAGGGATGGCCAGGGAAGGGTGAAAATGTTGTTGGCAGTCAGGAACTGCATGGTCAACCGTGCACAATGGGGTCTGGCGTTGTCCTGTTGAAACACAGACCTTTGGGCAGCCAAAAGTGGAAGGACACGGGGTCGAAGAATTTCATTGACGTATAGTTGCGCATTCAAGCCTCCTTCAATGTGCACCAATTGACTCCTTCCGTTGTAACTGATCATTCCCCACACCATTGCACCTCCACCACCGTGCGGCGGAGCTTCATCAACCCAATTTTGGGCAAAACGTTCATTTCGCCTACGGTAGACCCTACGCCGTCTATCATGATGCTGCAACAAAAAGAAAGATTCGTCACTAAACCAGACACGTCTCCATTGATTGTCAGCTGCCCAGGGACGATACTGGTTGGCCCAAAGAAGTCGATTTTGGCGATGGCGGCGCGTAAGGACAGGTCCTCGGTGAGGTCCTTGTGCCCAAAGTCCAGCGTCATGCAGTCTATTCCGGACAGTTTGATCAGACACATGACGTCCTGCAGGCAATGACTGGGCAGTTGAGGAAGCTGTGTAAACCTGTCTCTGAGGTGACGAAGCCGAATAAAGCGATCCTCTGCTGCTGTTGTCACTCTGGGTCGTCCACTGCGATGCCGGTCTTCAACTGAGCCAGTGGCTTGGAACCGGTGCCAAAGTCGACTGATGGTACTCTGATGCACGTTTAGATGCCAGGAAACCTGACTTTGACTTTCGCCTGCATGCAGTCGGCCAATAGCAATGTTCCTTAAATTTATCGATAGAGACGCCATAAATGTCTGCTTGAAAATGAACTGAATTTTTGTGTGTGTAGCGTTATCCTTTTATAGGGTTTCAGTTGCGTAGTCATTGAATAGTGTTCACCCCAAATTCTGTTGCTTTCACGTGCGCGCAACATGAGCTGTGGTCAAAAATTGCGTCATAAACACTATTGACCACTGCGTTGTAACGATTACAAAAACGAACGCAATTCAGGTCAACACGTGCATTTGACACAGTAAAGAACATTTGAGGCTGGTTTTTATATACCCTAGCACCAAATTTTACTTACAAACTCATAAAAACGCGCCCTCGGATAACGACGCGTTTCTTTTTTTGAACAGTATAATATGTTTATTCCTAATGACACTTTTTGAAGTTAGTTCTGTATGAGCAGAGGTTGGCATAAAGTAGATCTCAATCTACTGGTAGATAACGGGAGGTTATTTGATAGATCTCCAGGTGACTACGGGCAAAAAGATAACGCATTTTAAACCTAGAGACATTTCTGACTACCTCTTCTATGTACGGAATTTTAAATCCCTGTATCCCCAGGATAAAGACACTATTTCCTTATCTCCAGTGAAAACTCTCGAGCTAGCTTACGAAAAGTAACTTTAATCGTGACTTGCATGAGGTAAAAATTCCATCTTTTCTTTGAAGTAAAGCCTGCCGTTGATATAGAGCAGGGGTCGGCAAGTACTCGATTCCGATCTACCGGTAGATCTCAGTACATGATTCGGTAGATCTTTAGGCGACTGAGGGAAAAGGAGAAAAAAATAAAGACTTTTTAAACTATAGAAATCTGGAACTTGACCTCTCCCGCCGGCGTTTAAAACCACGGTGTCCCCGGAATCAAAGGTACTTTTTTCACATTCCCAGTGAAGACAGTCGACATGGCTACTGAAATGTTCTCGTGTACTGCATGACATATGATCGCGATCTTTTCGTTGCGAGGGTCATTATTCCCCTATCCCTCGATTCATATTGCCACACTATATATATATATATATATATATATATATATATATATATATATATATATGGTAGATCTTTAGAGGGCTTAGTGTTACTAAAGTAGATCTCAAAAGCTCCTGGGTTGCCAACCCCTGATTTATAGAGTTTTGCAGTTATTTTTACACTGTCTATTTAAAATCAACCCGCTGTGACAAAATGCATGACAAGATAAATGTAATCGAATCTTGCTAATACATGTGTACTTGATAGGCCATAACTTTATCAGCATATCGCGAGTGAATATGTACTGAACAGTTATACATATACGTTGTGAGTACATACATAAAAGGCAAAATATAAGCATGCATTGTAGGGACATGTGTACCTATCACGGTATAATCTTGCCTAATTAGTATATATGTATGTATGTACGTTTATATATGTACCTACATATGATGACACACTATAAACGTTCATTATTTGTACCTATTTTTGCCCCCCCCCCCCTCTTTGCCCCCACCCTTTTTTTCACAGGGTAGCCTGTACTAAAGCATGCATGTGTTCTTACAACAGTGGTGACTGTAGCCACTTAATTTACATGATTAGGGTTCCAGCCCTATACACAACCTCATATTTGTCACATCATACGACTTGCATGAAGAAGCTGTAGTCCTAATTCTTTGTCTCCTCGGAAACCTACACAGAGCACGAGCGTACAAAACATGTTTTAGTTAAGTACCTTCCCCTGGCATGTCGAATTGGCAGAGTGGCTAGAGCCATGGCCTCTCATCGCACAGGTGCCGGGTTCGAAACACAGTATGTCACGCCTCAGTCTACCCAGATGTAAATTGGTGCGTATGTTTGCTCATCAGTTTGGGAAGGCAAAGGCAGCCAGAAAGGGAACCGGTCATTCAACCTCTCGAAGCTGGAGCTAGTATAGTGAAGTCTCTAACATTTTACTCCACTACGTCATTATCACTTATCGTTAAATTTTCCCTGAGCGTCCAATTAACTAAGCGGTTAGAGCGTTACCCTCTCATGTCACAGTGAGTTTCGGATTCGAAACCTGGTAAAGTCTTGCTCCAGGCTACTCAGCTGTAAAAGGGTACATGGCTCTGATCTTGAGGTTGGAAACGCATAAGCAGCGAGGAAGGGAACTGGCCCACCTCTAACACTTCACAATTGGCTTTATATTTAAGTTTGTTCGCACTCATTGTTAGAATTCTATTCATAATAAAATCTATTCACAAATATCACGTGATAAACATTCACAGGCAATGCTATATTTAGCTCTCATTCTTCTATTTTGTCGCTAGTTGCTGAGTAGTTTTCTATCCATTGATCCAGCACGTTACACTCAAGTGTTATTTGTGGAGCTTTGCGTCCAGCAACTACCATCATATTCTTTTCAGTTGAAGTCCGTTATAAGAGAGGGATTTTTTCCCTCTGTTGTAAGCTGTACAATTTACTGCTATATATATATATATCTAGCGTGTGTTATCGTTGCGGTGTACAAATTGTTTTCCCGAAGGTACATGCCTAAGGAAAGAATTAGTCTTAGTTCTAATTTAACTTTTTTAAAACATTTATCCAAGTTTAGGAATAATCTAGTAATGTTTAACATATATTACAACCGTTTTTCCTGACGTTTTTTGGTCTACGGCAGAACCCATAACCAGAGCCGACCCCAGATGTTTTTTCAAGGTGGTGCTAGCTCTAGCTTTGTCCCACCTTCCCACTTCCTCCCATCTATGCGATACTGTATTGTTCTTTTACTTACTTAGTTATTCCCCTTCTACCGTGAGGTCTAGAGGTTTTTGTTCTTTTATGAGAGTCAATTTTATTATATTGCGTTGGATCACACCATAATTTTTGAACTTTTTGTTATTATTTCGGCGACCCCCTGAAGACGAGCTAAGTACGGCCGGTGCTTGCACAGACCAAGAGCCGACTCCGCAAATAACAAAAACGTAAAGGTAGTCCCATAGCAGCTTCTACTGTAGGGGAATGAATTGTTAGAGACTTCACTATACTATGTCCTGCATCGAGAGGTACGGTGACCAGTTCCTTTCCTCACTGACTTCTCCTTCCCTAACTGAAGTGCAGATTCAGGTACACATTTACAGCTGGGTAGAGTCAAGCGTGACATTGCCATGAATTGAACCTTTGCGCGAGAGACCAGCGCTCTAATCACTCTGTCAATCGGACTCTCGCCCATAACATACGTTTTTATAACCGGTGGAACCCCTACATAAGAAGTTATTGTTACATGGCTAACATTTTAGACAGGTGTCAAAAAATATCCACATAGCTCCCCGGTGTATCGGAAGTGACAAATATGGAGTAAGACAACAGTAGCATAAGGTCACGTGGTACTAACATGAGGTTGTACATGGGACTGGAAACGTTATCATGGACAATAAATAACAAAAGTAACCACCGCTACAAGAGCATGTAACTCTTGGCGCAAACTTCCTGCGGGGCCAGCTACAGTGGTGGCCCCTTGCTCTGTAAGAATCGCAAAAGATAATGATAATGATGATGATAATGATGATGATGAAAAGTGTTAGTCTTCTATGCTGACGACGGGATGAATGCAACAAGATTTCTTTTTTTTTAGAGTTATCCTCCACCTGAATAATATGATTGTTGATCATCTCGTGTGTTGGCTTCAGATAACCAGAAGCACTTTTGTAAATGTAAAATATTCAAACATCATGTTACCAAATGGCGTTTCATTACTTGATCGCATAAGCTGCGAATAATAAACTGTCGTGGAATAACATTTGGTTAAATTTTACGAGAAAAAACAGCGGGTTAGGCAGGGATATGTGCTGTCACATGATATGGTCAATCTGTACAGAGAGAAAAATTATAATGTGATCCAAAGAGGACACGTCATGAATATCAGCTGGTGAACATAGTATAGTGTAAACTTCTTGATATGCGCTGAAGGTTTACAGTCTTATTAGCCAAAAAGTGGGAGAAGTTACAGGGCATGATTGATTTAATAGTGATAAAAAGTTTATTAAAAACCGTAACCTAAATAGCAAACGAAATGAGAAGTAATTCTTATTTCGATGAAACTGACTTCTCCAGAATGCATCATCTAATTAAGTGGGAGAATTTTGAAAGAGGTTACGCGATTCTTCTTCTTTGTTTAGTTTCAAACTTGAATATGTTCAATGAAAACAGTGGTCAACTTGAATATGTTCAATGAAAACAGTGGTCAACTTGAATATGTTCAATGAAAACAGTGGTCAACTTGAATATGTTCAATGAAAACAGTGGTCAACTTGAATATGTTCTATGAAAACAGTGGTCAACTTGAATATGTTCAATGAAAACAGTGGTCAACTTGAATATGTTCAATGAAAACAGTGGTCAACTTGAATATGTTCTATGAAAACAGTGGTCAACTTGAATATGTTCAATGAAAACAGTGGTCAGCTTGAAGTTCTTGGTATCTCCGTAGAGTTTTTCCAGGAATGATACTGGTGATGTTCATATGCGCTTTCTCTGTTCGTCATATGTTGGGCACCTTTGAAGTAGTTGTTCAGCGGTCATTTTATCAGTGCCACATTTACACTCATCAGTAGTTCATATCTTTAGCTTGTTGAAAAGATGGTATCCCAATATGTTATGGCCTGTTGTCACGAGAGGTTAACTGGTATAGATGATAAGTAGATAAATAGGTGTATCAGATGATACAAGGATACAATTGCCAGATAAGAGTTCTGGTCTTAAAAGAAATACCAGTCTTAGAAATAAACACTGGTGCATAGTTGTTTCTGGCCCAGATGGTGATAATAAGTACCAGCCACTTAGTTGTCTCCTCTCAGCAACTATCCTATGATGTGTTATGTCTAGGGTAAATAATGAAAAAAGTGACTTCAAACCAAACAGTAATGAGTTACTCAAGTTCTCAGGTACAACTAAATCAATTTATTATGTATGTTGATTCTTCTTTTCTCTTTTATGAAAATGAATGAAGGAAAATAAATGATTTTAATATTTACACATAAAATGTGAAACACACACTATTAAATTATTCCCAAAATTAATACAATATCTCTTTCCTCTAAGGAATGAATGACACTTTATATTTTAATGTCACTTAATGTTATTTTCACTATTGAATAGACTTGCACTATTAGTTCTTGAAGCATTGTTCTCAAACTTAAATATAGTCACTTTGACTTACGATACTGTCTTTACACAGATACTGACTTTATAATAATAATAATAATAAATTCTTTAAGCACCAAACACGGCGCATAAGGCAGAAACCAGTGCTCTCCAGGTTGTTCGTTGTGACGCCACTCCTCTTAGCTCTTGCACATTATTTAGGCCCAACGTTCTTCCTTCTCTTATTATTGTTCTTCTGAGTGTTTCTTTTGGTCTTCCTTTTTTCCGCTTACCCTCAGGAACCCAAGTGAGCGCCTGTAGTGGTATTCTGTTGTTTTGCATTCGTAGGACATGACCGATATATGACCATCGTCTTTTCCTTATATAGTCGGAGACATATTTCTGCCTAGCGTCTTCTCTTATTTGTCGATTAGTCTTGAATTCTTTCCAACTGATGTTCATGAGTTTTCTAAGACATTTGTTCTCGAATGTATTCAGCTTGTTCTCCAATGATTTTGTTATTTTCCAACTCTCACAGCCGTATGTTAACACTGAGATAACATTTGAATTAAACAGACGAAGCTTGGTATGTATATTCAATGATCGTAATTTCCAAATGTTAGATAATCTATTGAAGGCGCTAGCTGCCAAAGCAATTCTAGTATGGATTTCTCTTGTTGTGTCACCATCCTGAGTCATTTTACTGCCTAAATAATTGAAACTTTCAACTTTCTGTAGTTTTTCCCCGTTCAAGATGATATCAAAGGTCTCGTTAGAAAAGTTCATAGCTTTAGTTTTAGAGGCATTTATTTGGAGACCTATTTTAACCGAGAGATGACACAAATTATTTATTGCTTCTTGGGATTGTCTTGGTGTTGAACTTAAGAATGCTACATCATCTGCGAAATCCAGGTCCCCCAGGAATTTTCCATTTGTCCATTTTATACCCAATTGTTCATTGTGGGTATAGTTTCTCATAACCCAATCAATAGCTATTCCAAAAAGTAGTGGTGACATAATACAGCCTTGTTTAACCCCTGTTTCTACTGTAAACCATTCTGTATTCCCTTTATTTGTTCTAACACAACATCTTGCATTGTCATATAGCGCTTTGATTATATTCACATATTCACAAATGTTATCTCATCATGTGAGTTTAGGATTTGTGGAAGTGGTAGCAATAATGGTAGTCCATATATTATGAGTCAAGTTAGTCTTTTTATAGATGACTTTTCTGCGTTGACGTCACCGTGCTGTCAAACTGATTTTGACAGTGGTTTGCGATCCCATGCAATAGGGTTTCCAGACCTGATCTGATGTATACTCTGGGTGATTTGAATGCTTCTCTGCCTATCACTGGTATACAAACAGTCTTCTGCCATGCTGACAGTAATGTATGATTTAACCTGCAACAACATAATGTCCCTAGGCTAATTAAATGTACAGCATCAATGGCTACTTCCCTCTAAAAATTACACAATATAATTTTAATCTGCAATAAAATAATATTATTTACATATTTACTAAGGCGAATCGACTTACCCTCAATTCAGAAATACACACAGGGCATCAATTGCCTGGCAGGCTGCACACTCATGCAGATGGCAAAAGGCTTGGTGGCGAGCTCTGTCCTTTCTTCTGTGTCTGAACAATTTGGCAGTAAGTGCCATTCAAACCTTTTCTCTCCGTGTTATACCCCTTTGTCTTCCGGACGAGAGAGCTATGACGTCATAGGTTATCCGTCCATCGCAATTCTTGGCAAAACGATCTGAGTTTAGCTAAGTGTGTTTTTATTCTAACTTTCATTCTATCCTGCTCCTTTAATATTCATCCGATTCTCTCCATCTTGGTCTTGTTTAAACTGGACGATTGAGAGCTGTCTTTTCTATGAAACTTTCTTCCCCTTTAGTCTAATGTACAGGGTGTCCATAAACGATTATACCCTTTTCAAACAATTTATTCTTGGCCCCATGATGTGGTACGAGGATGCTTTCTATCACAAAAGTAAGATAATCTCTGCAGGTTTTTAAGCAGACAAAGACTCAAAAAGAATGTACCTATTTCTTTCTTTTTTTTTTTTACCTACTTGACCAGTGTGTTGAGAGACATGTAGCAATTACCGGTTGCAACTCAACTGCGAAAGTTTCACTTAAAATACCCGCTGCGCGCATTCGCACTTTTTTGAGTCTTTTTAAGGAATGCTTAAAAACTTCCTTTCTCTCGTCTTTTATATGGAATTCATTTATTCTCACATGCATTTTACATATTAATTTAAAAGAATTAAACATTGTAAACGTAAAATAAAAGCATACTCGCATTCACAGTGTCTAATTATAATCATGAAATAAAATATGTTGAAAGTACAAACTAATTATTACCATGAAATATATGTTGACAAGTACAAACATCATAATTAAACCTACATTTCATGATGTATGTTTATTCAGAGAAAATAATCATAGTGGTGCCGGGGGGGGGGGGAAGAGAAACATGTTTTCAGAACTCATAAAGTATTCGGAAAGTCTACGATTGTATGAACAGAGACTGGGGTGTCGTAGATTTTTGATAGGGGAATTAAGACTTGGGTTGGTCCCTTCTGAATAGATTAGAATAACTGATAGCAACAGTGAGAGATGATAACAGAAATAGATTTTCACGAGTGAGATGGTAGAAATTAATAGAGTCTGTCCCTGAAATCGAGAATTTTCTCTCTTTCAGCCTATCTTCTAGCACAGATCTAGAGGAGTCAGACAGTCTATTATTATATATATATATATATATATATATATATATATATATATATATATATATATATATATATATATATATATATATATATATATATATATATATATATATACCACTCACGTATACACACACATAAGTGACGACAGTTAGACGCACAGACGTGAAAACTATAACAATGGAATATAGATATTTTGGAACGAGCTGACCGACACGCTTGAATAAAGTTTATGTATATTTATTAACATAAGGAAAATTTACCATAACACATAAATGTAAATATCAAGCATAGAAAATACATATACGGTAATGAATTGTTACAAGAATGATAGACCCATAGGTATAATCTTTTCCCTCGATGTATAGCCCACAGTCCTGTTAGAAGAAAATGTGATAGCCCCAAAGAGTCACGGATGCATACGCTATAGTCTAAGAGTTCCATTTAAAGGTATGAACAGAACGGATACTCTACTCTATCCTAAGGAAAATATCATTAGCAACAAAACTGCATAAAGGAAGTTAAGCCAAAAAAAATGGGTGTGAAAAATACAACAATAAAGGAATCACTCAGTCCTGCATTCACTCTATTCATGTCAGCCGTGGCCACGCGCTTGCATTCGTACTTACAGCTTTGGTAGCAACTTCTTGAAAAATAATTTTTAGGACATCCACCTACAGAATCTCCGGTGTTATTCTTGGCCAAGGGAACCCCAGCTCCGCAAAGACAGGTTGAATTCACTACTTCAGGGAACGTTTCCTTGGTTATTATTATTTAGGATATCTGTTTATGTCACATTAAAATTGTCCAGGCACGAAAGTTAACAGCGAGCACAGTGTTAATAGCTTAGGTTTTCCAGTACCTAGGAATGTCAGGTCGGTGCCTTCTCTCAGTATAGAAATTTAATTTGGTCACACCACAATTATAGTCCGTTCGGAAATTCGTGCCCACAGAAAGCGTCAATTTTCTCCAAAACTGTTTGTTGTATGGACATGAATTTTTGCATGCAGTCTTAGATTTTTCATGCAGTTATTAATATATTTTTTGCCCTTACAAAACTCATGTCATGTTCGAATTTTCTTCTTTACGTTATATAAAAAACTCTTACTGTTGTCTGGGTTAATTTTTAGTAGCTTTACAGGAAAGTTACAAGATCCGTTCAAAAATATTCTTTTTTGTTTGAATTAGTTACTCGCGACTGTGTACAATGGGTGCGCACTCGTGCGGACATGTAGTCACTACACTAATTCAAAGCAAAGAAAGAATATTTTTGAACGGATCTTGTAACTTTTCTGTAAAGCTACTAAAAATTAACCCAGACAACAGTAAGAGTTTTTTATATAACGTAAAGAAGAAAATTCGAACATGACATGAGTTTTGTAAGGGCAAAAAATATATTAATAACTGCATGGAAAATCTAAGACTGCATGCAAAAATTCATGTCCATACAACAAACAGTTTTGGAGAAAATTGACGCTTTCTGTGGGCACGAATTTCCGAACGGACTATAGTCAAAAATGTCGGAATGTTAATTTTTGTAATTTTTCTCGCCACAGGGCTGCATGTACATGAGAGTTTGTGAAGAAATCTAATCTGGTTCAATAGGCCCAATATAGGCATTAGTCTTTAAAACCGTTAGTGAGATTTGTACTCTGTCTATTTCTGGAGGCAAATGCCCTGCCAGACAGGTGTTAACTTGTAGACCCACGTGGTTAAAGATAAAAAATTTTCTTCTATCAGGTGTACTAAAACCGCTGGTAAAAGTTGGGCTGACCCAAAACTGTGTAAGGAAGAGAAAAGTACAACATACTTAACCACAGTATTTACTCCGGTTATAACTTACATTATAGCTGCAAGCGTAGAGCTTGTCTTAACGTTAAATCTCCCGTGAAATAATTATGATCGTTTAAAAAAATCAATTATCATGAATTAGAAATACCTACGTATTTCGTCAATACTCAATGATGACTCAGTGCAGTTATAAGTTAGTTTAAAATATACTCTGACTGGTTACTAGCAATTTAATTAAATTTATTTACAGCTGCATGAGTTTAAGCTAGAAATAATAATTTATTCTGCTTTCCACTGTAACAAGTCAACTAGAGAATATAACAGACTTATAATTTAATCCCTCTGCACAGAAATTAACTAGTGAAGTAAAATAGGCGATTTACCACTTAAATCACTCACAAAATACTAGATATATAATATTACCTCCAAACATCACAACAGGAGATCACCACGACTAGAATTATTCACTAGATAGGTATTCTAGAAGCTCGGCAAAAATTGACGAGAAAACTAAGAACTTCGCTATACAAGCTTATTCTCTAGCACGAGCGATCCGTCTACTGCAACTTAGGAGGACTGAATGCATGAAGTCTAACTACTGGGGTTTATATCTTATGAAAAGAAATGATTTCCTTATTCTCGAAAACCCTAAATAGTTCCCGTCTTAACACTTCACGTTAACTCAGACGCCGGCCATAAACTGCCAATGCGCGTCTTCACACCTACTGCTAACTATGGTCATCTCTGAGCGATGCATGTGTTTCACCTTACACCTAACGCCGAGAAATCTACCCTAAATGCGTCNTGATAAAAGCGTTTGCTACATAAGAACAGAGACCGGCGAAGGTATGAATGGGAGAGTTATATTTTCACAATCAAACGAATGCGAAAAAAGAAAAGGGATAAGAGCGATAATAAAGTAGAAGACGCGGGTAGAATAGAGAAAAGATATAGAAATTTATTAATCATAAAAAATAAATCATATAAAAAGACATAATAGTCTGGAAAAAACAGTGATGGAAGGCATGGTCCCTGGAAAAAAGGGGAAGGGGTCGACCTAGACGACGGTGGACCCAGGACATCACAGAGAGTCTGAACTTGTCTTTGGCTGATGCAGGTCGACTTGCCCAGAATCGTGATGCGTTCAGAGCAGCTGTAATGGAGACAACGTTCTGGAAAGAATACGTCACATGATGATTAATCATAAATCTCTCTGCGACATGGAGTTATTTTTTTAGATCATGTTCCAAATAGTTACAAAGAAAGCCTAGGCTTGGGTACTTGTAATTTGTTAAGGCGTTGACTGCGTCTTTCATTGTATTTGAACATTGACCACAGATATTTTGGAGCATTTTGTGACAGGATTTTGTGAACAAATTTAGCTTTGTTGAACAGAAGACGCTTTTTGGGGGGGGGGGGGGGCGGGGGCTGCAGAGGGTTATGGAGAAACATGATAAGGTGCGCCAGCTGGCATAATACATGAAGTAGATCGTATTTTTTTTGTGACCTGTTGTAGTGATTCTATCTTGAATAAATTTGCTTTATTATTGGGGAAAGTGACATGTACACATATGCAGCGTTAGTAGATTTGCTTAATTGCTTGTAATCACTTGTCTATAGTCACGAATGGCTCCTGGAAGAGAGGGGAATGGGATTTGAAAAGGTACAAGAATAGAACTACTAGTTTCATTAAGCAAAACGTAAGAAGCGACAAATGTAAGCATAAGGTTAACAACCTTATCATGTACACAAATTTGCTACAGAAAACAACTCTGCAAAAGCGCAAGTAAAAGCTTTAGTTCAGGCTACTTATATGAGAGTTAGCTGCAGCTTTGACACCATGCTTCTTATATAGCGACAAAGGCACATTCTTTCATTTATCTCATAATCGAAATTCACTTTCATAAAAGGCGTCTCCCAGAAGATCTGTGACAGAAATATGGCCAAGACCTTTAAATCTCTTAACTGTGTCCTTAACCTTGGCAAGTATCCCATCAGTTAATAAATCAGTAAACCTAAACCCCTAAGTCCCGTATAGTGCCCGAGGGAGACAAAGAAAGAATAACGCTACAACTCCATCAGGTATTTCGTTAAGAGGCGACTAAGAAGAGGCTGGGCATGAGCCTGGCAACCTCATGACATAAAACAAATTGCTACAGAAACACCCGCTACTAATCACATGACTTCTTTGTTGCAGGCTTCCGGTGTAACCGCGTATACCGTAAGTTTTCAGATACAGGCTATATTAACATATAAAATAAATTTTTATAGAAACAGAAGATTAAAAAAGTCTTGGCGCAGATGTTTAATTAAACCAGGTTAGCTTCGAAAAGCCACGCATTATTTTAGGCTAAGCTTCGCTTCGTAACGCCAACATTGGTCCACGTGATTGTACCAACCAATGTGTTAAGAGCTGAGTCTTTTTTCCCCGGAATGAAAAGAGACGAAGCCTTTTTTTTTAGTCAGAAATGAATTTAGAGCGTGGAGACAAGACGATAATTTCTCTTTGCTCAGTGATATTCTATAAGAGGAGTTGACTCGCACATTAAAGCAACATGTGTAACTCGAAACGTAGAATAATTTATGTTTGTGAATTCATGTAAAACTGTAATAGTGCTAATAATTGCAATGCAATAACTGTTAGAGCCCCCAGTCCCATGAACTGAAAAACGGAGCTAGGGGGGGGGGGGGGGGGGGGGGGGTCGGGGTTGGCGCGGGGGGGGGGTGGGGGGGGGGGGCAGGAAACTGGGGTGGGTAATAGATTTGTAAACCCAGATATATATGATAAAAACCTTTGTATTAAAAAACCCAAGAAAATAAGGTCCTTAT
>JAMPIV010015774.1:115000-475719 GCA_024509875.1 Oreohelix idahoensis | reverse complement strand
GGGGGGGGTAATGTTAGGGGGGGGTGGTGGGTGTGGGTTGGTGGTTTTTTTGGATGGTTGGGGTGATGTTTGGGGGTAGTGTAGTGGGGGGTGGGGGTGGTTTTGGGAGTGGGTGGATGAGTAGGGGGTGTGGTGGGGGGGGGGGGGGGGAGGGGGAAGATGATATAAGGGAGTGTGGGTAGTATATGGGGAATGTTTGGGGGGGGGGGGGGGGTGGGGGGGTGTGGTGGGTAGTTTTGGGGGGGGGGGGGGGTTGGAATGATGTAATTGGAGATAGATGAGGGGGGGGGGGGGAGGGGGGGGGAGGGGGGGGGGGAAATAAGAGAAGGGAGGGAGGGAGGGATTGTTGTGGGGGGAGGGATATTGGTAGGATATGTGTATAGAGTGGTTTGGATAATTAGGTTGTGGTATAGGAGGGGGGGTATTATGTTTAGATATGAGAGGATTGATTTGGGGGGAATGGGGGGGATTTTGAGTGGAGAGTAAATAGGAGGGTATATTATAGGGGTATATTATTAATATGATGTATGTATGGGATGTGAGAGAGGTAATTTATATATGGGTAATGGGGGGGGTATGATGTGTGTGAAGAAATGTAGTGTGTGGAGGTTTTTGTGGGTGGTGGGGGGGGGGAAAGTTTTGGTGGTGTGTGTGGGGGATGGTGGATTTATAGGGTGAGGGGGGATGTTAAAGGGGGGGGGGGGTGGGTATGGGGGGGGGGAAAGTTAAAGGTAGGGGGGGGGGGGGAGTGTGATTTGAAAGTAGGGGGGGGTTGGGGAGTGTGGGAGTGTGGGATGGTGATTTGATAGAGTTATGGTTTATTGTGGATTTTGTGTGTTTTTTGTTGGGGGATTGAGGTAATTGGTGGTTGTTTTTATATGTTGGGAGTGATTTTAGATGAGGTGAGGAGGGAGGGAGTGTGGGGGAGGAAAGTTTGGGGGGTATAGGGGGAGGGATGGGATGGGGTTTGATAATATAGGGTTTTGAGGGGGAGTGATAGGTTATTAGTGGGTGGTTGGGAAAATAGGGAGAGGGGAGGTGAGAGTGTTTGTGGGGGGGGGGGGGAATAGAAGGGGGGTGGGGGGGGGTTTGGATTTGGGAAGTAAAGTTTGGATGGATGGGATGATGGATGGATGATGGATTGGTGGGGTGGGGGTGAGGGGTGGGGGAAGGAGAGTAGGGGGGGGGGAGTATTTTTTTTGGTAGGGGTGGGGGGGGTTAATTAAGGGAGAGAAAAGAATTTTGGGGGGGGAGGGTTTTGGGTGTGGGTGTATATGAGGAAATAATTTTGAAAGAGAGGAATGTAGTTGGGTTGGGGTTATAAGGAGGAGAATTGGGAGGGGGGGGGGGGGGGGGGGGGATTTGGTGGGTATAGGGGGTGGATGTATGAGGAGGGAGTGGTGTGGGTTATTATATAGGGAGGGGGGGATGGTGAGGATTGTGGTGAGTGAAGGAGGGTTTTGGTTGTTATGTGGTGGGATAGGAGATTTGGGGAATGAAGGAATGAGTTGGGGGTGTGGAAGTTATGGTTGTGGTTTTTTTTGGTAGGGGGGTTTGGGGGGGAGGGGGGGAAGAGGTTGGATTTGATTGGGGGGGGTGGATTTTTGAGGAATTGTTTGGGGTAGGGGGGGTGTTATGTGAGTGGGGAAAGGAGGGAGTGGGAGGTAGGGGTGGGGATTAGGGGGTTTAGGGTAGGGGAGAAGACAAACCGATTAAAGAGAGAGTTTGAGAGGCAAAAGTGTTGTGCGGATAAAAAGGCTAAGTTACAAGAATTTCAGCCAGGTGATAGAGTTTACTATAAGAAGCATGTGCGCCCCACTAAGTTTGATAACCAATGGATAAAAGGTTATGTTGTTCTAGAGGGAACGACATTAATTAATTATAGGATATGGAATGAGAAATTGAATCATACAACGAAGGCTCATGTTCAACAACTACGGAGAGATGACTATAGACCCTGGATTGGAGAGCCCGGCATTAGAGAGAGAGAAAAGCAAGGAAGGAGAACCACCCTTGTAACAACACCGGATATCGATATTGAAGTAAGGAATCCAGAAGATTATTCCTTGACGGAAAACCCTTTTTGTGACCTAAATACTAGAGTAGGAATGGAAACGGGTAGGAACAAAACAAAAAACAATTCAGAAAAGGAAAAACAAGAAAGGAAAATAGAGGGCACCAAAAAAAGTGATAGAGAGATTGATGTAAGAAGAGGTAAATCAGTTAGAATGAGGAATATGGAACAGTCAGAAGAAGGAGAGGGACTGGCAGATCAAGAAGATTGGGAGAGTGAAGATGATATTCCGTTAAACGAATATAGGAGGAGATTTCTGACCGAAGATTGGGAGAGTGAAGATGATATTCCGTTGAACGAATATAGGAGGAGGTTTCTGACGGACAAGGAGGAAGAGGATGAGAATACGGGATCAGAAGGGACCACGGTTAAACAGAAACCACAAGGAGATCTTCAGGACTTGGTGAATCAGACAGAAGGGACTTCGGAGACACAGGAAGTGCTAGGCGTTACAGGTATAAGAGGGGATAATAACAGGTCTGACGTATCGTCGGATGATTCACCGGATTTTGAAAGACGTCTCAAAAGACTGAGAGATGAAAAACAGTCCGAGTTGAGACAAAGAAAAGGGAACAGGATTAGCAATGGTTATATGACAGAAGTTGAAGAGGTAACTGCATTGTGTGCAGATATCGAGAAGGAATTTGCAGAATTAGAAGCAAGGAAGAACAGGATGGAGGTAATTAAAGATACCAGGAAAACAAGCAGAGGTCGAGGTAGCGACGAGTTAAAGAGTACAGAACCTCAGGAAAACATGAGAAGCGTTAGAGAAGTTGAAGAAGCTGAGAGGAACTCAAGAAATATTAGTAGAAGGGAAGTAGAGAAGAGAGTACAGAGAGTTAACAGTGGTTCGGAGAAGATGAAGAAAATCGTCAAAGTGGCTAAGCCAAGCACGGAGGAGATTAAGAAAGCGAAAAAGGATGAATTGAGAGGTGCTAGACCCGACACCGTAGTACTAAAGTATGTGCAGAGATTTCTGGAGAAAAGGTTTGATACGGACTTATCAGGAAGAAAAGAAGAAATTCGCAGGCTGGTAAGGAGAGTAATGGAGGAACTTAATTACTGGGGAATCAAAATAGTAGATAGAGACGTGTTCTCTGATTCGGAGTCAAGTTATTCAGAGGAAGAAGATAATTTAGAATTTTCAGGAGACGAGGACACAGAAGAAAATGTAAGAAGTAGAAATAAAGAGAGTCACATGAGGGAAGTATGGTCCACGGAGAGATGCGAAATGGTGGAAAAATTGAGAGAAGAAGTGGGAGAAGAGGGAAATGACAAGAGGGAGAAAATAATTGAAGTGGATGAACCAAGCATGGTGGAGCTGGAGAGGGTGATACGGGCCATCATAACACGGCCTGATTTTAACCTCTGTAGATCCGTAGTATGGCGGATACTGGAAGGGAAGTATCATATACACTTTCCTGGAACAAGAGATGAAGTAGATATAGTTCTGACAAAAATGTTAGATGACGAAAGGATTGTGAGACGACAGAGAAGGATGGAGCAAGCAAATTGTGATCGAAGTCAGAGAAATAAAAGAAGAAGCAAATATAGAAATTGCTAAACAGATTTCGTGGGAGAGACATAGGGACCAGGGAATCACTATAGCGAAATTAGTGGAGTATGAGTAAGTGAAGTAGAGAGGCGGTCATGATGAAAATGTGGAGATAATGACTAATTAAGGTAGGTTAAGGCCATGGAAGAATGGCGGGGATATTATATGAGAGGTAGAAGAGCCATAGGAGATGGCGAAATCAAGAGTGAGTAATTGGGAGATTTGGACGGTGAGGTATGAAGGGATATGAGAGATGGCGTGTATAAAAGAATGGTTAAGATAACCATGAGTAAACTGGGAAGTCACAGAGAAGTGACGAACCTAGAGAGTAGGGTAAAAGGTGAGAAAATAGTTCCAGAGAGGGAACGAGTTTAAGAAGTAGTGCGAGGGCACAGAGATGCCGCGGAGAGTGATAGAGTCTTGTTGAGACTTGTGAGGCGAAGGTTTCTCCGAACCCAGGAAGTAAAGTAAAATTATGAGAAGAGTATAGAGAATGAAATGAGATAGCAAACAGGAGTAAGAAAGAAAGGAGGGAAAGAGAGAATCTTTGAGAGCTGCTTATAGCAGTTATATGTACAAGATGGAGGCGATAGCTAATTCTTGTATAAAGGGGTAAATAGAGTCCCAACGGACTTATGCGTGATGCTGTAGTTGGGGAAAACTATAATGCATTACGGCAGAACAAGGGGTGTGTCATGGATGCAGTGGCGGAACGACAGGTACTATGGAATTAAGAAGCAAGACGAGAGGGAAGACTTGCGAGGGTCTTGTTATTAGTAGAAATACCAGTCATTGGGGAGAAACGAGTATAAGTTGAAAGGCTGAGCCACGGTTATATGGAAAGACGAGAGTAAGCTGAGGGCTGAGCCGTGGGAGAATGTTAAATGTTGTATTATGAATTTTAAGGTTTAACATTGTTGTAATCAAATGTATGTAAATGAAATATTAAGAAGTTAAACAAGTTATTATTCATGGTATTAGGAATTTTAAGAAATTAGTTCAACATTTTAATTAGTTATGAGTTAGTTGGAAGGGGATCGTTTTATGGACCTGGGAGAGATAGGGCTGGAGGAGAATGATGCTTTAGAGCATCATTTTTCTTTGAGGGACCCTGGGGTGTATAATATGTCACAGGAGCAGCAGCATACGGTTGAGATGACGGAATGATAAAGAATAAGGGACCGACTAGGAAGTGAAGAGAATAATCTCGATGCAGCTTACGGAAAAAGATTCGAGGGAAAAACGACGTCATACAGAGCAACGGTGATGACGTCAGAGGTTACAATATGTCCCCCGAACCACAAGATGCTCCATTTCACTCCAATGAAAGAAGATGAAGAACAACAAAAGAACTGAAGGGTCAACTTGATAATAATTGAACTGGTTATGGCGGACTGTCCCACAGTAAGAAGTCGACATCGTGAAACAACCCAGAACCGAATAGAACGGGTAAGCCTGTCATTAACGAAGACCGTTAAGGTAAGGGCAGAAGAAGGACATAGGACATGATCTGTAGGTCAGTAAATGGTTAATACAGACGCCCAGCAAAGAATCTCGAGAAGGGACTGACCCCCTCCCGAAATGAATGAGGTTTTTATAGATGTAAGAATAAGTCAGATCATGTAAGTCAACCTAAACCCTGCATTGTGGCTAAATAAAGAACTATGGATCTTTTTAGAGACTATGTCTTCATTATTGTGACTTCGTTTTGGGGTCTTGATTGTTGCTCTATTGTTTAAATCTGATGACGTGTTGAAATTGAACCCCATTCACCCACCACTGTCACCCACACAAAAGAAAAAGAGAACAAATAAACTCCACTATACGATCACTGGCGACAAGGCCCAAGAAGGTGACAGTTATTTACATTACGCTATGACATCTGGTGGTGATGAGCTGGTTGCCGTTTAAGCAGGATTTGAACCTGCCTGTATTTCTGCGGCCTATTAGTATACTTCGGACCCTGTGACACTTTTCTTGAATAAGTCAAGCCTAGGCTTGGGCACTTGCAATCTGTTAAAGCGTAGACTGCGTCTTTCATTGTAATTGAACATTGGCCACAGATATGCTGGAGCATTGTGTGACAGGATTTTGTGAACAAATTTAGCTTTGTTAAACATGTAATGTTATGATGTATGTATATAGGCATTACCTCGTCATCTACACAAGCACACACATGTTTCAGAAAGCACTCAGTAAAAGCATGTTCAGTTCGTAGCCATGTTTTATTTACAGAATGTCGTACATGTCAAGATTCGCATTATATTACAATGTGTGGTTCGTACTTTAATGTATTCATATTACATCCCCCCCCTTTTTTGAAAAAAAAATGTGTGCAAACATTTCCAACGAAATGTTTCATGTGAGAAAGGATAAGTATGTGTAATGCTCAGTGTGAGTATATATGTCACTGTCTGTATCGGCTGGGAGGTGTCACTGTACGGCCAGAACGAGTGGTGTAAAGTGCTGGTGGTTCTGCGGAAGTCCCTGGTTTAGCTTGAGTTGGTTGTGATTTCGGCCTTGGCGCTTGTTGGTTTTGTGGGGCACCAAGGTCTGGAGTTACTGCATTGTCTGTTGAAAGCATGGGAATTCTCTGTTCTGTTGTACTCTGTGGGATTTCTCTTATGTCCACTCTGTTTCGCCTCGGGAGGTTGCTGCTGCTGTCTGGTCTTAAAGTATAGCTCCTGGGTTCAGGGTTTCTGGAAATGATTGTTGCTTTTGACCATGTGTCATTGTTGTGGTTGTAGGTAGTCACATGCTGACCAGGATATAATGGTGGTAAGTCTTTAGCACATTTGTCATAGTTGGATTTCTGAACTTGCTGACGATGCTGAAGTTGATCATATGTGCTGTCTCTATGTTGTGGACGGAAGTGGACCTTAGATGGTAGGAGGTCTTTAATTCTTCTATCAAACATAAGTTCTGCTGGACTGTCGATCTTACTGTCTACCGGTGTTGTTCTCCATCTCAAGAGTGCTAGGTGTACATCCTCTGTTCTTGTTTTCTTCATGATTGACTTGATAGTTTGTATCTGTCTCTCAATGAAACCATTAGATTTAGGGTATCTAGGTGATGATGTTGTGTGTTTGATCTTCCAGTCCTTAGTGAAGTTTCTGTATGCTTGACCTGAGAAACGTGGACCGTTGTCTGATCTAATTTCATCTGGGATGCCAAACATGCTGCAATACTTCTTTGTAATGTCTGCAATAACAGCTGATGGTGAGGGTTGTGGAAGTTTCTCAATGATGGGAAATTTGCTGTAGTAATCAGCAATAATAAGATAGTCATTATTGTCGATGGAGAAAATATCAGTTCCTATAATGCTCCAAGGGCTCAATGGTATGTCTGATGGTATGAGAGGTTCTTTGCACTGCCTATTGGCATGTTCTTGACAAATTGAACAGTTTTCACATAGTGTTTCTATGTCCTTGTTTATCTGTGGCCAGTAAACATCTTTCTTTGCTCTCAGTTGTGTCTTCACAATACCAAGGTGACTAATATGGAGCTGTTTAAGAATGATATCGCGTTGTGTTTCTGGTACAACAATGCGATCTCCTTTAAGGATCAGACCATCTTCGATGCTTAACTCGTCCCTCATAGAGAAGTATGGACGGATGTGTGTTGGAACTTCCCTGATAGAGCTTGGCCATCCATGGTATATCAGTTCTTTGAGAGAGTTAAGAATAGGATCTCTCGTTGTGTCTTCTCTGATGTGTTCAAGCCGATTATCGCTAAACTTGACAAAATCAACTTTGATGTTTGGGGTAAGATCTGCTGTCTTGTTGGGGTTTGGTAGTCTGCTGAGAGCATCTGCAAGACCTATATCCTCTTTAATGTTGCTAATAGTTACCACACTCAGCTTTTCGCACATTGGTAAACCCAAAATTGCAGGTCCTTCAACATCTACCAAGTAAAATGTTGACGATGTCCATTCAGAGTCTCTGTATGAACATTCAAGTGCTACTGCTCCGAAACAGTCTATACTTGTTCCATTGTAAGCTCTTAGCTTTGTCCTGCCACTCCTACGTTTTACATCCCTTGTGGGAAATCCTTGCTCATCCACCTTGTCAGGCATGATCTGTCTGAATATTCTTAAGGGTAGAGTGTTACCTTGGGCACCTGTGTCTATCTTGAACCGAATATTTCTTTCTTTGTGCATTTTAATTCCTGGTATTCGGAATTGTACCTTGCAGAAAGCCTGCGTTCTCTTTGGTTCATTACTGAAAGTTAGTATCTTCACAGTATCAAAAGTGGAAGGATCACTTTCTTCACTGGAGTCAAGGTCCTCAGTCATCATAGAGTGTGTTTGTTTTGACGACTTTCTGCTGTGAAGTTTGTGTTGAGCACTGTCTTGTTTCCTCTTGAAACATAATTTTATCCAGTGGCCCCTCTTTCTGCAGTAATGACATGTAGAGTCTTTAGCTGGACAGTGGTTTTGTATGTGGTTTAGGCCACAACATTTACACATAGCACCTCTGCTTGTGTTGTGTTTTTCTTGTTGTTTCGAACCAGTTGCTTTGTTGTGTCTAGGTTTATAGCTTTTCACTGCATCCACCTGGGCTGCTAATGTACCTTGCTGAATTTGTTTAATGTTTAGTGCTTGTGCCTCGTGTTTCCTGCCTTCATCCAGAAGTTGTTGTAAAGTTAGCGTATCACTCTGGCTCAGTAGCCATTTCTGGAACTCTGGCATTGGTGTGCTGAGAAGGATCTGTTCGATAATTCGCTCTTTTTCTTCTTCTTTGTTACATTTGCATACTCTTGTTTTCTCCTTAATGCGAGTGAAGAAATCATCTAGGCTTTCACCACGTTTCTGTCGCAGGTGGTGAAGCTCTAATCTTGCCGCTCTAAAGTTTGTGTGCTTTATGATCAGACGCTTTTCAAATTCGTCCAATATGGCTACGGGGTCGGTTGCCGACTCAACCGGCATGGCGGTAGCAAAACTGTTGTAGATTTTCAAACCTTCATCGTCCAATGCTTCCAGGATATATGGAGTTAGGGTTTGTCCTTCCAGACCAGTGGTCTTGGAATATAGATCTATGCGTTGGCGCCATAACAAGAAAGCTTCACTCTTATCATCGTGACCGGCAAATCTCATTTGCGGTGCGCTGCGGTAATGTTTAGCTGCCATTGTTGACCTCGATGACGAAAATTAGCCGAATAAACTGTACTCACGTGTTATCGTGTAGCTGTTTTGCGTCAGTCCGGTATCGACCGCTGCCACCATGTAATGTTATGATGTATGTATATAGGCATTACCTCGTCATCTACACAAGCACACACATGTTTCAGAAAGCACTCAGTAAAAGCATGTTCAGTTCGTAGCCATGTTTTATTTACAGAATGTCGTACATGTCAAGATTCGCATTATATTACAATGTGTGGTTCGTACTTTAATGTATTCATATTACAAAACAGAAGGCGCTTTCTTAAGGGCAGTATTCGGAGGTTTTTATAGAAATCTACACTGAGTTAGGCAGTTGTCAGAGACTAGACGCACTGCACGCTTTTGTAGTGAACGGAGTCTCTTTGTGTTGGACATTGAGCAACCATCGGATGCCTAGCCTTCTCGGATAAGGGCGAAACAATAGGAGATCCCGTGTGCAAGTTGGTCACGTTAAAAATTCCACGACAGTCGTAAATCATAAAGAGTAGGCCTATCAGGCCGCTGCCCTGGCAAAATTTAAAAATTAGAAACTTACCCACCACAAAAATATTTATAGAATGTGTGATTCCTATATACACATTGGGATTCTTGCCGGTGCTATGGAGTTCGTGCACTGTGCTGAGATCCTCCTGGTGTGATCTAAGGGAGGAGATCGGTGCACTGATGGAGTAGTCCGTGTGCAATGAAAAAAGTCATTAAAACCAAACCAACCCAAGAAAGAATTAATTGGCTCAAAGAGCAGCTAACGTTAATTTACTTGGCAACAATGTGCACTAGTGAATGATAGAGTTCTTTCCCCTGGTGTGATAAAACCATTTTGAACCGCTACTTTTGGATTTAAAAAAGGTAGGCTCATAGCAGATACAGCTGTATGGGAGTGAAATGTTAGAGACTTCATTATACGAGGTACAGCTTAGAGAGTTGAGGTGGTGAGTTACCTTCCTCGCTGCCTTTGCCTTCCCTAACTCAAGAGATTGGGCGTCCGATTGGCAGAATGGTTAGGGTGCTGGCCTCTAGTATTAAAGATACCCAGTTCGTCACGCTCTGGTCTTCCTCAGATGTAAATGGGTTCGTGATTATAGACTAAGCGGTTGCCAAAGTCATGTTGCTATATCCTGTTTATGTCTAGTTCAAGTTAAATAATGAATGGTTGCGGTAGATCATTGACTATGCGGACAATTACCCACTGTCCTGACTGGAATTTTTTTTTTTTTTTTTTTTAATTTTAGTTACGGTACCTGTGTTTTGTTTCTAGAAATAAAGGTGAGTATACTGTGTGTGTGTTTTTTTTTTTAAGGCATGTATTTTAACGCTGTTTTTATTTTTAACTTCAAAATCATTTAATATTTAAACAGTTGGATCAAAGTCAAGTTTTTTATTTTAGAATACAGTAGGTCTTTTTTACAGGTGGAGATATTTGCAAAAAAGATTTACAATACTTACTTAATTGAAAAATATTTATAATAAACTCCAAATCTGAGTCATGCCTGCAGAAGGTTCAATGTCTCGATTTCTCTCTTTGCTTTTTGTGTCTGGCCTTGAACGGGTGTCAGTTTGAACACATGCGATAGCTCAAAATAATTACATATCTGCTCTCTTTAATTTGAATTATAAATCTCGGATGTATCTTTATTGACATTGTATTAATAAATATTCAAAGTGTGTATACATTTTTTGGTGACACTGTGTGTGTGTGTGTGTGTGTGTGTGTGTGTATATATATATATATATATATATATATATATATATATATATATATATATATATATATATATATATATATATATATATATATATATATATATATATATATATATATATATATATATATATATGGCTTTTTTGTTTTAAAAGTTGACTACCAGCAATGTTTATGTTGAGACTAACCAGATAAAGGCTGCGTTACAGATTATAGTTTTCACTCGAAATCAACAAACATTGACTTACCGTACGTGTTTTACAAGCTCTAGCAGTAAGTCTACAGTATGCTTACCTAGAAACAATAATTAATTTTATTTACAACGATAAGCATTTAAATTTAGGTTGCTTTCGCTGTGCTGTATGTAGAATACCACTGCGTATTTGGTTTTTAGCTCAGCTTTCTTTTCACTGACCTCTAATTAAGTTAGGCCTCTGAAATTCTGACATTTCTAACAAGGGCGTCTTTTGTTATTGGTGTCACCGGAGGCTTGTCTGCAGAGAATTCCCGTTAACCGCAGTGGAATGTGTAGTGTGTAAGGTGGAGATGAGTTAAGCCGTACGCTGCATAAGCGCAGATGTTGTACGTAGGCGATATATATATATATATATATATATATATATATATATATATATATATATATATATATATATATATATATATATATATATATATATATATATATATATATATATATATTTCTGAGGTCCTCAACAAAGCACATATCTCAAGCATCTACACATTGCTGCAGAGGGCCCAAACTAGATGGGCCGGACATGTTGTTCGCATGCCCGAAAAACGCCTCCCAAAGCAGTTGATGTACAGCGAACTCTCTATGGGTAAGCGAACAGTAGGGGGACAGAAGAAACGCTTCAAAGACACACTGAAAGCATCGTTGAGCAGCTTCAAAATTGATGTCTCCTCCTGGGAGACTATCGCACATGATCTCTCTGCCTGGCGGACAAACATTACTCAAGGCGCTCGCATTGCAGAACAGAATTTAGCTGATAAGGCAGAAGGCAAGCGTGCTGCAAGAAAAGTCAGAATGCGCAGCAACACTACTATCGACTCTAACCATGTGTGCCCCGTATGTGGCATGGCCTGTAGGGCCAAAATAGGACTAATTAGCCACATGAGATCACGGCACTGATGTCTCACAATTCAAGTCTGAAGCTGTCGCCATCTTCGCTTGCGATGGGCAACTATTATTATTATTATTATTATATATTATTATATATATATATATATATATATATATATATATATATATATATATATATATATATATATATATATATATATATATATATATATATATATATAATAGCCCCTTGTCGTAGATTTTTGATAGGGGAATTAAGACTTGGGCTGGTCTCTTCTGAATAGTTTTGAATAAGTGATAGTCACAGTGAGAGACAGAAAAAAAAATAGATTTCCACGAGTGAGGTGGTAGAATGCGGTAGAGGCTGTCTCTGAGGTCGAGAAATCGTCTCTCTCTCTGCCTATCTTCTACGACAGTTTTAGAGGAGTCAGACAGTCTACACACACATATATATATATATTAATATATCTCTATCCACTCACATGCACGCACATACAAGACGACAATTAGACGTACAGACGTGGGAAAACTAGTAACAATGGTTATATACATAATTTTTGGAACGAGCTGACCAACGCGCTGATTAATTCCAAGAGAAATTGTAATTATCATCTAAAATTTCATCACAACACATAGAAATTACATCAAAGCATATACACATAGTCATAAAGTCAATAAAAATGCTACCAAAATGATAGACCCACAGTATGATCTTATCCCTCAAGGTATGCCCACAGTCCTGTTGGAAGAAAGTGATAGCCCCCAGGAATCAAGGATACATATGATTAGGTCTAATATTTCCCCCTTTTAAGGTATGGACAGACTTGCTATCTTTGCTCTATTTTGAGGGAAATATGATTAGCAATACTTGCATACAGAAAGTTAAGACAGCAAAATGGGTGCCAAATTACAGCAATAAAGAAATCACTCCGTCCTGCATTCACTCTATTCATTCAGTCGTGATCACGTGTATTTTTTCATACTCACAGCTTTGATAGCCAGTTCTGGAAACACAATTTTTAAGAACATTCACACACAGAAACGTCAATTGCAATCTTTGACCAAGAAATCTCCAGTTCCAAAAAGACGGGATGAATTCTCTGCTTCCGGGAACGATTCCTTGGGTGTTCTTATTTTTCAGACGTCTGTTTAGGTCACATTAAAATTGTCCAGGCACGAACATTAACAACGAACACAGTGTCACTAGTTTAGGTTTCTAGAATTGAGGAATGTCAGATCGGTGTCTACTTTCAGGAAAGGACTATATTTGGTCACCACACTACTAGTCAAAACTCCGTCAGAATGTTACTGACGTTAATATGTTACTTGCCACAACGGCTAAAAATGTAGAATTTGTGCAGAAATCTGATCTGGCTCAAAGGCCCAGTATCAACATTTAGTCTTTAATAAAACCCGTTAGTGAGAGTTGTACTCTGTCTATTGATGGAGACACACGCACTGTCAGACAGGTGTCAACTTGTAAACCCACGGGGTTAAAAGGTAAAAAATGTTTATGTTTCTCACAGGTATGTCTCTGTACTAAACGCCGGCAAAGTTGGGTTACCCAGTATTCACTGAATAAAGAAAAACACATATGAAATATTTTACATATTATGTACTCAATATAACTTACATTTTTAAACTGCAAGCGTATAGCTTGACTTATCATTTAAAACTTCCCGTGAAATAAGTTATATATAAAAATCCATCATCATGAATTAGGAATACCTGCGTATTCCGTCAACACTCATGAGGCATCTAGCATTTATAAGTTAGTTTTAAAATATATTCTCTCGTCTGATTATTTAGCAGTTAAAGTTAATTCCTTATGGCTACCTGGCTTTAAGCTAGAAATTATACTTTATTCTGTTTTCCACTGTAACTCATCAGCTAGAGAATCTAACCAACTTATAAATTATTCACTCTGCACACAAAAACTCGGGAAATAAAATAAGCGATTTAACACTTAATCACTCAAAAAAATACTAGATATTATATATAATATATTACCTCCAAACAGAATTACAGGCGATCGCACAAACTTAGAATTATATGCTTATATTTATTGGTAGTCTAGAAGTTCGGCAAAATTTTTGCCAAGAACAAACTAAGACTTCGCTATACAGCTTATTCTCTTAGCACGAAACGTCCTGTCTACTGCGAATTTAGGAGCAAGAATGAAAATCTAGTTTCAAACTCTGGTTAATATCTTAAACCAGACAAAGATTAGCGCTATTTCCAAAACCACGCAATAGCCTCCCCTTTCCTTAACACCTTACGTTAACTTAGACGCATGGCAATAACATGCCAAACCCGTCTTCGCACCTTACGCCAAAACTGGCCGTGGAGCGTGAGTGTCATGGGAAAACCCAGACTATATGTCTCCTTCCAGAGCGCTTTATGAGTGTCATATCACACTTCACTCCGAGCGACTAGCCTGAAGAAACGCTGTGACAGGTGAAAATGCAGACAAATTTGTCGCCTATAGGTCTGACGAAAGCGAATATTCACAGTGTATTTCGTCTGGTGCAGGGGATGCTGTAGACATATGTCTGCTCCTATGTCTGGCCAGACGAATATATTCACAGTTTCGTCCACTGACACCTAGTGCCATAGAATGCATTTTAACGTTCGCTCTCTCTCTCTCTCTGACACGTTATGTCATCTACTGCGTTTCTAAATGAGAAAACGAAACCGGCAAAGTGAGAATGGGAAAGAAAATATTTTTCGCAAACGAACGAATGCGAAAAATACAGGAAAAAGGTAAAGAGTGATAATAAATAGAGGACACGGGTGGAAGGAAAGGAGGAAAAATAGAAAATTTAATGATCATAACTCTCTGTGACACCCCTTAAGTCATAACTGACTAAGGGAATGCGCCCTTGAGGAGACAGCCCTCAGCTGCTTATGTTCCTGGTGTTCCTTTCGACGTTTGGGAGCCGCGGTAGCGAAGTGGTTAGTGCACTGGTTTCCTAGCTCGGTGGTCCATGGTTCCCCCAGTTGAGGCGGGATTTTTTTAGACCGCAAACGGCTCCGGGGTCGACCCAGCCTCATGAATTGGGTACCAGAACAACTTCTGGGAAGATTAAGGTGGCCGGCGTGATGCTGACCACGTCACCCCTAGTGTGCCGATGGTCAAGAAAATATGGGCCCAACACCATATTCCCAATATGCCTCAATGGGCATGTAATGGGATCATTTACCTTACCTTTCGACGTTTTCTCCTCTCTTCTGCTTGTTGTGTGAGCTTTTTTTCGCCCAAACTTAGGTGGCGCCGCAGATAGCATCGCCACTTCGTGCGAACGGCAGCTTCATCCTCCCAGGTTGCTGGATTTATGTCCAGTGTCCTCATGTCTCTCTTGTACACATCTTTGAATCTCAGCTGCTGTCGCCCAACTGTCCTTTTACCATCTACCAGTTGACCGTAGAAGATATCTGGCAGGATGCGACCATCTTACATGCGGTGGATATGGCCAAGCCAGCGTAGTCTGCGCTGTCTGACTAAGCAGTGTATACATATATATATATATATATATAGTTAGAATATTCGCAAGAAAACATGTTGCAACTAATTACTCAGGCATTTGGTGATAATGGCACGTGACAAGAGGACTTGGCATGTGTTTGTTGAAGGCCTATGCTCCTTGGGGAGCTAAAGAGAATTGATTGATGTCGTACACAGCGACTAATATGAGGTTGTACATGGTGCTGGCAACATCATCATGTTAAACTAATTGCCACATAGACCACTGCTGCTAGAGTATGTGAATGTTTGGTGTAGGTTTCATTCAAGAGGACCAGCTGCAAAGGCTGCACTATGCTCTGTAAGGAGCACAAACGAAAGTAATGATGATGATATACAGTGTAGTAAATTTGGTCAGAAAGTATTACAGTCAACCATGTATGTTTGTGAAATACTACTGCACCCATATTTTTTTTTTTTCTAATCCATTATGCCCTGATTGATTTCTTTAATTTTGTATTCGCGTGTGCGGCGTTCTATAAAATCAAGAGTATTTTATGCAGCAATTTTTTGTCATTGGAAGTTCTTCTTCTTCGTACAATCTCAGACGTCCACTCTCAGACGTCCACTCTCAGACGTCCACTCTCAGACGTCCACTTGAATGTTCTCAAAGAAAGCAGTAGTCAGTTTGAGGCTACTTGAATCCCCGTAAAGTTTTTCCACGAAAGGAGCTGGCGTCGGCCATATGCGCTTTCTCTGTACGGTACCGCATATAAGGGGCAACTTTGAAGCAGATGTTCAGCAGTCATTTTATCAGTGCCACAGTTACACTGATCGGTAGTTCCTATCTTTAGCTTGTTGAATAGATGGTAACTCAATCTGTTCTGGCCAGTGCGGAGTCTGAAGATTACCACTTGTTCTTTTCTGTTGAGCTGGTAGTATGCGTCATTCTATGTATCACCTGGGTGTTCTACATTCCATTTGTTTCTTTATCTGATTCTGATATATATAAAATATATAACATCAATTCTGACATAAGGGAGTGAGTCGTGCACAACTAGTAAACAGGTAGGGAAGGCAATAGAGGCCACAGATATGTGGTTTTACAGAAGAATGTTACAAATACTATGGACGGCCAGAAAGAGTAATGAGGATGTCCTGAAAGAGGCCAATGCGCAAAGGAAACTTATTTCACAAGTTAGAAAGAAGCAATCCACTTTTTTTAGACATGTTATGAGAAGAAGAAAGCTAGAGTATATCGTAACAACAGGTAAGATTGAAGAAAAAAGAGATAGGGGATGACAGAGAGAGCAAATACTGGACAGTTTGACATCGTGGCGTGGAAAGAAGTCAACAGCAGAATTTATACCTCCTACGCCAGTAGGCTTGGTACTTGGAGTAGAAGATTCGCGTGTGCTAGATTTATTTATCTATGTTTTTGACTATAACTGACGAATGAAAATCCCAAAACGTCTCGTGTTTCTATTGCATTGTTCATTTTAAATAAACTGACTTCAAAACAATCTTTTCGTGTTTTATGTTTTAAAATAATTTTCTTTATCGGTTTTACATCATTATCTTTACTGTTGACACGTGTGATTCTTAGCAATCTGTCGTTAAAAAAATAATGTGGGCAACCTTCAGTGATAGTTTCGTTTGTTTATTGATTGTCCATGGTTATCTTTCATACGACAGAATCGGCATAACGGAAAAAACTGAGCTTAGTTGTAAGATACCGCACTTTATGATTTTTTATTTTTTATTATTATTGTTTCTAACAGAAAAAGTATCCGGTTCAATCCTTCTTCTTCTTCCATCCTTAGCCACCAACCGGCAAAGCAGTATGTGGCCAGTAAGCCTAGTGGCGTCTTAGGGCAACAACAAATTGATCAATCTATCGCTGTTTCCACCACGCCTAGGGGCGTCTTTGTGGAACAAAAAGAGACCAAACAATCTATCGTTGTTTCCGTAATCAGATTGGTTGGCAAGCAGGTGATCAGCCCACTGTGCAAAGCTTTTACGGGATGGGGTAAACAGCCCCATGCCCAACCCTTCTTAGTCGCTTTTTACGACATGCGTGGTAGGGTGCAGTGTTACTATTCTTTGCTCCCCTTTCGGGCCCCGGCAACACACGGGTGGGTTCAATCCTTGATGGGTTATAATTAGGATATATAGTGAATCACGGTACCGACACGCTCCAGTCTACCCAGCTGTAAATGAGTATATGACTCTGTTCTTTCAGTTAGGGAATGAAAAGGCAGCGAGGACGGTAACTGGTCACTCCACCTCTCGATGCTGGACCTAGTATGGTTACGTCTCAAACATTTCACCCCCCAACGGCAGTGTCTGTTATGGGACAACCTTTTTTTTAGTGTAGTAAATTCAAGATAATAATTTTGATTTCCTATGACAAAACATGGTATCATCTCATCCAAACCACTCAGTCCAAATAAGAGTAAATCACAACTGAAAAAAAATTGTGTGAATGTACGGGTGTATGTGTGCTCACCCATGTTGATGGCACGGGACAAGAAAACTTGGCATAACTTTGTTGAAGGCCTATGCTCCTTTGTGAGCTGAAGGGTGTTGAATACTTATGACTGATATTACATACGACTGATATTACATACGACTGATATTACATATGACTGATATTACATATGACTGATATTACATACGACTGATATTACATATGACTGATATTACATATGACTGATATTACATACGACTGATATTACATATGACTGATATTACATATGACTGATATTACATATGACTGACTGATATTAGATAGTAATATTGACCCACGTTTTAACCACCCATCCGCCTTCAACTTACTATATAACTGACCCACGTTTTAACCACCCATCCGCCTTCAACTTACTATATAACTGACCCACGTTTTAACCACCCATCCGCCTTCAACTTACTATATAACTGACTCACGTTTTAACCACCCATCCGCCTTCAACTTACTATATAACAAGTATCTTCTTCTTCTTCGTTCGCCCTGAAAAGGACGGTGGTTGCGTTGTGTCTGTTTACAACGTAGCTGTGATATCTGCACCTTTCGGTCGACACATCCGACTTCTGCACGGCATTTTTTAGGACCGGGTTTGCCTTCCCATTGCGATCCGTGCTCGCTCAGCCAGCCTGCACTGCTGAAGACTGTTTCCAGGACCACCACGTGGAGGTGGAGCACGGTCTTGACCAGCTCTGGTTCGCTGGTCCTGACGCAGGCAGTCAAGCTATGAGTCGCTGACTGCATTCACTATTGCTGCATCTTGGGGTCCCATATATAACAAGTATGAAGACTGTGATTTTAGGGAAAGGGGAAAAACATACACACAAATATGAAATGCTCATTTACTGTATATTCCCAGGACTCTTAACAATTTTGCTCTCACGCGACGCTTATCATGAGAGTGAATTAATTAAAAATATAAAAAATTATTCGAGGAATATATTTGTACCCTACACCGGTCCGGTTGTGTATTGTTAAACGTGTATTCAATGTGTGATGCAGATGGCGAGGGCTGAATAATTTAAGAGTAAAACGAGAACCGTGTCCATAAGCCAAGGTGAATCAAGACTTTATTTTTAGACGTGACATTTGCAGTGTAACTTAATAAATGAAATTTTCAGATTGCATTTCTGATTGCATTAAACAGTTTTATCCTTAGCCAAGGAAATAATTCTGGACTTTCATCCGGTGAGTGAGTAAAACTAGTTAATCGAACCGCCTTGCTTGACATAGTGTCGATTTTTGACTTGCTAAACCACACGGATAGGCGTGACTTCATAAATGGCAAAGTGCTAGGCGTAACCCGTAATTTAGTCATATTGTCTTTAAGTTTGCAAGCTCTGTAGCTTGATGTGGAAAATGGTGCACTGTATTCTGTCATCGCTATCCTAAGACGTAGGCCTAATGGGGAATTTGTTTCGAAGTAAAACTTATTTTAAAGCCACCTGTTAAGTGGATTTCCTATTTTGATTTATATTCTGTAAAGTGGTAAGTGTCAAAAGTATTACTTTAGCAGTCTGATACTGTTACAGACTCGAACTTTAAAGCAGTTTTCAAGAAAAAGGATGAAAGGGCGTTTGAAAGTAAATGATAAAGGAGACAATGAAGCCAAGAAAAGTAGATCTGATAAAAACCAATGTAAATGTGGGAATGACTGTAATGTTGATCAAAAGATAAAGGAATAGAAGTGCGTGAAAGAAGTCATGGAAGGCTCCAACAAGAATATGTCAAATATCTAGGGAACAAAAAATTCCTAGCAATAAGAAACTATCCAAACTACAACTAGGAATGGGCTATTTTAAAATAGAAGTACCTTACAGTGCAGAATGTCTACAAGAAAATAATATAGACCATTTGCAACTAAAAATATAAGAAGTATAATACAGAATACAATTTTACATTCATTTCTGTTGATATTTACTGTCGTGTGTAATAAATATTGTTAATTATAACAGACGTGGCTGGCTGTCATACATACGCACGTTACGAAGCATAATCACGAAGGCGAACACACTGAATACATAATGACATGTTTAATCGATGTATGCGAGTACTGGAGTAGAAGTAATCAGTTTCTTGACACTCTTGAAAGCTTGTTCACATTCAGCAGACCAGATAAAGGGAGTATCCTTACGTGTAAGTTCTCTTATTGGATGAAGAACTTCTGAAAGATTGTTGAGAAACTTTGCTAGATACTGTATCATGCCGCAAAATCTGCGAACCTCATGACAGTCCTTAGGAACAGGCATGTTTAGTATTGTCTCAACCTTTTTCTTGTCTGGTTCAACACCTCGAGCAGTAATAAGGTGACCCATGAAGGTAATTTCTTCTTTCTTCTCCTGAGCTTTAGCATCATTCAGTTTAATGCCTTTCTCTTTACACCTATGTTTCAGTGCTTTAAGCTTCAGATCATGGTCCTTAATTGCTTGCTGTCTGTTTGATCCACAACCTGCAATAACTATGTCATCAGCAACATCGATGCAACCATGAAGACCTTCCAGAGCTTGTGCTAGATGCCTCTGGAAAATTTCACTGCTTACATTCAACCCAAATGGTAGTCTAGACCATCTGAACCTACCAAAAGGTATAATGATTGTTGTAAGTTTACTAGACTTCTCATCAAGTTTGATATGCCAGAATGCTTCCTTGATATCCAGCTTTGTGAAAATCTTGGCATTATTGAGTTCAGGCAATACATCATCCAAAGTTGGTAATCTGTAGTGCTCTCTCTGCAAAGCCTCATTCAGGGGTCTAGGATCAATGCATATTCTTAAAGAACCATCAGACTTTTCAACAACAGCCATTTGGTTAACCCATTCAGTCGGTTCCTCCACTGGTATTAATATACCTCTGTTCATTAGATTTTGAAGCTCTGACTTTACCTTGCTCTTAAGTGAAAATGGTATTTTTCTGCACGGCAGTGCCTTTGGACGAATATTAGGATCAATATGCAACACAGCTTCACCCAGGACACCTAGATGGTTATCAGAGTTATGATCATTATCTGAACTGTCAGTAACCACCTTAGCAATAAATTTGTTTGTGTTGACTGTCACAAACTGTAGATCCTGCAGTGTGTTGTTGCCCAGCAAACATGTGAATTTATTTTTCACAACAGTAAACCTTATATTGTGTTTTGTCCCAGTCTTGGGATTCTCAGCAGTTAATAGAACTTCTCCCAGTGGAGTCATCTTAGTACCATTCCACATAACAAGCCTCTGTTTAGTGGGTAACAATTGTTCTTGCATCACAAAGCGTTGACAGATTGTATTCACATCAGCTGCTGTGTCTAGCTGAAATTTTACCATTTTTCCATTGATAATGAGTTGTGCAGATGTACAAGCTTTGCTAGACTTCACACAATTAAGAAAAACTTCAGAATCTTCCACTGACTCTGTGTGAACAGTGTGAACTTTCTTGCATTTAACTTTGAAATGGTTTCTTCCCCCACAGTTTGAGCAAAACTCCCCCCATGCAGGACACTTTTTCTTAATCAATAGATGTTTCTGTCCACAGTAATGACACTCCTTTCTAGGTTCAAAGTACCCACTGTCAGTGTTACTTTAACAGGCTTTACCAGCAGCATGCCCAGTGTCTCTCTTGGGAGGTTTATGGTTGAGTGATTTTTTCTGTACCTTTTCAACCCTTGCTTCAGAAGGTTGTACTGTATTACTCATCTCTCTTATGTTGTTTCCAGTTTGCTCGAAGACTCTGCATATCTGAATGGCTTTCTTTACATCGAGATCAGCTTCTCTCAAGAGTTTCTCTTGTAACCTTTTGTTGACAGTAAAGACAATTTTGTCTCTTATCATACGATCCTTGTCGTTAAAGTTGCACAAATCTGCCTTAGTTCTCAGCTCAGTTAAAAAGGAATTAAAGGGCTCTTGAAGAGGTGTGTTCCAGAATCTGAACGTATGTAATACTTCATTGCTTCGTGAGCTGCAATGGTTCTGGAGCAAATCGAGAATTTTATTAGGATTAGAGTGGTCTCCTTCCTCTGCAAGTTGATCAAAAACTTCAACAGCTTGAGGTCCAGCACAGTGTAGAATAATGGCCGCCCAAACAGAATCAGGTTTAGACGCCACCTCTGATGCATGCATGTATAGTTCTAACTGTCGTCTCCATTTGCAAAATGTGTCTGGTTCGACGTTATTTATGTCTAGGCAGGGTGGTAACCAAAATAAGGGCCGTTCTGCCATGACAAAATGTCTAATAATGGTATGCAAGCAATAACCAGTAATCTCACCTCAAGTCTAATGACGTCAGCACACGTGTTACAAGATATTCAGCAGAATAGTCCTAATTCTGTAGAAATAAACACCGCTGCCACCATGTTGATATTTACTGTCGTGTGTAGTAAATATTGTTAATTATAACGAGACGTGGCTGGCTGTCATACATACTCACGTTACGAAGCATCCATCACGAAGGCGAATACATGAATACCATACACGAATCATGTTTAACGCCACCCAATGCTTAGAAACAGGAAGTCGGAAGAAGAAAAAAAGAAGAGCTAGTCTAAGGGCAAGTAACTCTAGTAGGAAACAAGATAAACATCGAGACATCAACAATTTCACTCTTAACTGTAGAACAGGTGTTGAGAATAGACCTAGAGAATTACACAGTATTAAACAGTAGGCTCTATATAGGAAAGGAGGATCCTGTTACACGCCCATTGAGGCATATTGGGAATATGGTGTTAGGCCTCCGCAACCAGACGATACGTCAGGGCCTGAAGTCCCATCCGCTGCAGACCCAGATAGAGCAGTCCCAGCTGAGATGGTTTGGCCGTGTCTGCAGAGTGGGAGAGGGTCGGCTGCCGCGGCGGGCATGGGAAACAGGGAGCCAGGGATCCAGACCTCCAGGACGACCCGGAGTTCGCTGGGAGGACAACATTGGACGGTCTTTGGGGGACCGAGGGCTGGAGTGGAACCAGGCCAGGAAGAAGACAGCTGATGGAATGGTCTGGCGCTCTCTCTTCCAAACCTCTACACTTCACGGTAGAAGGGGAACGACTAAGTAAGTAAGTAAGTGTTAGGCCTATATTTTCTTGACCATCGGCACACTAGGGGTGATGTGGTCAGCATCACCCCGGCCGCCTTAACCTTCCCAGAGTTGCTCTGGTACCCAATTCATGAGGCTGGGTCGACCTCGGAGCCGTTTGCGGTCTAAAAAATCCCACCTCAACTGGGGATCGAACCATGGGCCACCGAGGCCCTATATAACAGGAACAACAAATTAATGTGTAGTGCATATACATCTCCGTCATCATTTTCTGTTATGCTCCTTACAGAGCATGCAGTCATCACAGCAGCCAACCTCGTTGTGGGAAACCTGGAGCAACAAAATTCACATGCTCTTGCAGCGTTGCTTTCTGTGGCAACTTGTTTTATTTGATGAGGTTGCCTGCCTCCTCCATGCACAACCTCGTATTAGTCACCTTGTAGGACATGCCAGAGGGTCCAGTGGTCCCATTCTTGTCCTGTCTCTGCGTGAACCCCTGTCTCTTCATGAACCCCTGTCCCTGTCTCTTCGTGAACCCCCGAGAGCTACACAGGGTGTAATAAATATTGATAATGAAAATAAATGGTGACTAAGGTATCATCCTAAACACTCACGGCTTTTACACCCTCCTCCCCCATATTAACAACATGACACATATGGGGAGATTACCATTTTAGGAGAAAGGAAAAAAACGCATGCACATCGGCATAGTTTTACACTTTTAATCAGTCAGCCAAAAATTTTTCCGACTTCAACTCCTGAAATTTTAAAAGTCCAGCTCGCGACTACAGTTTTTTCACTAGTCAAATGGCATAACATTTGAAGTCGGAGTCCAGACATTTATTTACAAACACCACAGCCCTGCTTTTAATTTACTCTGTTTACAATAATTGGAATGGATAAATGATACCATGATCAGGTAGGTATCAACAGTTGAAAATAAGATATTATCTAGAATTAGAGAAACTACATATATCCTAATTTTAGAATTCATCATCTTCTTGCGATCGCATCTTCGACGTTTACACCGTCAGATGAGTTCTCATCATGAACTTGACCATTGTCTGGAGTCCCTCTTTAGCTCCATACAGCTTTGAGTTTAGTGTTGAGTCATTGGGCCAGTATATCTTTCTTAACTGGTCGTACAGAGGACCTCTGTACCTTCATAAATAAATAAATGTTTTCGTCTTCTCCTCACAGGCAGCTAAAGTGACACCATGGATACTTTCATTAACAGTATTACTGGCCTGAAGATTAAGGAGAGGATCCGCGATGATGACACCGTCGATCAGCTTCATCACTTTGTCACTGTGTATATGCTGGCAGCGTTTGCTCTCTTGATCGGGGTTAAAGAGTATACAGTGGGTCAGCTGGACTGCTGGTTCATAAACTACACAATGAAACACTTTCAGGAGCATGCAAACACCTACTGCTGGACACACAAGCTCTACAGATATCCCAATGCTGATAATCTCAGTCAGGTATTTCATTATTATTTCCTATAATTCTTCTGAGTATCTGGTGCTCTTATATCTGTAATGTTGTGTATGTGGAAGTGGTTGCTGGTGTTTGCTTGCCGTATTTTCTGCCGTAAAAATTATGATCTGTGCATTTTGTTTCCCTAGAAATTGTCAAACAGAATCACCCTACAATCGCCCTAGTTACATATTCAGTGTTACGTGCAGCAAATCACGCTAATGACCCCTGTCTATGAAGCACTATTTTTTGTGGTGCCTAGTTGGCAGGGATGATAGTGTGATTCACTTCCATAAGTAGGCGGAGGTGCCGTTCGGAAGGTACTGTGTTTGATTTTCCGATAAGCCAACTCACTTCTGTTGTTTTTCTGTTGTTTAGTTTTCTACTTCTTTATTTCTCAAGAACGCCTGAAACATACCTTGATGTGTGTAATATTTATTTATTTACATGTATATTTTTATGTATACTTGAAACTATGACCATTTTGTCCATGTTTTGTCTGTGAAGGTAGAGCACACGTGAACCGTTCGCTAAGTTTGTTATTTATGCCGTTTGTATTTCTTGCTTCAAGCTGTTGCAAATAGAGTTGCCAGTTTCTGTTTACTAATTAGCATTGTCATTTGTATTCTAGCTGCACATATGTGACATAAAATCAATAGCTTGCCATGTTCTTAATGTCGTGAGGTGTCATGCGGTGCCTCAGTTGTCATGTTTTATGTATTGCAGCTTGACGATCTCGGTCAAAGCTCGGTTTAAGGTAGATCTTGATCTGTCAGTACGTCACAGAGGATGTTTTGATAGGTCTGTAGGTGATGGAGAGAAAAAAGAAATAATTGTAAAGCTAGAGAAATTTGGGACTAGCTCTCTCCTGCCGGCATTGAAAAGCATGATATTCCCAGAATTAATTGAAGATACTTTCTCTGTGAGGAAGGGAACCTGGTGTCACGAGAGGTTAATTGGTATTGGATGATAGGAAGATAAATAGTTGTATCAGATGACTAAGTATAGCTGCCAGTTAAGAGTTCTGGTCTTAAAAGTAATAACCCAGTCTTAGAAATAAGCACTGGTGTATAGTTGTCATAGGAATAGTCAAACTGTAAAGAATTCTGGCCCAGGTGGTAATAAGCAGTACCGGATTCTAAAGTGTCCCTCTCTACAACTATCCTGTGATAAATAAAAGATCTAGGGGAAAATCAAAATGAACAATTAACTTTAAACAAAATTATAAAAAAATTGACAAAGTAATCAGGACCAATTAAATAGTCAATTTAATATGCATATTGATTTCTCTTCTTGGTTTGATGAAAATGAACGAATTTAAAAAATGGAATATATATATATATATATATATATATATATATATATATATATATATATATATATATATATATATATATATATATATATATATATATATATCCCGATTCTATTAAGATATTGGGATCAGCGAGCGTCACGCGACAACTGGTCACCCCACCTCTCGATGCTGGACCTAGTAATATGAGGTCTCTAACACTTCACTCCCCTATGGCAATATCAGCTTTGGGACTACCTTTTTACTTTATTTGCATGACCTGTGAAAACTCACAATCTGGCTAACAAAAATTCAATTTAACCATGAACTGTATGAGGAAGAGTGTGATGTTTTCTTTGAAGTGATGTTAACTTGCTGTAAAATATCAATTAATTAACATTTTCCACCACTCTATTGATGGGAGTACATGACGTAGATTGTCTGCCAGAGATAAACGTTAGATGTAGGTGGCAATTTATCACCTTAGAACTGCTTTATTCCATCCCTGTTTCAACTTGTTTTGAGAGAAAAATCGTTCAAAGTTTTTGAGCTGTTAGTTGAAAAGAAGGATATATCTTATTACAATGACATTTTTCATGATGAACCAAACAGTTAACTGTAAGATGTTGTGTATGATGATAGATTATCCTATGTGATGTCGATTTATGACCTCAGTTCAACTTAGGCCAAAAGTGGGAGAATAAAGCAGTACTTAGGCTGCGACTTATTCCGGACTCCAAAAACTCTGAAAACAGACATGATTTTATCAAGTAGATCTTTCAAGAACTCAGTATTTTTAAAGTAGATACCCACAGCTCCTGCGAAACCTGCCACTGATCTAGGTTTGGCAGATGACTTGGCTCTTCTGTCCCATTACTGTAACTACAGGGGGAGTCATAGTCTGGAAACATAGGCGAATAAATATTATAAATGGTTAAGTGACACTGCATTTCATTACATGCTAGGTTCAATCTGTTGTCTCTCGTTAGCAATGCACAGTTCACAGCGTTGTGTGAAATAGCAAAAAACGCAGTGCATTAATGCAGAATTTCCATAAATCAATATTACCTATGTTTTAATACTTCATGGCCACCCTGTAAATGTAGGACTTTATTAGAGATCACTTCTTCTTCTTTCTTTTTCTTGCGATCGCATCTTTGATGTTTACACCGTCAGACGAGTTCTCATGATGAATTCGACTGTTGTTTGAAGTTCCTCTTTAACTCCATATAGCTTTGAGTTTAGTGTTGAGTCATTGGGCCAGTATATCTTTCTTAACTGGTCATACAGAGGACAGTCCTGTAGAACATGCTCAGCAGTTTGTTCGTTTAATCCACATGTGCACAGTGGTGAAGCAGACAATCGTAGCTTGTGCATGTGTTTATTCAGTTTGTTATGCCCTGTCCTGAGTCGAAAAATAGTTATCTGTCCCTGCCGGTCGAGAGTGTGATAGTCGTCTTTGGGTTGGTTCTGTTCTCTTCTGATAGTCTGGATAGCTCTCTTTTTCTCAAAGTATGTGACTTCATTATCTTCGTGTTCACATTCTCCTCCCTTTTTTGCAAGTTTATCTGCCTTTTCATTTCCGGGTACACCACAATGAGATGGTACCCACTGAAGTATGGTTCTCTTTTTGGCAGCTACCTTGTTTAGTTCATTTCTCAGATGCGGGAGTTTACCACCTTTGAGAGCTTGCAGGACAGACAGTGCATCTGTGAGGATGACTACCTGGTGGCAGTCAGAGTTGGTGTTATAAATCATATTTGCAGCTTGCTCTAGAGCTTGAACCTCAGCTGTATAGTTGGAACAGAATTTACCAGTGGGAATGTGCCTAGTCTCATAGTGGTTGTCAGGATATGAGATAAAGATACCGGCACCTCCATTCCTAACAGCATTAGTTGCTGATCCATCTGTATAGGCATGTATCCATGATTGATCGGGATAGCTTTCTTGGATCATACTCAATGTAGCAGTTCGTTTTTGCAGATCATTATACTCACATCCACTTGTGAGACCACTGACTGATGTATTAATTTGGAGGGCACTGCTGGCCTGCTCCCATGGTACAGGGTATAGGGTGGGCTTCAGTGGTGTTGTCTTCATGGATAGGTCTTCTTGATGCTGTCTTATAAGTCTTTTTCCCCGATGCACAAAGCTGCTACGCTTTAGACGTCCCAATGCCAGATCATCTAGTCTTGCCTTCATTGGGTGCAGTGGCATACTGTTGTACTTTTCCATCTGGATCATGGTTTTTGTATCTCTTCTATGGGACAATGTCTGTAATCCAGCAACCTTCTGCATCTCTGTTATTGGTGTAGTTTTCATGGCTCCTGTAATGAGCCTGAGAGCTTGATTTTGCACCTTGTCCAAAGACTGCAGATGTATGAGAGATCACAAAAACTAAGATTAAAATTACACAGAGGAAAGGTCAAGATTGTGAGAATAAATGCAACAACCATTAACCAGGTTGCAGTGGGAAATGTGTCACTGCAAGATAAGGAGTCATACATTTACCTTGGCAGCAATCCAAACAGAGTTGGAAGATGAAATTGGCAATGGTATTGTTAGGGTTGTTTCCCAGATATTTGGTTTATAATTTTATGAGTAGCTGGTACTCACCTGTTGAAGTCAAGATTGATGTAGTTTTATAATTATGTTCGTTTGATTCATTCCAATCCCACGGGTTCTGTTATTTGATTCTAAATATTCTTTAAGAGGTAGCTTGTACCATATCTATTTCATTATACTTCTTCATAGTGCAAATGTCTAGTCGTGGTTGAGTTAAGGTTTTTAGAGTATTTGTCGAGTCAGACAATTGTAGTGAAATCGACAATGAGAGTGAACTGACTGAATTATAGACAACACACAGATAATGTGTAAAATAGGGTGAACTTGAGATAAACCTGGAAGAGGATTCATTAAAGCTATCTCTTTTTCCAAGCCTCAACACACTTATATAGTCTTAAGAACCACCCGCTCTCTCTCCTTTCTCTGGTCAGAGACAATAGTAAGAGCTGCAATATTAAGTATGGATGAAGGGTCGTGAACAGCGCGTTAATAAATGAGTAAAATTTATTAAAAAGGTTCTTGAAGGAAGAAATATATATATGAAAATAAGTATATCAGCACAACAACATAAGAAAGGCATCAATATTAACATCAAGATAACAAATATCCAATTAAACACCAACAAACAAACAATCCACCAACACAAAAATCCTCCTGTAGAAAACCGACAAATAAATAAACAGAGTTTCTAATCCTTCTGATTCTGTGGTACCAAATTCAATAACTCCAGTTAGTGTCTTTATATGTATATCCTTCTATAGGTGATGAATTACACTATAAATCCACTGTAGGCGCTATACATGCACCGTTGGTCACACACTAGCAATAAGATAGGCTGTAGATTACTCTGTCTATATTCGGCTGACAGCTAATACGTGCGGGGGTTTTGAATGACCAGAAAAACACACAAGACGAGGTCAATTTAGGACAAACAGTCCACTTTGCTATTATCCAGCGCATGAAATTAGGCCTGCTTACTTGATGTTTCAATCCGGTTTGGCTGGTTTGAACTTTATTTGTGACTGAGCGCTCAGTTTAAGCACACAGTCTAGTGTTTTAAATTCTGCTGAAGATGCTGTGCTGATCGATATGCTGGAAGCCACTATGCTCTGACTGGTGATCAAGAGGTGAGTAGGAAACCACTACTGCCAAATACAATTTCAGATTTGCTATGGCTCGTTATACACTGCATGAGCTCATTTCCCATTAGAGGGATGGGCGTCAAAAAGGGTTGTACTTCAGGTATAGGTGACAACTCGTGGTGCTTATTGCTGTCAGGAACCGTGAGATCGATGAGAATGTTACATTCTTCGCCTGACTGGAATCCTACGATAGCAGTGGCGTATCCTGAAACTGAGACCCAAATGGGACCTAAGACGCGTCAACAGTGAGGAATGCAGTTAGCGACCCATAGCTTGACTGCTTGCGTCAGGGTCAGTGAACCAGAGCTGACCAAGACCCTACTCCACCTCCAAGTGGTGGTCCTGGAAACAGGCTGCATCACTGCAGTCTGGCTGAGTGAGTAGGGATCGAAGAGGGAAGGCTAACCCGGTCCCAAAAATGCTGTGCTGAAGTCGGATGTGTCGGCCGAAAGGCGCAAATATCGCAACTTATTCGCTGTAAACGGACACAACGCAACCAACATCCTTTTCAGGACGAACGAAGAAGAAGAAGAAGACCCAAACAAACAACCTTTATATCGAGCAAACAATAAAATTACAATAACGTTATAATAAAAAGTTATGCCCCACTATGGGATTTATAATTATTGTTATCATTGCTAGGATAGTCTCGGGCTTTCTTTATTTGTATGAGTCACCCTCCTGTTACTTCCACTCTATCAATTACACTGGACAACAGCCAAAATGTATCCGAGACAAAAGTAGTTATTTTTTAACTAATTTGGACATGCTGATCACGAATATGAACTTAAAAACCGCGAATTAGCTCTAGATCTGGGGGGGGTTCCGTAGGTTCGTGCAGACGTGTCGTTCAAGATGCCTCGTGAATGTGTGAACAGCGCAGACTATTTTTGCTATATTTGCTGACAAATAACTTTGCTATCACAAAGGCAACCCATTACACCAATGATAAAGAAAGCTTACAGCCTTTATTTTGGTTGTGAGATAGGTGACCAGGACCGGTATTGGGCCCCACACATGTTGTCAATCCCAAGCAACGAATCTGCACTGCTGATTGAACCATAAAGGACGATCGATGCGTTTTCCAGTTCCAATGGTGTGTAGGGAACCGACAAACCATCTTAATGATTGTTACTTTTGCATGACACCTCCAATTGGACATGGTATTTCTAAGAAGAAAAAGCGGTCTGTGACCTATCAGAATATTCCCTCTGCTATGCGACCAGTGCCTCACGGGGAAGGACTTCCTGTTGTGGACCCACCAGAATCTTATACTCTGGATAATGATGAAGATAATAGGGCCAGTGGACATCCGTCACCTGTGAAAGCATCTACATCAAGAGATCCTGATGTCGTGCCTATTGAAGAGTCTGCACAGCCACATAAAATTACCCAGAGTGAATTGAATGATCTGGTGAGAGATCTGGAATTGCCAAAAAATAAAGCAGAGCTGTTGGGGTCCAGACTGCAGCAATGGAATCTTCTAGAAGAGAATGTGCATGTGTCTGTGTTTCGTGCTCAGCAAAAAGATCTGCTTCCATATTTCAAAATGACAGATAACCTCATTGCTTGCGTTGATATAGTGGGTCTGATGGCAGCACTACACATTAACTACAAAGACGACGATTGGAGGCTGTTCATTGATTCGTCCAAGTTGAGCTTAAAAGCTGTGCTGCTCCATAATGGTAACATTTTACCATCTGTTCCACTCAGGTATGCAGTCCACATCAAAGAAACGTACAACAACATGAAACAACTGTTACACAAAGTGGCAGATTTGTGGTGACCTGAAGGTCATTGCCATCTTGATGGGGCTACAGCAGGGTTACACAACGTTTTGCTGTTTCCTCTGTCTGTGGGACAGCAGTGCCAGGACTTCCCACTACAAGAAAAAGGATTGACCCCAACGACAATCACTTGAACCGGGAAAAAAGAATGTACTTAACGAACCACTTGTAGAATCCCACAAGATCTTGCTCCCTCCTCTCCACATCAAACTTGGACTAATGAAGAATTGCGTAAAGGCCATGGATCAAAATGGGGCATGATTTTTATACCTTCGTGATAAATTTCCAAGACTTAGTGAGGCAAAAATCAAGGAAGGTGTATGTGTCAGTCCACAGATACGTCAGCTCTTCCGAGATCAGCGTTTTGATGATATCCTCACAGGTGCTGAAAAGTTAGCTTGGAATGTTTTCCAGCAAGTGGCCACAAACTTTCTAGAAAACAATAAGGCTGACAATTACCAGGAGCTTGTAGAAACCCTCTTGCAGCGCTACGAGAGACTAGGGTGCAACATGTCTTTGAAATTACATATTTTCACACTCTCATCTGATTTCTTCCCTGCTAACTGCAGTGCTGTCAGTGTTGAGCATGGGGAACGATTTCATCAGGACATTATTACCCTTACTTACTTACTTAGTCGTTCCCCTTCTACCGTGAGGTGTAGAGGTTTGGAAGAGAGAGCGCCAGACCATTCTATCAGCTGTCTTCTTCCTGGCCTGGTTCCATTCTAGTCCTCGGTCCTTCAAAGATTGTCTAATGTTGTCCTCCCAGCGGACTCTGTGTCGTCCTGGAGGTCTGGATCCCTGACATTACTACCCTCGAAATAAAATACCAAAGGAAATGGATTGCAGCAATGCTAGCAGACTATTGTTGGACCCTTGTGAGAGATGCTCCAGAAACTCATTTCAAGCGACAGGCAAAAAGGCGTCGCTGTGAATCATTTCCACTATGAGCATTATTATCATATGGTATGTATATACAAATGTGTAAAACTTGTTTTATAGATATTTAACAAACTAGAGCTAATATGGTGTTTTAACGGCCATTTTCATATTCAGCAGCCCAAACAACATAAAGGTAACTTGGTTTAATCTCAGATACACACAAAAAGTCAAAATTTGTTGTCCAGTGTTATCAGCATGCGCCTGCATAGGCTAATATGTCTTGTACATACGTGTACCTGTCAGCAAATGCCCTGACAGAAAAATCTACTCCGTCCTCTTCCAACTCAACATACAGGAAACCTAACCCTGTAGTTCCAGCTGAGTGGATATGCGATTCATCTTACAACATTAAGTAAATTTACATAAAATACAGCATTAGACATTACATAACATGGTATGTGCCCCTTGGGGTCGATACACAAAAGGGGACAAGTAATAACCTCCCAAAAATTGAATACATGAAAAATGCAATGTTATAGCTAAAATAATACGTTGTGACTTAACCATAAGATATAATTATATCTCTGGCTGGTGGCTGCTTTCTGGATTGCCTTGAAAGTTCTAAACTGGTGTCTAACTACACAAGTAGGCATATAATAATTCCACACCCAACCACTAGAAGTTTCTCTCAGAAAGTAATAAGTGATCACCTCTTATAATTCAAGTGTTATAGCGCTTTCTTCACTATTCAGTTTTAAGTGAATAACTTACAGCACTGACATTTCCTTAAAGTAATGATGCTTTTAGCTTACTCCTTAACCCATGGTAATCACTGAACAAACTATGAGGTTCTTCATCTAGTAAGTAACTGTTAGCGTAAGTTTATCATTAACCCATTGTAAACAATAACACCAGGAGACACCTAACTGCTTAAGCACCAGTTAACTAAGGCAGTAGATGGTGCTACATTATCACTGAATTAATTACCGGTGAGAAATTACCTAAAATAATTCAAGTCACACTACTATCAGTTATATACAAAAGCTAACATGAATATATATATATATATATATATATATATATATATATATATATATATATATATATATATATATATATATATATATATATATATATATATATATATATATATATATATATATATATATATATATATATATATATATATATATATAAAAGGATATCAACTTACCCCGAGATGATGAGAATAGGCAACACAATCTAGTTTTGTGCCCACATCTGCCTGTCTCATTTGGTCATCTACGGCCAGGAAAAATTTACGAGTGTGCTTGACTGAATAAAACTGTCTAGATTTATAGTCTACAAGAGACGCTAACCCCGGCCACCTGTCATCGCATGTTCCCACAGATGTTCAGCGTATAACGTAATGATGTGTAAGACTTCTTCTTTCTTCTTGCGATCGCAAATGTGTAAGACAAATGTTATTCTAGAGTCTACATCAGAGACAACAACCGCGAGAAAGTTTAATAAATAAGACATAATATTATTCTAGAGCTAACTGCGGCGATCAAGGGCCACAACAAAATCTCAGAACGAACGGGAGTTTTGTCTCCCCTGAATGGGAGATGAAAACGGGTACCAGAACTCAAAGGGTTGCCTCACCTTCAAAGAAACAATTTCTCGCTCGTGATCAATGCTGTTACGAGCTACAAGCATTCCCTTAGTTAGACAAACACCAGGTGCAGCTTAGGTAATATTATCGTAAGCTGACTACTACTGACCAAGGGGTGAATTTATAATGAAGGCCAGAACGACATCAAACCGTGGGGTGGGGTCTGAGAGGGGAATAATGGGCTACGTAGGTAAAATCCGAAAGAATAGAAATCGAAAGTGCAAAAATCGAGGAAACCAGAAACATAAAAAGAGTAAGAAAAGTGGGACATGTTGGGAAAAATAAAATTATTAGTCACTCCATGACAGATTACCCCGACGTTTTAAGTTCGTGTACCACGGACTAATGGACAGTAATTTAATTTTTTCGCATTCATCCCTTATAGGTCCTTAGAAAAATCGTATACTCATAAACCAAATTCATGTCCAATGTACTGCCTGTCTGTCCGCATGGCTACAAGTTCATCTTTTCTTCCCTCTGTCTAGTAGTTGCTCGGCAAATGGGAGTTTGCTAGGCCATTTGGCCGTGAAGTATTTCCTTTCCCTGCGAACCTGGCCTTGTTTACATAGTTCGCTCTGCCTTATTTTCTTCAGCATAAATATCCGTAACCTTTGTGAGTTAAGGTGCCGCCGTAACTCACTGACCACTGAAAAGGTAATCAACCTGTTTCGTACAGTGAAATTATTGCTCGACGCGGGGCGTTTACGTTTCACAGGCTTGTACCAAACTGACCTGAAATAACGGCGACATACTGGAAATTTTCGCACACGAGTAACCTGGGTCGGCAATTGAAACAGTTTGCTGGCCGAAGAAATGCTCGTGCATTTCTTCTTCCTCTCCACACCTTCTCCCCTGCTTCGGTGGGAGCATTGATCAGTCTTCAGACCTGTGCCATCTAAAGGCGGGTCTGGAACTTTCCTTGCCTTGCCACTCACAATTCTGGCTTGGTCGACGGAAATGATCAAGTTGCTCGGTAGTGGCCTGGCGCAGGCGACTATGTTGCTGTACATCAGCGGGGTTGAGACCGCTGGTATATTGCGATTAAGATGAGAGATCTCTGATGCTTCTAGCATAGAGTCTCCGACCGCATTCTGGGGTTCTACTGAATCATAACCGATCTCAGTAACTTCTATCTTTGGAGAAAGATAGGTATTATCTGCTACTTGCAGAATTTGTTGATTCGCTTTCTCCCTACCAACATGAAGTGAGCCAGAGCTGTCAACAATAGCTCCTTGCAAATTCGTAAGGCAGCTTTTCTCACTGTCTTCTGCCCTGAGAAGTATGTGAGATTCAAGTGGAGTCCCAGGGATTCCTCTGCATGAAACCCTGTTTCTACCAAAAACATCAACTTAGCCCTCCCCTGAGGAAGTTAATGGTGTCAGTTGCAAATTGTCTTGCAATGACAGATCTACTTCCTGGGTTACAGGCCCCGCAGTCTGCAAGCAAATAACTGGACGGTTTAAGATCCCGTGTGATCGCAGAGTGTCCGAGATAAAGCTCTCGGTGTCTTCTTCCAAAGTTCCTTGGAACAAATTGGAAACTTTAACCCTTTTAGCAGGTGCCTCATTCTTGCACCTTAGCAGCTCAGGGTGATGAGAGGGGCGGCACCTCCTTCCTCCAATCACTGAGTTGGAGGGATACACCTCTGCATATGTTTTTTCACTGTCCCGCCGGGGAGCTTGCGAAATATGACGTGATAGGGTTTTGGACCCTTTTCTTGACGTCACGTGCCAGTTAGGTGGTGCTCGATCTGGAGCATGAGAGATTCGGGGTTCTCCGACTGGCAGACGGTAACTATCCGAATTATAATGCTTGTTAGCATCTCTCCCACTTTTGTGCAGTTTCCACGCCTGGGATCGTTTCGTACTCTTTCCCGTGGTTTTAGGGCTGGCTGCTGTCCTGACAAATCCTTTCCTTGTTTGGGCTTCGGATCCAGGTCCAAAGGAAAGTCAATTTTCTGGAGTTGGGGCGCAGTTTTAGCAGACAAGTTATCTTTCAGGGGCACAAGGTTTACAGGAGCGTTGTCCAATAAGGGCGAAGTAGCGGGGGAACTAGAGTGACTACAGTTAGTATCTGTTTCCATCCTCCGGATTTGGCTTTCCAGTTCAGTCATTCTGATTTGGTGTAGCCTGTCCCTTTCTCGTCTAGCTATCTCAGTCTGCTGCACCTGTTTTTCAAATTCTCGGAATAATCAGTGCATACTACATGCAATAAACCTTAGTTGTGAATATCACAATTCTCTGAAGACACGTCTGAATAGAATATATATCACACATTATACAGTGGCTAGGCCACACTGGATAAAACATTTCTTTACGCTATGAAAGCATAACACAGACTGTTTTGTTTCTACCCACACGTCAGGCTTAGTTACATACACTTTCGTCATAATACTTATGTACTTTCATATTGTTACTACTTTTAGTTGAGATGCGGCATGGTGTGAAATATCCTGATAAAATAACTTCATCAAAATTGTTTCACACCATGAAGTGAACCCCAACAGGTATCAGAATAAGAATACCAAAGGCAATAGAAGCTTTCATTGCACTGAGATATATAAATACCTTGTATATGTGAAAATCAAGAGAAACCAGTTCCAAAACTTACTTACTCGTTCCTCTTCTACCCTGGGGTGTAGAGGTTTGCCAGAGAGAGTGCCATACTATCCTATCGGCTGTCTTCTTCCTGGCCTAGTTCTATTCTAGTCCTTGGTCCTTCAAAGATTGTTGCGCTTCCAGTGGACTCTGGGTCATCCTGGAGGTCTGGATCTCTGGCTCTTAGCCTGCCATACGATTCCAAAGGGATGGGAAGGGAACTGGTCACCCCACTTCTCGATGCTGGACCTAGTATGGTGAAGTCTCTAACACTTCACTCCCCTATGGCAGTATCTGCTATGAGACTACCTTACAATTTTCAGCTCAGACATGAATGCTGTGCTTATGTTTGGCTCTGAAATATCGAGGAAAAAAATGACAATCAGAAAGTTACTATGTGCTGCGCAGAATAGAAGTATTGAAATGGTATGACCAGACTGGAACTGATTGGTTGTACTGGACAAATACCAGTGGAACAAAATGTGAAGAAAAGACTGGCATTTGACTCACATTGAGGAAACCAATTGATAGCAATACAAGACAATCCTTATTCTAGGATCCCCATGGTAAGAGAAAAAGTGGGAGATCAAATAGCACGTGAAAAAGGAAATTGGTATAAAGAGGACATGGATAGACTTGAATGAATGGCACAGGACTGGAAGGTTTGGCAAAGTATTTCTCTTACCCTGGGGATTCCAGAGTAAGGACTGGCTTGTAAAGCTATCACCAGGTTTTCTCAATTTTTGTCCTATTTAATGTCAGCTTCTTCTCCTCATATCTTTTCCCCATGGTATTTGGTTCTTTCCATCATTTCTGCATTGGTGATCTTGTCATATCATTTCAATTTGTCTGTTCTGTACAAATACTCCATCATAGCTGGCAGATGCTGTAGTTGGGTTGGCCATGTCCTCAGAAGAGACCTTGATGCCATCACAAGAACAGCTCGCTATGGACTTTTGAAGGAAAACGAAAGAGAGGCCAACCAAAAACAAAATGGCGAATGACTGTGGAGGCTGAGATGCAAAGAATGAACCAGAGTTGGGGCACTGTACGAAGGATGGCCACCGACTGAGCAAAGTGGAATCACTTTGTTGCTGCCATACAAGATGCCACCAGGCGTGATGGCCACTGACTGTTTTGATGGTCGGCTGCTAAGGATCAAAGAAGAAGTACAAGCACTCATTTATGACAGTCTGTATTTTTCTTGTACTTTCTATTAGCAGTCACTTTTAATTTTATTGTTGTTTTTGTTTATCCTTTTTATTTGCATTTTTAAAATATATTTTATCCAACTCTGTTGATCATTGGACTATACATTCTTGTCAAGAGTATAAATCTTGTTATCTCTTTGGTCTCTTTAGGTACCATACACGATAAGCCCAGAACATGGCGGACCTGTGAACTCAACCATTTTGGAGAAAGAAGAATTGGGCGAGATAAATTTTTATAGATGGATCACTGTGGTATTTCTCTGCCAGGTATTTTTATATTTTGTCTTCCATATTTTGTATATATAATATTCCTTTTGGTTGGATTCTTTTCAAGTGACTGTTGAGTGGTATATGTTGTGACCTGAGCTAAAACATGGTGCTCTGATCCTTCCTTGGAAGATGCCAATGTTGTCATTAGGACCAGCCATGTCTGTAAACTTCTCCTGGTGCTTCCTATGGCCCATCTGTTCAGCCAAGTTTCTTTGTTTGTTGTTTGTATGAGAGATTTGGCTGTTTGGAGAGTTGTTGCTGCAAGTGGTTGTTCTTGTCTTGTTCCCTTCTTTTTTAATCTGTCTGCTCTGTCGTTACCTGGTGTGTTTGAGTGACCAGGGATCCACTGCATAACTATTCTGATGCCATAGGAGGTGATAAGCTGATTAGCATCCAGAATTAGTTTGGCTATTTCAGTTCTACAATGTTCACTGCCTTCCAAAGCTTGAAGAATGAGCTGTTATATGCATGCAGGAGTTTTACTCCAACTATGAAGCTGAAATCATTATACTAGAAACAGCCATATACCGTCTGAAGACTGTATTCGATGCCTTTCCCCCAAAGGCCCAAAACATTGTCATTTTTACTGACTCAGTGTCTGCCCTTCAAGCTTTGGCTGTTGGCTAAAATTTGCTCATCTGTCTGCTATTCAACATTTTTACCAGCTTGCTTGGCCAAATTTTGTGCCGTCTTCAGGAATTTGATTTGAAATTCTCCCATTGCATGTAACTAAAACTGTCATTTAGATTGTGCACAGAAATTTAATTACATTGTTTCGAACCAGGCCTTCATGTTCAAACTGCCACACTTGATCTGGACGGAATGTAATGAATACTCTGGGAGCCAAATAGAAAAGATGGTGACCATGATTGGAAACAGCTCCTTTGAAACCCTGGAGAAGAAGAACACAATGTTTGCCAGTGTGGCAGAATTCCTGGAAGTTTGGCTCAAGATCAATCGCAAGCCATTCTGGTTCATGAAGAGCAGAGTAGGACGTGTGTCCAAAAAAGTAAGTACTCAGAAATATCTTATAGAGCATTGTTTTATTAGTGCTATGTAGTTCTGGGTGTCTCTGAAGAGATGAAGAATGAATAAGGCTACTACATTCGTAGGCATGTTGTGCAAGGCGACAAATGTGGGGCTGGCAACCTCATGTAAAACAATGTGCCACAGAAACTACGTCTGCAAGAGCATGTCACTGCTTGGTGCAGGCTTCATACAAGGAGACCAGCTACAGTGGTGGCCCCATGCGTCGTAAGGGGCACAAAAGAAAATTATGATAATATTTGTGTGGCGGTATTGAAGATGGTTGAAAGGAGGGAATGTTTTGTTTTCTGACTGGTGTTGTGGGTAGACGGCTTCTGATGTTCAGATTGCCTCCTGTTGTAACCAGGGTCCATAGGACCTTGAAAAACCTGGAACAACCAGAAGAAACTTCAAGGCCTTGAAAAATGCTGGAAAAACAGGATATGTAGCTAAAAGCCTTGAATTTCCAATATGTGACCTGGGGAAAAAACTGAATCTAAAGTTGGATGCACACCTTTTCTTGTATTTTATGTTAAGCATTATCAGTTACCATAGATTATTTACTTCCTTTTGTGCAAAAAATCAATTTCCTGATGTTTTCGGGGGGGGGGGGGGGGGGTGGGGGGGGGGGGGGGGGGGGGGGGGGGGGGGGGGCGTGGGGGGTGTGGGGGCGTAAATTGTAATAGATTTGAGTGCATGCGATTTTATTTTAAGTGGTAGCATCTGTTCATTTGAATGATGCAATGCCTCATTGATAGACGTGATCAAGACTTCTTGAAAGCGTGCTTCACTCTTCACATAGGAGAATTTGAATTTAGAAATCATGCCTGCTGTTGATTTCAACATTAATTGGCTAGAAATACTCACTTATAAAACGTGGGTATCGCTTGAAAGAAATGAAAATTATGTAAAATGCATTTTTTTTTGTTTTTAAAAAAAAGAAATCTAATTGACAAGTATGTTTTGAAAGGGCTGTAAATGGGTACCTGACTCTGCTCCTGAGTTAGAGTAGGAAAAAAAAGTGAGGAAGGGAACTGATCACCCCCATCTCTCAATGCGAGACTTACTATAGTAAAGTCTCTAACACAACACTCTCCTACAGCAGTATGTGCTATGAGAACTGCTACTTTTCCCTTTTTGTTTTAAACCTGTTTCCCGCCAATTTTTCTTAAATATTTAGAAACACAAATTTACGACCACCTTTAAACTTTGAGGTCAGCGTGTTGCATGAAAGTGAGAGCTATGGAAAAGAACACGTAAGATTTGCATTTAGAAATTGTGCCTGGTTGTTGGTTTCAAGAGAAATTTTTGGAAATGCCAAGTTATAACCATTGGATATCGCCAACCAAACGGAACATTGCATATGTAAAAAAAATTTAAAAAATAAAGAAGAAATCTGTGTGACGAGTTTGAACGAATTCAAAAACTTGTTTTGACGCACATTTAGCAGCATTAACTGATTCCGTACGCAAGATCTTTTAAAAGACGCAATGGCCGACCGCTGGGACCGCAAGATCTTTTAAAAGACGCTGATTTATTTCGTTGTTTCTTTCTATTCTGATATTTTATACTGCCCGGAATTTATCTCGAACGGAAGTAAACACAAAACTGGGCAAATTTCAACAAGCTTCAATGTCTTTTATTTGCGTTTGAAGGGATTTTTTCACATTTATCTTCATCTTTAATCGTGTTTTGTCTTATCGCCATAATGGCCGAAAAACACACAGGATATGTTACTAATATGTGAACAGTGAACAAACTGTGTGATCAACCATAACTTTCTTACTTTTTCTGTGTTTCTAAATGGATTACCTGCACAAAGAGAGCAGTGAAACTGTATTGTGATAACAATTTATGTTACAAGCCTTACATAAGTCGAAAATTTTTGTTCAAAATTTCAAGTTATCTTTTTTCCGTGTACATGTTATCTGTTATAACATAAACATAACATAAAATTAGCTAGAAAGGCATATGGATTTATATTGTTCATCCAATGTACTTTAATTTGATATATAATATGTTATACTTAACTCATGATTAGACACCCATTGTCAGTAAACGTAAATTATGTATGTGTAAATTTTTGGGGCTTAAAAATAATTCCGTCCAGAGCTGAAAATAATTACGTACGGAAAGAGTTAAACCATACATTTCAACTGAGGTGTGTTTATTTATTTCGTTTATAAAACACATTGGGGGGGCGGAAGGTCAGGGAGTTAGGCATACTCATTTTATACATAAATCCTGCTGTTATTCACAGTTGTACTTTCAGTCTTGCTTTTAAACATTTCCAAATCTAAAATTGTTTTCTTAAGATACATTTATTAGTTTACGGCTGCTGGGGAATTTGCAGCAAGGTAGAAAGAATCATAATTTCCAGCAGAATAATTGTTGACAACAAATATGGGAGGAGAAAATACTGAAACCCCTAAAATATTAGCTAGTGCCAGCAGTGCCTGTAGCTGATACATGATTTATCTTAACAGTAAGACTGAACAAGGGGATAGTAATAAACAATTCTTGATGATGAGATAGAGCATTTTAAAAAAACAAACAAACTTTGCTTTAGACCAGGCCATTGAGTCCCTGACTGCTGCTGTACTGTTGTATCCACTAGTTTGAGAACATGAGTAAGACAAAAGGAAGAGGAAAGCAAATGTGTTGACAAACAAATGTAAAAAAAACTGTTGAAGCTGAAAAGATAAGACTTTTAAAAAGTAGCTTATAAGGAATATTTATATATTGTAAATTTACAGTTATGTATTTATCAGGTGGTTCAGATTATGACGTGTGCGCTGAACTTTAAGTAGCTTCAATGTTGATAGGACTATTTGATTTAGATGGTAAGAGCAGCAACTGGGAGACTTCTTCAGGCCATAAATTGAGGATTCTTCAGCAAAAGAGAAATTTGCAAGAAAACAAAGATGGCTGTATACTATTCCAGCTATGTTCCGGTCTTGACCTGTGGATTCGAGTCATGGACAATGACCACAACCCACAAATGCGATGGTTTGGCCATGTCTGCAGAATGGGAGGAGATCGGCTAACGTGACAAATATGAGAAACCAGGGATCCTAATCTCCACGCTGGCCCAGAGTTCGCTGGCAGGACTAGATTGGAACCAGGCCAGAAGGAAGACAGCCAGTAGGATAGTATGGCACTCTCTCAGGCAGACTACATCCCTAGGTAGAAGATGAACGACTAAGTAAGAGATTTAGATGGTAAAAATTTACATGGTTAAAAGCTTCGTTCTCAGCGCATTTGCGGACATTCATAAGAAATGCAATGTGGTGGAGTATTTTGCTACTTTAGGCCAGTTGTCAATATAATTTTGTTGTTGTTGTATTAAATGTTTAGCTTAACGGTTAGTTTCATTTTTTTCCCCGCTGAACATTCTGTGTAAATCCTGATTCTCATATCCTTGAAAATCATTTTCTTAGACCTTTAAAACCCTTGGAAAGTGACTGAAAAAATGTGCTACTAGCTCATTGCAACTCTGTCTGTGGAGTTTCCCAAAATACTATGAGAATGTTATTACACAGAAAAGACAAGGATAATGAGAATAAATGCAGGAACCAATCACATGATTGCATTTGAAAAACCCCACTACAGGATGTAGAATCGTACATATATCTTGGCAGCACCATAAACAGAGTTGGAGGGACAGACAGTGAAATTAAAATAAGGACACAAAGGCAAGAGGAGCTCTCATTGCATTCGGAAATGTATGGAAATCATAGGAAATCAAGTCCAACACCAAAATATAACACAAAAATAAAAATCTTTGACTCAAAGGACAAGTCATTTTCTATTGTATGGTTCAGAAACATGGAGAACAACAAAAAAAAAACATCAACTAAGAAGTTATAGGCTTTCATAAATAGGTGCTAGCATAGAATAGAGAGATTGAAATGGTGCGACTAGGTCACCAACATGGAGCTGATAACAAGAACCAGATACATACCACTGTATTTGGACTGAGTGGAGGGGGGAGAAGATACTATATTTACATATCGGAAATCAGATTTTATTATCTTGAATTTACTACATTATGTATCCTACATTATATATCCTAATTATAACCCATCAAGAGTTGAAAGGGATACTTTGTCTTTAAAAAAAAAAAAACTGCGTATCAGTAGAACAAGATATGAGAAGAAAATGTTGGCAATGGATTGGACACAAAATTGAGGAAATCATTTGATAGCATTACCAGACACACCTTCTTCTGGAATCTCCTGGGTGAGAGAGTAGAGAGAGTGACCAAAGAACATATGGAGAAGAGAACTGGAGACAGAAATGAAAAATGATGAGAACATGGGCAGACCTTGACCTGATGTCATGTGACAGGAGGACTTGGCATGTGTTTGTTGAAGGCCTATGCTTCTTAGGGAGCCAAAGGATATCAAGTGACTAACATCTACTGACTTCATTACCATCTCGTACGAAGCTTTATCAGATGAAAGCATCATTTATTATTAGGAATTGGCAAGTTTAGCCCCATAAAGGCTCAGAATCTTCTACAACAGAACCCAATATGTTATACTTTACTCTTGTTTTTAAAAGTGAATGCATATGTTAGAATGTAACTTGCTTTATAAACTTGAAAGCTGTTCATTTGCTTTTGAAATGAACCATATATGGTCCAGTAAGAGCGCAATAGAGCAGTGGTTAGTGCACTGGCTTCCAGGCTCAGTGTTCTATGGTTTGATCTTCAGTTGAGGTGGGATTTTTTACCTTTACCTATGTATGATCCGGTGGATGTTGTGTCATGAAGTCACTATAAAGTTATATAAGATGGTCATATGAATGGGCCGCTGGTCCTTAAGTGATTAACTTTTGACTTTTATTGTTAGATCGTGACCTGTTATTCATATTAGTGTCAGCTCAATACCATTTCTTTTTTTTCTCTTTCCTCTAAAAGGTTTTACAAAACTGGATGTTGTGTATGGGCGCCAACACTGGAAACTACCTGTCCACAATGTATCTAGTGGTCAAGGCATTGTTCCTTTTCAATGTCCTGTTGCAGTTTTTCATTCTGACAGCCTTTCTTGACTTTAACTACTGGCTTTATGGAGTCAGGTTCTTGCAGGTACTGTATGAAACTAGTATGTTCAGACCACTTGTCTAACTTAGTCAAGAAAATATTAGCATATATTAGTAACCGGTAGACACTCATAAGAAACAAAATCAAGAAAATCATTAACAAATATTGGTAAATTGTAGGCACTCGTAAGAAACAACGTCAAGAAAGTAATGAACAAATATTTGTAAATGATGGGTACTTGTCAGAAAGTCGAGAACATAGTCAACAAATTTTGTTAAGTGGTAGGTACTTGAAAGAAAATCAAGAAAACATGTTTTCCATATATATATGAATATTACATGGTAGGCACTCGTCAGAAAGAAAGTCAAGAAAGAAATTACAGAATTCTGATAAATCGTAGGCACTTGTAAGAAAGAGAGTCAAGAAAGAAATTAACGAATATTGGTAAATGGTAGGCAGTTTCATAAGAAAGAAAGTAAGAAACTGAATGAATGAACTAATGATTTTTATTTTCAAAAGGTTAAGTATTGGGCATCTATCATTCTGATCTTCCTTTCTTTCATCTCTTATGCTGTATCCATTCATTCTCACATACATTTTAATTACTTACCGTGCAATAGCAATGTACAAGAATTTGGAATAACACTAGTTGAGGAATAAATATTAAAAATATTGTTACTACTATTTAAAATCATTCTTATATGTCATATTTGTTTTCTTATTCTGTTTATGAAAATTATTAATTTTAAAAAATCTACCTTGCAGAAGCATATCCCTAATTTTAATGTATGGAATATCTATAAAGATCTCTATGTTTATGCAAATATGAAATAACACTTGCGTCACCAGAACGTAAACTTGTGTAAATCGCTATCACCCTGTAGTGAAAAACTGTAAAAGTACAGTAAAAACATATGCGTATTTACAATGTTCAGTCATAATCAGTAACAAAATACATGTAAAAAGGCAGTATCACTATCAAGTCCTAAGGAAGGAAGGCAGGAGGACAGAAAAGTAACAGATCTGTTTGGTACTTGGGGGGGATTCTAGCCAGGGACCATCAATATTGTGCCATCGCGTCACTGTGAGAGTGAACTGTGACAAGACACGTGGCCAACTGCTTGACTGGAGTCTCCTGAATCCTCGAAATGACTATCCCATCTCTTACATTTCTGTTATCTAGTGTCCTCCTTTCTTTCTTCCTTACATATGAGTTCCAATCATTTGCCTGCTTTCAGTAATTATTTACTACTCGTGGCAAAGATATCGGGTTCAACAAAAAGTGGCGGAACGCTCCTAGCTACACAGCTGTAAATGGTATCTGACTCTGCTCTTGAGTTGGGGAAGGCAAAGGCAGCAAGGAAGGGAACTGGTCACCCCACCTCTCAGAACTGGACCTAGTTTAGTGAAGTCTATAACACTTCACACCCCTACAGCAGTATTTGTTATGAGACTACCTTTCCTTACTCAGAGAACAATGGTTCCCCTCTTCATTTATCTCTGGTCAAGAAAGGACAATGGACAAAGTATAACAGATATCAAAAGCTTAATTAAAAGAATAGTAACTGGACTGTAGCATGGGATGGAAGTCTGAAGGGCAGATATGCATAGAAGTTTTTCAGGGCTCCAACGAGAACGTGTCAGGTATCTAGACAACAACAAAATTCCTATCAGTAAGAAACTTCTTAGACTGCAACTAGGAATGGGCTGTTTTAGAATAGAACCTCACTGTGCAGAATGTCTACTAGAAAATAATACAGAGCATCTCCTACTAAAATGCAAGAAGTATGAACCATAGAGAATACCAGTATTACATTATTAACCAGCATTCAGTTCACCAATAACTGTTGAACAGGTTTTTAGAATCGACAAACCAAAAGAACTACACAATATAGTAAAATATTATAAAACAAGAACAAAAATTAATATACAAGGATTAGTGAGGGTATGGTGGGAAAGTTAGGGTTGGTGAGGTTCTGGCATTGCATATTGATGATGATAGATGAATAGTGGATTGGGTGTCATCCCAAGCTTTCCCACCCACCTCTCCACTGTTACAATGACAGATGTGAGAGACTGCCATTTTGGGACAAGAAAGAACACACATTCACACAATTTGACACTTTTGATCCACTCCATTTGGACTATCTTGGAGGGACGAAATAATAACATATTCAGATATTGGAAATCAAAATTATTATCTTGAATTAGTGATACTGTGTATCCTAATTATAACCCATCAGAGGTTGAGTGGGATATTATTTTCATTTTTTTTTTAAATTGGGATAGTTTCACGCTGTTCAGTTTGGAAATTTGTTATTCCTTCAGAGCAAGCTGAACAATTAAAAAATTAGCTGATGGCTAGATAAGTGATCTGTCCTGGAGAAAAGTGAGCAAAATGATCATAACATTGAGTTGCATGGTTATAAAAACAAACTGAACAGTTAAAGTTACTTGGGCAAGTTCAGAAAGTAAACTGGACAGTTATAAAGCAAATTTAACTGATTCCGTACGCAAGATCTAATAATAGACGCAAAGGCCGAACGCTGTAGACGTAAGATCTTTTAAAAGACGCTGATTTATTTCATTGTTTCTTTCTATTCTGATATTTTATACTGCCCGGAATTTATCTCGAACGGAAGTAAACACAAAACTGAGCAAATTTCAACAAGCTTCAACGTCTTTTATTTGCGTTTGAACGGATTTTATCACATTTATCTTCATCTTTAATCATGTTTTGTCGTATCGCCATAATGGCTGAAAAACACACAGGATATGTTACTAATATGTGAACAGTGAACAAACTGTGTGATCAACCATAACTTTCTTACTTTTTCTGTGTTTCTAAATGGATTACCTGCACAAAGAGAGCAGTGAAACTGTATTTTTTGTTCAAAATTTCAAGTTATCTTTTTTTCCGTGTACATGTTATCTGTTATAACATAAACATAACATAAAATTAGCTAGAAAGGCATATGGATTTATATTGTTCATCCAATGTACTTTAAAATTTAAGTACATCAAACTGGACAGAAAAAAAAGGTTGACAGTTATAAAAACAGAGCTGTTATGAGAGAAAAGTGATCAATTAGAAAAATGCTTGCAAATCATTTAAAACATTGATGGCTGTCCTTAACTTAGAGAATAATGCCATATAATCATAACTCAAAGACTGAAGCAGTTTTCTCATTATTCTGTTTTTCCTGAATCATTGTTTGAAAGAATAATGTTTTGACTGACACTGACATTAATTTAAAATTGTGGATTGTATCTTCATACCGAAGAAATTTACATTTATAACAAAACTGCCAGAAGAATCTTTCATTAAATTTATGTTTGGTAGCTGGAATTAAAGAAAGAATATCTCAGTGCAGGTCTATATCCTTTTATCTGAACACCCATAAACCAAAATATTCTGAAAATTGAAAGTTGCTTTGGGCAACTTTAGGCTATTTTTGAGCATGTTTTGGGCAACTTTGGGCTATTTTCGCACACGATTTGATAGACATCTGAAAACCAAAAAATCAAATTTCTTAAACAAAGCTGACCCCAAGGATTTTAGACAAAAATAATACAGACCTGTATTATTTTATTTACAGTTCCCCCATAATTATAGAACAAGTGTATAGAGTAAACATATCTATAGAAATGCACAGCGTAATCAAACAATATTTAACAAAAATCCATATCCATAATTCTCGCCGTTTGTACGTCGGTCACATCTAAGGGATACAACTATGGTTGAAAGTTCGACATTAATTGTATTGTTTCCCTTATATGTACTCTCCTGAAAATAGTAACACTCAACGAAGAAAAGTCGGTGTAGAACCCAGTTTCATTCCAGGAAATGGATTTAACTCATCTTGTTAAAAATAACATTAAAATGTAAGTTTTTGATTGTTTCTTCAAGACAAAATTTTAATTTAAAGTATTGCAGGCTTATTATTATGGATCAAAATGATAAGATGGCTGCAAAATGATCTGCAGATGCTAAGAGGAAGAGACGATCGTGTCACTCACAACGAGCAAGCAAGACTAGAAGAAGCAGCAATACGACGACAACATGAAGCGGCACAAAGACAAGCACAGCGTCAGTCACAATGAGCAAATCAGTCTGCAGAAGAGCATGAATCTTAACGTGCTGCAGAAGCTTTTTGCATTCGTCATTATTGCCGGGTTATTGCTAGTTAGTATATAATGGTTAGTGAGGGTGTGGTAGGAATGTAAAGATCTAGTGATTACCCATGTCAAATAAAAAGTAATTAAATATTAACCCAAATACCCTAGTTTTCGTTTTCCAGCCATGCAGTCTCCACAATCTCCTTCCACCAGGGTGGTTGTGTAAAAGGTGTTCAAATTGTCTTTTGGTTTGCAATTTGATGCGATATGTGCACAGGCCTACTGCAGCCTTAAGGTGGCTAACTGAAACTTCATTAACAAAGGCAGTCATTGTGTCCGACTCTCAGTCCATGCTTCGAAAGGTTCAAAATGTTTGGCTAAGGCATGAATGGAAAACATTGATAGAAGCTTCGAATCTGCAGGAACTGGTGTGGATCTATTGTCCTGGTCATGCAGGGGTACACGGTAATGAGAGAGCTGACAGACTAGCATCAAGAGCACCCACAGTGGGGACACTGGATATGGATAAAGGAGAGATACTAAGAATAATTAAAAATCACCTGTCGGAGAATGACTTGGCAATAGATGAATCATCAAGGTTGACTGTTGGAATTTGGCATCAAATGTAAGGCTAGCAGAGATGGACATATGAGAGGATACATCTGTCGTGTAAACAGCCAGCAAGCTACACATTCTCCTCCCCCCAATAAAAAAAATAATTTTATTTTTATTTTACCCCATAACAAATATGAAGAATCTACCAGGTGAGACCTTGAACTGATGGCGCGGGGCAGGAAGATGTGGCATAAGTTAGTTGGCAGTATATGCTCCATGGGGTGCTGAAGGGTGATGAATTTCCATTTTCTCATTGACTTTCTAATGGTTTTAATGCTGAATAATTTGTTTTCAATGAATTCCTCAGATTTTGTATAATAACGAGTACAAAGTTGATGACATTCACTTCCCCCGGATGGCCTTGTGCCACTTTCAAGTTCGAGGTCAGGGCAGCTGGATCCAGTGTTTGCTGACCATCAACATGCTGCTGGAGAAACTCTTCATCGTGGAGTGGTTCTGGCTGTTTCTTTTGTTTGTGTTGACATTGTATAGTTTTATTGGTAAGTTATACTGTTTTTATCTGCTACCAACGATTGTCCTTGTTCTAGAACCCCCGATTGTCCTTGTTCTAGAACCCCCGATTGTCCTTGTTCTAGAACCCCCGATTGTCCTTGTTCTAGAACCCCCGATTGTCCTTGTTCTAGAACCCCCGATTGTCCTTGTTCTAGAACCCCCGATTGTCCTTGTTCTAGAACCCCCGATTGTCCTTGTTCTAGAACCCCCGATTGTCCATGTTCTAGAACCCCCGATTGTCCTTGTTCTAGAACCCCCGCGGTGATGAATTATCATCATCATTTTCCTTTTTGCTCTTTACAGAGCATGGGGCCCCCAGTGCAGCTGGTCCCCATGCAGGGGGCCTAATTCAATCATTGACATGCTCTTGCAGGAGTGCTTTCTGTAGAAATCTGTTTAAATAATGAGATTGCCAGCCACATGCATAACCTCAGATTACTCACCTCGTACGACATGCCTGAATGAGAAGTAGTCCTGTTTATTCTTTGTCTCATCGGTGGACACCCCCCCCCCCCCCAGAAACTACACAAGGCAGGATAATGAATGAACAGAACACTTTCATAAATTAATATGTTCAACAACAACAGTGGTCAGGATGAGGTTATTATTATCTTCATAGAGTTTGTCTGGGAGTGGTACTGCTCATGGCCGTATGTGCTCTGTTAAGGGAGATTAAAGTGCCTGAGTTGTCTTTGTTGTCTAGGACTAATTTTATTTGGTCTCAGCTCTTGTAAAGTATAATAGTAAATTTCCATAGAAACGAGTCATTCGAAATGTATATTTGCATCATATAAAATTTCTGGTTTAATTCTTGAATAAAGTCCAATTGGCAAAACTCAACCAACTTGATATATTGAAGTGACGCTTCATTTTGAAGACTTGAGATTTATTATACAATTTGAAATACGACAGTTTCTTCAAGAACTTCACTCTATATATTCAATCATTGAAAAGTAGTCATTCATTCCAGTTTTCCATCTATTCAGCTCCATTTAATGTAACATGTATTATACTTCTGAATCACCATTTTCTGCTCCAATTTATTCATATATTTCGATCAGTTGCTCCTGATATCTTTTATTCAGTTTTTAATTTCTTTTAATTTACTTTAGCTTAGCACGTTTATGAGGTTAAAGAACCTGTTCATTGGACTATGCAACACATCTAGTCTATAAATCATTTATCTTCACATGTCGGGGAATAGGCGTCCCGAAAATATTATTCTTATAGTTGGGGCAATTCCTACAGCCCATAAACATATTCGATACACGAAAGTATTATTTATTTAATACACTTGCCTTATTGTAGCTCACATATGTCCACGGTAAATACACACTGTATAAAGAAAAGGCTTAACAGCCACAAGCTTGAAACACAGCCAGATGCTAGCAGCGTCACACACACTTTGCTTTTTTCGTCATTCCTAGTTACTAATTTCTCAACATATTTTCATCTTTCATGCATTCAGTTGAGGTACGGAATGGTGTGGAGAAATCCCGATATTAATAATAAACTCACCGCGATTAATTTCACACCATGAAGTTACCCCAGCACGCTCTCTCTGCCCCTCATGTGCTAGGCACCTTTGCAGCAGATGTTCAGTAGTCATATTTTTTTGGTGCCACATTTACACTCATCGGTAGTTCCTATTTTTAGCTTGTTGAATAGTTTGTATCTCAATCTGTTGTAACCTGTGCAAATCTGAAGATTACCTATTGTTCACTTCTGCATCATTTTTCTGGTGGCCTGCATGCTGTGCTTCCTACTATTCTATTCCTGTTAAAACTCTGGACCTTTTCATAAATATTTGTGCATCAGGTTAAGGTAGCTTTCCCATTCTATTGCCAATCTGTCAGCCTCTTCATTGCTAGGGCTCTTGCAGTGAGATGGTATTGTTGTTGTTGTTGTTGTTGTTTATCCAGGACTGCTTAGCTTTTGACTATTTTGCAGCCAATACCAAGTTGAAGAGTCCTAGGTATTATGTACACTGTAGATCTAGGCTTTTCCTGTAGCTTTTCTGCCATTCCAAAATGTGTTGAGTTGAAGTCATGAGCTCCTGTTTCTCCAGCTTGGCTTGCATTTCAAGGATCAATACATCTGGTTCCAAGCTAGGAGGAAGAAGCATGTGGCATACTGTGCATTCCCCGCCATCCAAGGGGGCTTTCCAAATATGCAGAGCTAAAATAACTGTGCACTGTTTATGGGCTGTCCCAAGGAATTGCCACGTCCTACACAGAGCCATTTCTCAGCTCTCAGATAAAAGCCAGAGTTACCTCATGGTCTCAAGTGACTACTCCAAGCTTAGCGTGCAGTGCTGGGTTCTCAACATGTTTCACTCCAGGGGGAATCCCTGGAAGTGTGTGGATAATTTCAAGAGTCAATGAAGGTGTAATTAGCCTCACAGACAGAGGTTTACATCCAAATCTACATACTATAGCACTGTGCATAGCTGGTGATTGTATAAGGATGGCTCCAGATATGCCTCCATGCATAGTGAGATGGTATAATTTGTATCACAACTCTTTTGCATTTGCTGGCATAGTTTAGTTTTGTCTTGGATGCGCTGTTTTTGGACAGTTGGATTATATTGTTTATTAAATTTGGTGTGGTCATTTTTTCAGCTTGGTTGACCAGAGTTCTCAGAACAGGCCAGTCTGTAAAATTTGTGACCAGATATCTATCTGTCCTCACTGAAGATGGTTCTTTGCCACAAGTAAGTTTATGGCACTTATTATATATAACACATATCAAGCTTTGTCTCCACTTGTTATGTAATGTACTTATAGAAACACTCATACAGTATCAAGAATCATACATCTACCTTGGCAGCAATATAGACAAATTTGGAGGAACAGGCAGTGATATCAGACTAAGAATACAAAAGGAAAGAAGAGCTTTCATTGCATTGAGAAATATATGGAAATAAAAAAGCTCTGTATAGCTCTGGAGCTTGGAGTACAGCAAAAATAACAACCAATAAGTTGCCGGTCTAGGATGGAAGGATTAAGATAATACAAGATCACCAGTGTGGATCTGATGACCAGAACCAGACAGGTGCCAGGGGAAGGCACTGATGATGGATGGGACACACACATTGACGAAGGCAGTCCTTGTTCTAGAATCTCCAGGGTAAAAGTTCTAGAATCTCCAGGGTAAAAGAGAGAGGGAGACCTAAAAACATATAGAGAAGAGAATAAGAGACAGAAATCAAAGGGATAATGAGTGGATGGCACAGGACAGGAGGGCTTGGACAGTCATTTTTGAAGGTCATTGGGGAGTTGATAAGTAATGACATGATAATTATGTAATGTATATCAAGCTTTGTCACCACTTATCGTATAATGAATGTCAAGCCCCTAATAGGATAGAAGTGATAATATGGCTTTTATAAGTGGCATACATAACATGCATGCCTGAATTGTCTTATATGGGGCCATTAAAAGTAAAGGTTACTGCACTGGTAGCTTTAAAAGATGTTTGATCAAAATTGTTACAAAGAATTGGCCAGTGTAGTGCGCTGGGGTTTCTGAAAGATAAAGAAAGAAGTACTTTTCCCATAACATGTTAACAGAGATGACAATGAGAGTGGCATTGTCATTATGTAAAACAGATTGGTACAGACACCAGTGCTGCAAGAGAACGTAATAGCTTTGATATAGACTTCCTGCAAGGGGACCATCTGCAGCGGTAGTTTCATGCTCCATAAGCATGTATAATCTGGTCACATAAGGTGATTGAAATACAAAACAAGACATGGTCCACAACCAGATGATACATCATGGTCTCAAAACCCAGCCCCTGCAGACCCAAGTAGAACAGTCCCGATTACGATGGTTTGGCTGTGTCACCAGAATGGGAGAAGATCGGATACCATGACAGATATGGGAAACCAGTCGCCAGGGATCCAGACCTCCAGGATGATCCAGAGTTCACTGTAGGGCACAATATTAGACAATCTCTGAAGCACTGAGGACTAGATTGGACCAGGCCAGGAAAAAGCAAGCCGATAGGATAGTATGGCACTCTCTCTGACAAACCTCTACATCCTAGCATAGAAGAGGAATGACTAAGTAAGTAAGTAAAGAAATAGGAGTAACTGGCTAAAATTAGTTTGTGGAATAAATATCATGAAGATTTCACTCATTTATGCAAAAATTAAAGGTTGAAATGAAGAAAGGTGGGATTCCTATCCCTTACACCTTATTACTGCATCTCTGAATTACTTTTTAAGGGGCCGTATCAAACACATATCCCTCAGTGTTTCATTTTAAACAAATTAAGAATTCAAGCACACACAAAATGTCATGATATAAATCCCTGATAATTTTTTTTTTTTTTTTACTTCAGGAAGGAAAGAGAACTGCGCTAACATTTGTTAGAGATTACCTTGGCAACGATGGTGTTTTTATGCTGCGGATCATCGCCACCAACACTAATGACGTCGTTATGTCTGATCTGGTTAGCAGTGTTTGGAAACGTTACGTTGACTATCGAAACGTAGCTGTCAGACCAAATTCCATATCTAAAGAGACAGCCCCAACCCCATCTGTAAACACAACTTTGGGTGACATAGAGAAAAATGACTTAGATGTGAAAAGTGAAAAGGATAATGCAGAGTTAAATATTGGTTGAGGTTTGTCTTTCATGTTTTTAGTTTAACTAAATGTATTAATGGACTGATTAGTTGTTGTCTTCCCAACTCTGGCCCATAAAAAGTATCGGTCCTCAGCCTCTTATTTGAAACCATTGGGGCCAGATGTTTTTGTAATTTTTACTTTCAGAATGGTTGTTCGGTCATGCACCTTATATTATGGTCACACCCCTTAAGCAAATAGTAATATTTCTAAAGTTTCTCTTCATATTTTTTTTAAAGTCTTTATTGTTTATTATTTTCTAATGTTGATAAAATAAGGTTTATAATTAATAAAACTATTTTTAACTGAAATTTTAAAAGTCACAAATGTACACTTCTCTTAAATTGGTATTTAAAAATGTCATCAATTCATCACCATATTATGGCAACTTAGGTGTCGTAAAAGGCTATTATATAGTGTCAAGAAACTGCTCGTTGGTGTAGAATGAAAATGGATGGGGAGATGCCCCCAAGATTGGCTATAAGATTAACACAGAACAGTATTCATAACCTAGCTACGCCGGTACACAATGACAATACGAACACTCCTCAGCGAGAAAGAGTCATCACTATATAAATTCTTCATTAATCATTTCTGGGCAGGAAAGAGCCACCGCCTTATAAATTCTCCATGAATGCTTCTAGGCAAGAAAGAGTCATCGCCATATTGAACACTGTTAGGCAGGAAAGAGTCATCGCCATATAAATTCTCCATGAATGCTTCTAGGCAGGAAAGAGTCATCGCCATATTGAACATTGTAAGGCAGGAAAGAGTTATTGTCATATAAATTCTCTATGAACACTTCTACGCATTAGAGTCATTGCCATATAAATTCTCCATGAACATTTCTAGACAGGAAAGAGTCATCACCATATAAATTCTCTATGAACACTTCCAAGGCAGGAAAGAGTCATCGCCATATAAATTCTCCATGAATGCTTCAAGGCAGGAAAGAGTCATCACCATATTGAACACTGTGAGGCAGGAAAGAGTTATTGTCATATAAATTCTCTGTGAACACTTCTAAGCAGGAAAGAGTCACCGCTATATAAATTCTCTATGAACACTTCTAGGCAGGAAAGAATCATTGCCATATAAATTCTCTATGAACACTTCTAGGCAGGAAAGTCATAGCCATATAAATACTCTAGGAACACGTCTAGGCAGGAAAGAGTCATCGCCATATTGAACACTGTAAGGCAGGAAAGAGTCATCACTTTATAAATTCTCCATGAACACTTCTAGGCAGGAAAGAGCCATCGCCATATAAATTCTCTGTGAACACTTCTAGGCAGGAAAGAGTCATCGCCATATAAATTGTATATGAACACTTCTAGACAGGAAAGAGTCACCACCATATAAATTCTCCATGAACACTTCTAGGCAGGAAAGAGTCACCACCATATAAATTCTCCATGAACACTTCTAGGCAGGAAAGAGTCATTGCCATATAAATTCTCCATGAATTCTTCTAAGTAGGACAGTCATCACCAGTACGCAAATATGCCAGACCTACAACATCACACTTCTAATCATCATATCTGTGGCCTCCCACAGACACAAACATGAGTGCACAGCCCAAAATCACATCACAGGCTTTACTCACATTCAGGTTTTCTCTCAGTCACCCAGACTTGTGGTCATCAAACATGTTTCCCACAAGCATATGCAAAGATCACTACAACACTGACAATTAGTCAGACATGCCATACGTCCATGAGTTTAATCTAAATATGTGTTGACAACCTTAGTGGCCCTCAACCACAATTACTCCACCATTCACCCACATAAAACCATTCTGTGACATATGGTATTGTCTCTTTAATTGAATATAAGTATCTTCTCTATGCAACTAACATTCACATCTTGGGTTATGTCGTGCACATGACTGGCACTGCACAACATTTTTTGGGTTTTTTTTAGAGCTTTTCTAATTTTGGACTTTCGGATAAGGGGTTGAGGACCATTAATATATTTTTTCTTTCAGAAAATCTCTGAATGAGGAGATTTTGCAGTTATTTTAATATGCAACCATAATTAAACTTAATGAATATTACATAAATTTCTGATGCCTTTTTATGTCATTCTAATGCCTTAGTATTTTTTTTTTTACATACTTCCACGTTGTTATACTTAGCTTTCATGTCATTAATGCATTGGTTTGCAACTGGAGTGTGAATTTATTACACTTTATATCCTAATTATAACCCATCACGGGTTGAATGGGATACTTTGTCTTTTAAAAAAATGTTTTCTGAGGGTAAAGAGCAAATATAATTGGGCAGTACTACTCCTTTGTTTCTCCCCACCCCCACACAAGATCCGTAACTTTTTCCCCCTTCAAATCTCGAGGTTGCCTTGAAAGGATTAGCCTACCTTTGTGAGGATACCTTTTTGGCACTTGTGGTGATAAAACAATAGCACAAAACAGACTGAGCCTGGAGAGTAACAGCAGATGTGCACTTATTCAACACAAGCTGCAGTTTGAAGAAATAATCAGTAGTAACAAATGTCAATTTAGCCATTAGACTTGCTAAAATTAGGTTCACTATTTTACAGTTTGTCTTGTGTATAAATAAGACAACTTGGTGTTTCATTTAAAAAAAAAAAATATTTTTAAAATCACTATAACATGTATTTCCTGTCTGCCAGGGTAACAGTTTTGACATCGGGGTATTGATCAACTCTAGTTGTCAATCAGTACATTAGTGGTTTACCAGCAGCTTTTTACTAAATTCTGATGCCTTGGGTGTTTTACGGTTAATGTCAATAGTGTTTTACACAACTCCGGTGTGGTTATGTTTTTATACTTAGTTCGTCTGTTTTAGGTATTTTGACATAATTCTGCACGTCATTAGTATTTTACTTAATTATGATGTACTTTTGATGTGTCATTTGTTACATAATTCTTACATGTCATTAGTGCTTTTGACATGTCATGTATATGTTACACAGTTCTGACATGTCATCGGTATTTTACTAACTCTTATGTGAGATTCTAAATTAACAAAGTTACCTTGTTCAAAATCTTGCAGTGCCACGCTTTAGTTTATGCAGCTCTAATTGGGTACCTGACCCTGCTCTTGTGTTAGGGAAGGAAAAGACGAGGAAGGGAACTGGTCTCCCCACCTCATAATGCTAAACCTAGTATGGTGAAGTCTCTAACACTTCACCCCCCTACAGCAGTATCTGCTATGGGACAATCTTTACCTTAACGCGTTTGTGATTAATGTTTACATAATTGTGCTAGGTTGCTAGTGTTACTTAACTCTTACTATACGTGAGCTAAAACCGCGTTTTTACGCGCTAGTTTAGCTATCGTTACCGACGCGCGCCACTTGAACTGGCGAGCCGTAAAATTGGTACTAAACCCGCGCCACTTCACGGGGCTTGCCGGATAGTAAGAGTTAACTCTGTAATCACCAAGAGCTAACACTCAGTAATGGTGGATCAAAGACAAGACTTAACTCTAATGTTACTAATTCTGAAATGCCATTTAATTAACTCAAATATCAAGTCAGTCCAACTGTATGACTCTGAAACATGGAGAGCCACAAAAACAACAACCAAAAAAGCTACAGACTTTCATAAATGGATGCTCGCGTAGGATAGAGGGATTGAAATGGGGCGACATGGTCATCAGTGTGGAACTAGTGACAAGAACCAGAAATGAGAAGAAGAAGTTGGCGATGGATAGGATACAGATTGAGAAAAACCTGTTGATAGCATTACAAGGCAGTCCTTGTTGTGGAATCCTCAGGGTAAGAATGGTAGAGGTATACCAAAAAAAAAACATATGGATAAGAGAATTGGAAACAGAAATGAAAATGATGTGGAAGATGGAAAGAGCTTGAATTGATAACAGGTGTGGCAGGAGGCCTGAACATGTGTTTGTTACAAGCTTATGCTCGTCGAAGAGCTAAACGATATTGATCTGATTGATTGAAATGCAAGTAGCATTTTAGCCAACCCTCTTGTTCAAAAATGTTACATATTATTGTAAATAACACTTTTTGCTTTTGCTGTGTTATTTAGTTACCATGTTATTAGTTCGTTTATAGGTTTTGTTATTACACTAATAAGAATGATATTACTGTTTTGTTTCCTTATGACAGCTATGCTACATTTCATTTTACATGTTCTTGAAGTAATTAGTATTTTACATAACTCTTAACTGTAATAACCAAAATATTCATTCCGTTATATAACACTTTAAAAAAAAGTATTTTACGTAGTTGATATACACCAAAATATTCTGCAATGCTGTCTTGTTTCTGGTGTTTAACACAACTGTCATGACTAGCAGTTAACAATGCTCTGATTCTGTAATGTTTTACATGGCCGTCATGTTTTTGTTGCTTCTCTCACTTTTTATTGTTCTGGTATTTTACACAGCTGTCATGTTTTTGTTGCTTCTGATACTTTACACAGCTGTCATGTTTTTGTTGCTTCTGATACTTTTTATTGATCTGGTATTGTACACAGCCATCATAATTTTGTTGCTTCTCACACTTTATGGTTCTGTTATTTTACACAGCTGTCACTTGTTTTACACAAGTATCATGATTCTCGCATTTTTACCCAGTCTGCATATTTAAGCATTTTACACAGCTGTCTAGTTTCTGGTGTTTTACACACTTGTCATGATTCTTGTGTTTTTACCCAGCTGTCATGTTTCTGCTGTTTTACACACTTATTGTGACTAGCATTATACACATATATTTGTGTGTGTTTTATAGACTTCTCATGATTCTTGTTTTTACACAGCTATCATGTATCTGTTGTTTTACACAGCTGTTATGATTCTACCATTTTACACTGCTGTCATGATTCTAGCATTTTACACTGCTGTCTAGTTTCTGGTGTTTTACATACTTGTCATGATTCCAGTGTTTTACACAGCTGTTGTTTCTCTTGGTTTACATACTTGTCACAATTATAGCATTTCATTGTTTTATACACTTGGTATTTTTACACAACTATTATTCTAAAGGTTTTACACGTCTATCCAGTCTCTGTTGCATTACATGGCAGTCAAGATTCTAGGATTGCATAAATTTCTCATGTCTCTATTATATTTATTACATCATCATCATCATCAGTTGCCATCTCCACAACGAAGGTTGGCTGTAATGGATCTCCAACGTCTTCTGTCTCTTGTCTTGGTGGTGCACTCTGATAGACTCTTTCCTGTCCATCTCTTGATGTTATCTTCCCACTTATAGCGTTGTCTTCCCCTTGCACGTTTGCCTTCAACTCTCCCTTCTGTTATGGTCTTCTGCAAGGTGTTATGCCTTTTTATGTGGCCAAAGTATTTTAACTGCCGAACTTTGACCTCCCTCATTAGTTCTCTTTTCATACCTAGATTTTCTAGGACCTCCTTATTTGTTTTCATCTCTTTCCATGAGATACGCACCATTCTTCTATATATCCACATTTCAAGAGCCTCAATTCTTTCTTCCAAATGCTTATTCATCGTCCATGTTTCTGCACCATACAGAAATGCAGAATATATATAACACTTTATGATTCTCAGTTTTAATTTGTGAGATAACTGTTTGGATGTCAGTATATGTTTCATGTTGTTGAATGTAGCTTTGGCCATTCCTATTCTCTTCTTGATTTCTGTTTCACATCTGCCATCTTCTGTTATTATATGACCAAGATATACGTAGCTCTTGACTTGTTCCAGGATTTTCCCATTTACGCTTATCTTTAATGTGGGTTTATCGTTTGTTTTGCTAATTATCATAGTTTTTGTTTTCTCAATATTAATGTCGAGTCCATATTCATGACTTATGCTGTTCACTTGCTTCACTAGTTCTTGTAACTCCTGTTCGCTTTCAGCTAACAACACGGTATCATCTGCATATCTAAGGTTGTTTATTGACCTTCCACTGATGTTCAGTCCTGGTATTTCCTGTATCTGTTTGAAAATTTTTTCGGTGTATAAATTAAATAGGCAAGGGGACAGCACACAACCTTGTCTGACACCTCTTTTTATGTCTATGTATGGTGAATAATTCCTTCCAGATCTTACTGTGGCAGTTTGCTCCCAATAAAGGTTACTGAGTATTCTTATATCTTTTCCATCAATACCTATGTCTTTGAGGCATTCAATTATTTTTCTCATGATGGACTCTGTCAAAAGCCTTCTTATAGTCAATGAAGCACATATACATACTTTTTTGGACCTCTGTATATTTTTCTGCTAATATTCTAAGGCAAAATATTGCCTCTCTTGTTCCACTGTTCCGTCTAAAACCAAACTGTTCTTCTTGGATTTCGCTGTCTACTTTACTTTTTATTCTTTCCTGTATGATTTTGAGCAGTATCTTAATTGCATGACTCATCAGGCTGATTGTTCTGAAGTCTGAACATTCTGTTGCATTTGGTTTTTTGGGCAATGTTATAAAAACTGATGTCTTCATGTCGTGTGGTATATATCCTGTATTGTATATATCGTTGCATATTTCTGTGATTGTATCTATACCAAAGCTCTCCAGAGCTTCTATCATTTCAATTTTTATGTTATCCATGCCTGCTGATTTTCCTTTTTGTATCATATGAATGGCATTCTCTACTTCTGATCTGAGAATGTTTGGGCCTTCGTTAGAATCTGGTGATGGTTTTTTACCTCTGTTGTCCTCGAATAGTTCTTTTACGTATTCTGCCCATCTGTTTGATATGTCTTTCTCATCAAGTAATATTACACCATTTTTGTTCTTGATACAGCTTCCTCCTTGTGCAAACCGCGACCGATTTGATAATTTCTTTATTTCTTCATGCATATCTCTTGTCATGTGCTTTGCTTCCAAGTCTTCTATTTCCTTGCATTTTGTTTCTATCCACCGTTCTTTTGCTTCTCTACACATAGTACGTATGTCATTGTCTATTGTTTTATATTCTGGAGTGTTTTTTGCTTTCTTTCTTTCTGCCATTTTATTCAAGATGTCATCTGTCATCCAAATTTGATTTTTCTTAGACTCCTTTTTAGGTAAATTTGCATTTGCTGATTGTATGCTTGTTTTTAAGCATTCCCATTTTGCGGTTGCTTTTTCTTCTGGGTTTTCTCTTCTATACTGCTCCATGCTTTCTGTCAATAACTGTTGATATTTATTTTTGACGTCGATTAAATACTTCTGTTTTTATATCTGGTTGTTTCAGCGCTGATATTTCTATCTGGGGTTCCTCCTGTCTTCTGTTTCCTGCTCTTTTCAGCTTTATATTTACTTTGATGACGACTGGATTGTGATCTGAATTTATGTCGGCGCCAGGATGTGTCTTTGCACTTGTGACACTGTTCTTAAATCTATGTTTTATCATGATATAGTCGATTTGATTTCGTGTTACATCTCCTGGGCTTTTCCATGTGTATAATTTCCTTGGGTGGTGTTCAAAAAAGGTGTTACATATGACCAGCTGGTTTTCTTCACAGAACTGGATAAGTCTGTCTCCTCTATCATTTCTTGTCCCTAATCCATACTGTCCTACTATTTTCTTGTATTTTCCTTTTCCTACTTTTGCATTCATATCACCCATTACTATCAACACATCTGTAGATTTGACTGGTTTAAGTGTGTTTTGTAGCTCTTCATAGTATTCTTCTATTTCTTCCTCGCTATGATCTTTAGTTGGTGCATATGTTTGTAAGATTGATATATCGAATGGCTTTGCTCTCATCTTTAGTAACATCATTCTGTCATTGTGTGTCCAGTATCCACATACATATTTTTCTAACTCCTTCTTTATCAACATTCCTACCCCTCTTTCATGTTTTTTCTCCTCCTGAGTGTATAAGCGTGTACTGGTCTCTTTTTATGTAGCCTGTATCCAAAAGTCTTGCCTCTGCAACTCCCAGTATATCGAGTTTCATGTCTGTTGCCTCTAATATAAGATTGTCAAGCTTTCCTTCTCCGTTTAGAGATCTAACATTCCATGTTCCTATTTTTAGGCTTCTCCTACTAGTTTTTAGGTGGTCTTTCTCAGAATGCTCCCTTTCAACAGAATTTAAGGAACACTCGTCATTATGTACTTCCTTACTCATTAGAGGAGTTGCCTCTTCCCTGTTAATTTGTACAGTAGATTCTTCCCCAGGGGACAGAGAGTTCTCTACATATCGGTTCTTATCTTGCTGTTGTGATCCCATTACGTTCTGTAGGAAGTACGTGGTAAGGCCCCAATCTCTTCCACGGTGGCTAGCCATTGTCTTTTTCTATGTCCGACACGCCTCTAGTGCGCCACACACTTTGCTGTTTCGCTTTGCGAGCCGTTGATCTTCTCAGATTCCTCCGCCTCACTCACCGTCTCAGTCTTTGTGTACTAGGGATGGACATTCCCTTGAGTAAGATTGCTCCTACTCCACCCATGTAGTTTAGCCAGTCAGCCAAGACTGTTGCCCGGGATGTGGCCACCGCCGTACACAAGCGGTATTCGAGGAGCCATACATGAGCTAGATAAAGAGAGGAGAACCAAATAGGATCCTGACTATCCTAAAAAGGACATGGCTGTCTCTCACCGTGAGGTACTATCCCTCTCTCTTTATCCTACATCCTATATATATTTATTACACAGCTGTCATAATATAAATCTAGTATACGATACATGTTGTGTCTCTAATTGTCACAGAGCTGTCATTATTTTTGTGTTTTATGCAGCTGTTATGTCTCTCTTGTTTTACACAGCTGTCATGTCTCTCTTGTTTTACACAGCTGTTACGTCTCTCTTGTTTTACACAGCTGTCATGTCTCTCTTGTTTACACAGCTGTAATGTCTCTTGTTTTACACAGCTGTCTTGTCTCTCTTGTTTTACACAGCTGTAATGTCTTTCTTGTTTTACACAGCTGTCTTGTCTCTCTTGTTTTACACAGCTGTAATATATCTCTTGTTTTACACAGCTGTCATGTCTCTTGTTTTACACAGCTGTCATGCCTCTCTTGTTTTACACAGCCGTAATGTCTACACAGCTGTCATGTCTCTCTTGTTTTACACAGCCGTAATGTCTACACAGCTGTCATGTCTCTCTTGTTTTACACAGCTGTCTTGTCTCTCTTGCTTTACACAGCTGTCATGTCTCTTGTTTTACACAGCTGCAATGTCTCTCTTGTTTTACACAGCTTTCATGTCTCTCTTGTTTTACACAGCTGTCATGTCTCTTGTTTTACACAGCTGTCATGTCTCTCTTGTTTTACACAGCTGTCTTAATATAAATCTAGTATACGAGACATGTTGTATCTCTAATTGTCACAGAGCTGTCATTATTTTCGTGTTTTACACAGCTGTTATGTCTCTCCAGTTTTACACAGCTGTTATGTCTCTCCAGTTTTCCACAGCTGTCTTGTCTCTCTAGTTTTACACAGCTGTTATGTCTCTCCTGTTTTACACAGCTGGTATGTCTCTCTTGTTGTTACAGAATTGTAATTTTTTAGTGTATTTTTAATGGCTGTCATGTCTCTCCTGTTTAACACAGCTGTCATGCCTTTTATTTAATACAAATACAGTGATTCTAGTGTTTTACACAGCATGTGTGTGTATTATATACGTATCCATACACACATATAGATATAGTGTGAGTGATGCAGCTGAACTGTAATTCATAACATTTTAAATGTGTAGCCCTAGTTATTCAGTGTGTGGGTTTATGTTGCACGTAGCAGTCCCCGTGTGAAGTCCACAAGATGTAATTTGTTTGAGTAGGTTTGTATTTTTTGTTGACTGTTACAGAATATGACGTGTGAGTCATATTGTGTTGAATTTTTCCTAGCAAGAGCTCTAAATTTGTTTGCTTGCGCTTCTTCTCTCAGTTGCTTGATAATTTTGAGTAGATGCAGTAGATGTAAGTTTATTGTTTATTCACAGTAATAGGTGCTGTATCTTTGTACAGTATGGCCCTAAATCCTAATAACATGTTTACCCTATCATATATTAAGTGTGCAATAGAGCTAGGCTGAAAGAAATATTTTAAAAAGTGATACAAAAGTAAATTGAATATACAGCCTTTAAGTAAGAGGCTTATGACTCATTTTTTTTTTTAATCACTATTACACATTGTAAAAAATATTATATATAATATAGTATAATAAATTTGTGAAAGTTTGAAAATTGCCACAATACTGAGAGACATTTAGTGCACAAATGCTGTAAACAGACTGAATTACCGACAATAAAATGGTGCTTGGTGCCATTCTAGGACTCAGGTGCTGAGTGTGTCATGCCAAAAAACACCGAAAGAGCAGAACAAGTGCAGAAAATAATGAATATGTATATAATTGAAAACCGTAGTATTAGTGGACTTGACATATGGATGCGAGTCATGGGCAATGACTACAACCCATAAAAGCCAGATCCAAACCTCAGAAATGAGGTATCTGAGGAAGGTGGTTGAAGTAACAAGAAGAGACATGGTACGCAACCAGACGATATGTCAAGGCCTTAAATCCTACCCCCTGCAGACCCAAGTAGAACAGTCCCAATTAAGATGGTTTGGCCATGTCTGCAGAATGGGAGAAGATCAGATACCACGACAAGCATGGGAAACAAAGAGCCAAGGATCCAGACCCCGAGGACGACCCAGAGTCCGCTGGGAGGACAACATTAGACAATCTTTGAAGGACCGAGGACTAGAATGGAACCAGGCCAGGAGGAAGACAGCCGACAGGATAGTCTGGCGCTCTCTCTTCCAAACCTCTATACCTCACGGTAGAAGGGGAACGACTAAGTAAGTAAGTATTAGTGGAATGCCGAAAAGCGGGGCCCTAGCGTACCTTATAATTTGCAGAGGTCTCTGAAGAGACAAAACAAGAAACGGACTGCAGCTGACTCAGGTATTTCATATGAGGTGACTAATATGAGGTTGTGAGGGGGGCTGGCAACCTCATCATGTCAAACAAATTTGCTATACAAACCACTGCTGCAAGAGTGCATTAATGTTTTGATGCAGGCTTCCTGCAAGAGGGGGGGACAGCTGCAGATGTAGCTCCATGCTTCAGAAGGAGCGAACTAGGACATGAATGACTGAATCTTAACTGATTCCGTACGTAATTATTTTCAGCTCTGGACGGAATTATTTTTAAGCCCCAAAAATTTACACATACATAATTTACGCTTACTGACAATGTGTGTCTTCTTCTTCTTCTTCTTCCTCGTTCGCCTTCAGACTTCCACATTTATGACTCTAATAAAGGCAGCAGTCAACTCAAGGTTCCCGACATCTCCAAACAGTTTTTTCGTTGACAGAAGTGGGTTGTTGCCATATGCTACCCCGTTCATTACTGTAGGTTGGGCAGTACTGCAGCAGGTGTTCGACTGTCATCGGGCTGGTACCGCAGGTGCAGAGATCTGTTGCACCAATTTTGTATTTGTGGTACAGATGGTATCTCAATCTGTTGTGCCCAGTGCGCAGTCGAAAAATGATGACCTGTTCTTTTCTGGATAGTTGATGATATGCGTCATTTTTCAAATGTCCCGGGTGCTCTCTTTCCCATTTGGACTTGAATGTAGCCTTTATAGTGGTCTTTGCCGTTGCGTAAGTTGTCTCTATATCATTTTGCTGTAAGGCACCTCCTTCTTTAGCAAGTCTATCTGCCTCTTCATTTCCTGGTATGTTGCAATGGGCTGGTATCCACTGGATAGTGCACTTCTTGAAGCATTCGGCCAGTCTTTCAAGGGAGATTATCAGATCTTTCAATCCTTTAGTTTGGTGGCTCTTCAGCGCTGATATTATTGAGAGGGCATCTGAAAAGATTACTATCTGTTTTTCTGCCTGTGCTTTGCATTCAATAAGAGTTTCAGCTGCCTGTTTCAGGGCTTCTGCTTCAGCACAGAAGTTGTTGCAGTATTTTCCAGTGGCAATTGCCATAGAGTGAATTCTATTCTTTAATTTTATGAGGATGCCGGCACCCCCATTTTCAACTGCATTTGTTGCCGAACCATCAGTATATGCATGTGTCCAAAGCTTCGCTGGAAATCTTTGGTCAATATACTTGGTTGCTATACACTTTCTTTGTGTTTCTGTCTGTGTTCCCTTACAATGTGTGTCTAATCACGAGTTAAGTATAACATATTATATATCAAATTAAAGTACATTGGATGAACAATATAAATCCATATGCCTTTCTGGCTAATTTTATGTTATGTTTATGTTATAACAGATAATATGTACACGGAAAAAAGATAACTTGAAATTTTGAACAAAAATTTTCGACTTACGTAAGGCTTGTAACATAAATTGTAATCACGATACAGTTTCACTGCTCTCTTTGTGCAGGTAATCCATTTAGAAACACAGAAAAAGTAAGAAAGTTATGGTTGATCACACAGTTTGTTCACTGTTTACATATTAGTAACATATCCTGTGTGTTTTCGGCCATTATGGCGATACGACAAAACACGATTAAAGATGAAGATAAATGTGAAAAAATCCCTTCAAACGCAAATAAAAGACGTTGAAGCTTGTTGAAATTTGCCCAGTTTTGTGTTTACTTCCGTTCAAGATAAATTCTGGGCAGTATAAAATATCAGAATAGAAAGAAACAACTAAATAAATCAGCGTCTTTTAAAAGATCTTGCGGCCACAGCGGTCGGCCATTGCGTCTTTTAATAGATCTTACGTACAGAATCAGTTAATACAAACTTTGTGAGACTTTTGTTTTGCTGTACTGAGTGTATATACACATGTAAACTGTCACGTTTTTTTTCTTTCTTTATTTTTGTGTTAGTAGTTTTGCCTCATTTTGGTGATGGGTGTCCTGTTCAACCTAGACACAAGGTCCATCAGTTATATTAGTGTGCATGTCCAAGTATAAAATACCTTGTAGTCTTATTAGCTTCTACATGCTCCATCAAACACAAAAATGCACACACAACGCACATGCATTAGCAACAGGGATTGATTGGTGGAGATTAATATTGATATTTAGCATTTTTTAAACAAATAAACTAGGGTATTTTTCTGAGTTATTTATAAAGTTGATCATTATTAAAAATTGATGAAAAAGTTGACGGAATTTGGGCAAGATATACAGGGCATTTAAAAATGATGTATACATACTTGCAATACATATAACTCACACATAACTTAACACAGAATATTGCGAGAATAGAGTAGAATAATGACAGATACAGTTTAATAATGCCATTAGATTAATACTCGTGAAGTTTTTTAAATAGAATGTTGTGCTCATTTCAAAACATGCACGGTGAGGGATCTGAGACATCAAATTAAAACTGCATGCTTCACTGTTCATTTAGTAACAATACAGAATGGGAGTCAAGTTGTTCATCACAGTGCAAATTGTATTGTTTCAGGTCACCGACACTTTGAACATTTGTGACTTTAAATGTGAAAATGCTGTAATTCTATCTCAGATGATAATTGAGTTATCAGCATTCAAAGTATGTATACATAATTTTGAAACACCCTGTATGTGAGAAGGTAATGCCAAGGGAGATAGATGGAAAAGAAGCCTATCAGAGTGCACTCTGAAGGCCAGAGCCAGAGGACATTGGGGATTAATAGCAGTTACCTTTGGATGCAAAGATGGCAGCTGGTCTGATCTAATCATTACTCAAATACATTTCAGGATCATGTTCAAGAGTCATGAGGATGTGCAGAAAGGAGCCACTGAGCAGAGGAAGCTTATTACCTACATGTGAAGGAAAGCAGTCCACTTTCTTGAGGCATTTTATGAGGAGGAGAAGAAAGCTGGAAAATATTGTGACAACAGGACAGATTGACAGAAAAAGAGCTCTAGGACAACAGAGAGAGAAGATGCTGAACAGTTTGACATCACGGCAAGTAAAGAAGTTAACAACAGAATTGATCAATGGTACTGGAGACAGGAGTTGTGGAGAGATATGATCACCTAAGCCCCCAGGCATGGTATGGTACTTGATGATGTGCAGGGCAGATTGAAGTTCAAAGTCCTACTTGTGGTTAGCTTTAAACTTAAGCACAGGCATGCTTACTCAGGTGTGTTCTGTATAAACAGGTGTGTTTACATCTAAAACTGTTATAAAGTGTATCCAATGGATTCCCATCTCATTGCAACATCCCTGGCAAAGGAGAGGCTGAAAGATTAGCAAAGGAAGGGGGTAAGCTACCTCAACCTGATGCAAGCATAACTTTCAAAGAGGCAAAGAGTTTTATCAGAAGCTGATACCGGAAATGGGATGCAGGCCACTAAAAAATGATGCATATTACCAGCTCAGCAGAAGAGAACAAGCGATAATCTTCAGACTCTGCATGGACCACAACAGAATACCATCTATTCAACAAGCTGAAGATAGGAACTACTGATAAGTGTTAACAGTGGCACAGATAAAATGACTGCTTTACATCTGCTTCAAAGATGCCCAACATATGAACAACAGAGAGAGCACATATGACCATCAACAGTACCATTTCTGAAAAAAAAAAAAAACACTGTGGAGATACAAATAAAATCAAGCTGACCACACTTTTTGGGGAAAATATTCAAGTACACGTCTGAGTACTTACGAAGAGGAAGAAACTGTTATATCAAATCTAATTTTTTTTTTAAAATGAAGTAAGTTTTTCTGAGTGAGAAAATACATCAAGTTTGTTATTTTGATCCTTGAACTTATGTATGTTTGTAATCCCTATATTACTAGTTGTCTAAGTAAAATGTAACGGGCTGATCACCCGTTTGCAAGTCACTTTGATTACGGAAACAACAGCAAATGGGCTGATTTGTCGTTGCCCTAAAGACGCCACTAGGCGTGATGGGAAACAACGGCAGAGAAAACCTGTCTGCTGTTGCCCTAAGACGCCACTAGGCGTAATGGCCACTGACTGCTTTGACGGTTGGTGGCTAAGGACGGAAGAAGAAGAAGTAAAATGTACTGTAATGAACAATAAAAAAATACCATCACCTTTTCTGGAAAATATGGAAAAGGATCACATTGCACCGTGAACACTAAATACAACACATGTAAAAAGAGCATGCAGGCTTCACAGTTTCTGTCATGGTGCATTTATCATTGACCAAAAGTTTGACTACAAAGATCCAATGAAGTTGAAGTGGACAGGAATGAAATAAGCCCAGGAGAATTGGTTCCATCATCAGGACATGCAGCAGAAATATGTCACGTTTTGGTGAGTTACTTGCTCATTTATGGAGAATGTTTGTCATGTGTTTTTCTGGACTGGATAGTTACTTCTGGAAATGATTACTTGCCTGCTTGTAAGTTTTGTAAAAGGACACAGGGTAGATACAATTAGTCTTCTTTTATGAAACCGCTTTTTTTCCCCGTGATGTGTTCATATTGTGTTTACTTTATTTCTTGTGAATTGTTAGTTTGTCTTATCTTCAAATGTTCGTCAACTCAGGGAATACCCTTCAAAAACAAACAAACAAAAACTACAGTGTTTTCACTTTCTTTGTTTTTATGTAGGCCTTTTTAAAATACTGTGTGAATGCCTTGCTTATTGTGCACAATTTTCTTGCCAATTTCTCATTCTCATGCATTTTATGAGATGTTTATCAATCTATGCTTTGCAAAGATCACAAAATTTGCTGGTACATTTTTTCTTGCCAATTAGAATGGTTTCTCTATAAACAAAAATTGCTAGTTTGGGATTGCAGATGAACACTGTATTTAGACTTTAATAAGGTCAACAATTTCAACATACAAATGTGATAGGCAGTTTTTGTGGAATTATGAAACCGAACCTGCCAACTCTGTGACCAATAATGTCTTTCTGCAGGCAAAACAAATGTAGAACAGTATATGTAGACAAGAGAGATATAAGAACAAATATACCTAGTGTTCATTCCCATAAAAAACAAAAACTTATTGTTTGTCTATGTTGTGTATAAATATCTGCAATTTTCATTTGTGTTTTCCTTGCAGAATGCTTTCTTGGCAAAAAATTTAGCAATTTTATTCAAATGATTTTGGAAAATTGCTCTTAATTTTGTATATAAACACTGCTATACAATTTTTACCACTTTGCATTGTTTAAAAAAAGTTTAAATATAATAATTAATCTGTGTGCATCAGCTTGTTCAAGGATCAGTTAACTGTGGCAGGATTTGTACATCTACTGTTTCTTAAAGTTACATCTTCTGGTTTAAATGAAAAATTGTATTGATTGATATAATTGCAGTATTACATGAACCACTTCTCTGGTTCTGGGACCCAGTATTTTAAAGCACAGAATAGAACCTGTATGGCCTACGGAGCATTTTATAAAATATGATGAAGGGGGATCATACATGGGGCTGGCACTTTCATCATGTTAAAGAAGTTGCTGTTGAAACTATCAAGAGCACATGGAGTACTTTGACACATATTTACCTGTTTTGTTGTTTTTTTTAAATAAAATGTTGCCTCGTTTTGACGAGGCACATCCTGTTCAATCTAGTCGGTTATATTAGGGCGCATGTCCAAATATAAAAAACCCTTAGATCTGAATAATTTTAATTTTAACATGGAGGCATATTTGGAGTCATCCTTATATGACCACCAGCTAGGCACAGTGCTATAGTATACAGATGTGAAAGTGAACCTCCGCTAAGAGAGGATTAGCGTGTCTTGCGAGCCTGTGGTGTGACTCATTCATCATCATCATTTTCCGGTTTTTTTTTTTGCTCCCTATGGAACATGTTGCCACTGCTGTAGCTGGTCCCCTTGCAGGAAGCCTGTACAAAAATTTAACAGGGGTGGTTTCTGTAGCAATTTGTCTTACATGGTGAGGTTGCCAGCCTCGTAAACAACCACATATGAGTCACCTTGTACGACATGCCTGATGGAGCAGCAGTTCTTTGTTTGTCTCATAAGAGATGCCAGGGCCGTTGTTATGTACCTAAAGTTTTATAAAACTGTTGCTGAATAATGTTCCAACAAGAGTATTGTTTATTGTTACCATACAGGTGCTAACGAAATCTTTACTTGGAAGGTGAGATACCTGTGACATTCATTTTTAAGATCGAGAAATTTTAAATAAAAAAATGTTGACATATAATCAAATTGCCTCCAGTATTGCCACTTGTAAATGTTGCCTAGTTGGCCACTCCTGTTATGGGACAGGAATATCTGATATTACAGTTATGGTACAAGAATAGCTGATGTTACTGTTTGGTACATGAATAGCTGGTATTACTGTTATGGTACATGAATAGCTGAGACTACTGCCATGGTACAAGAATAGCTGATAGTACTGCCATGGTATAAGAATAGCTGATATTACGCTTATGGTATAAGAATAGCTGAAATTACTGCTTTGTACAAGAATAGCTGATAATACTGTCATGGTATAAGAATAGCTGATATTACTGTTATGGTACGAGAATAGCTGATATTATAGTTGTGGTAATGAATAGCTGATATTACTGTCATAGTACAAGAATATGTAATACCAAGATGAAGTACAGTGGCTTATATTTATTTTTAAATACAAGATAAGTTGATATTATTGTTATTGTACAAGAGTAATTGATGTTTCTGTACTGGTTTGTGTGTGCATTACCAACTGTTTTTAAATGTTGCTTTTGACTTAATAAATAAAGATTGTACCAACAGAAAATTTGTTGTAAAAATGACTGACTGTTTTACAGAAAAATCTGGAATAGTTTCTTGAACAAGAAAGACATTATTAGCCTTGGTATGGCCTTAGGCAAGTGTTAGGAAACATGAAACTGCAAAACTAAAGAAGTGGACAACAAACAAATGGGAACAAATGCTGATGGAAAGAAAAAATTAAATAAAATTGCAAATTAATATTTTTTAAATGGCGATTGTTTGAAAATGCTGGAAAATCGGAAAGGCATCACAGATCTTATATTTCTCGTATGTATGTCACAAAATGTTCACCAACTTTTCCATTTGCTAGGAGGCTGAAAATTGGCACATTGACAGCTTTAGTATCACAATTAGAAAGTCTAAAAGCCACAAAATACCAGTTGGAGATAGTAAAAAAGGTTAACATTACTGAGGCACTGTACCAAAAAAAAAAATATTTATGTGTTAATTTATTGGGAAAATTCAGAATGTTCATTAAACATAGTTGATAGGTGTTTACTCTGTCTGAGCTGAGTGAAGTGGGGAGATCATACCATATTTTGATATCGGAAATCAAAATTATAATCTTGAATTAACTATATTATATATCCTAATTATAACCCATTTCACTTGATATTTTTTCTTATTAAAAATAAATGGTGCGTTGGGTGTTCGAATCCCACAGGAGGGAATTTGTTTATTTTTTCGTGGCCTTATCTACCCATGACTTGAGTTATACTTCTCCACATGGTTACACGTTTTGCTACTACACTGTACATACCAGAGTTCTGTCTTGAATGCTGATCACATATTTCATGCCCATCTCGTCCAGCATTTTCTGTCTCACACAAGTGACTTACATGTCTTGCTAACCTCAATCCGGAATATTACAAAGTCGTGGAAACTTTCACAAGCACTTTTGAGCTGTTGTCTCACTGAATTACATGGTGTATACGAGATAGAGGTGCGTGATTCACCCCTATTTATAGAGACACCCCTCTAACCTATCAGACCCTGTACCATGTGACTACCAATGGTGTTTCTCTTAATTATTCAAGTAACCTTTGTTCTTTTATGTACGATAATACTTAGTCGTTTCCCTTCTAGCGTGAGGTGTAGAGGTTTGGAAGAGAGAGCGCCAGACTATCCTATCGGCTGTCTTCCTCCTGGCCTGGTTCCATTCTAGTCCTCGGTCCTTCAATGATTGTCTAATGTTGTCCTCCCAGCGGACTCTGGGTCGTCCTGGGTGTCTGGATCCCTGGCTCTTTGTTTCCTATGCTTGTCGTGGTAGACGATCTTCTCCCATTCTGCAGACATGGCCAAACCATCTTAGTTGGGACTGTTCTACTTGGGTCTGCAGGGGGTGGGATTTTAGGCCTTGATGTGTCGTCTGGTTGCAGACCATGTCTCTTCTTGTTACTTCAACCACCTTCCTCAGATACCTCATTTCTGAGGTTTGGATCTGGCTTTTGTGGGTTGTAGTCATTGCCCATGACTCGCATCCATATGTCAAGACTGCGACATAGGTGGAGCCATCTTCGTTTTCTTACCAACCTCTCTCTTGCTGAGGAATCCTCGATTTATGGCCTGAAAAAGTCTCCCAGCTGCTGCTTTTCGAGTGGCGAACTATTCTTTGATGCCTCCCTTTCGGTCTATAATAGCTCCGAGATATTTAAAGTGGTCGACCTGCTCCAGGACCTGTTCTCCCAGCTTAATCTGATGTCTTCTTTCTTCTCGTGGTTGCCAGCCTCAAATGACTTTGACATCCAATAGCGATTTTCACCCATTATACTTCACATGGTAATTTCATTCATTATTCATAACCCTCCACTCCCAAAGGAGCATAGGCCTTCAACAAACACATGCCAAGTCCTCCTGTCACGTGCCATCATCTCAAGTTCTTTCCATGTTTTCCTCATCATTTTCACCTCTGTTTCCAACTCTCTTCTCCATGTACTTCTTGGTCTTCCTCTGCCTCTCTTGCCCTGGGGGTTCCAGAACAAGGACTGCCTTGTAATGCTATCAACAGGTTTCCTCAGTGTGTGTCCTATCCATCGCCATCGTCTTCTTCTCATTTCTTGTTCCACTGGCACTTGTCTAGTTCTTGTCATCAGTTCCACGTTGGTAACCTTGTCATACCATTTTAATCCCTCTATTCTACGCAAGCACCCATTTATGAAAGTCTGTAGCTTTTTGGTTGTTGTCTTTGTTGTTCTCCATGTCTCTGAGCCATACAATAGGACTGACTTCACATTTGAGTTGAAGATTCTTATTTTCGTGTTGGATCCTATTTCTCTTGATCTCCATATATTTCCCAATGCAATGAAAGCTCCTCTTGCCTTTTGTATTCTTATTTTGATATCGCTGTCTGTCCCTCCAACTTTGTCTATAGACAAAGTTGGAGGGACACATGGTAATTAATACATATAATTGTTTAACCTTAGGAGGCTTCAAGCAAAAACCAAGGTCAAATCACACACTATCAGGGATCTTCTGTTTGCTGACGATTGTGCCCTCAGTGCTGGCTCAGAGGCTGATCTGCAGCGTAGCGTTGATAGATTCTCCGAAGCCTGCTCCAACTTTGGGCTTACCATCAACACGGGGAAAACAGAAATCATGTACCAACCAGCTCCTGGCACAATTTATACTGAGCCAGTCATCAAGGTAAATGGTGAGAAACTGAATGTTGTGAACAGGTTCACATACCTTGGTAGTACACTATCCCAGAACATCGTCATTGATGATGAGGTGAACACCTCGATCTCCAAAGCCAGCAGTGCATGGCGAGGCACGTAGAAAGCCATGGTCATCCACTGCACCTGACTTCATCTCCAGTCGTCTTGACTTGTCTTGCCACTGGATTAAGATGGACCCAGGCGAGAGAGTGAGGTCGACGAATTGCGCAACTCTTCCTCACTTTAAACCAAATCACTGCGCAAGTCACTCTTTCATCTACTCATCCACTCATCCATCCACTCACAACAAGTCCTGTGGCGATGGACGAGCGGCGAAGCGGCAGGCGTGGGTGCGCTGGCAGTCGTAGTCGCAGACCTACACACAGGCGGCTCAGGCCATATGGTCGTCTTCCACTGATCGGAGCAGCAGTGGGATTCGGCAGCCCCCTGAGTGACTGAGCAGCCCTCTTTAGGAAAGCACTGCTCACCTCCATGGCATGAGGAAGGGGCTAGAAAAGGTGCCCTAAACATTGCCTGCTCCACCATTACCTAACCAGCTTACCGCGGTTGGTGGGTACCCTACTTCAGCGGGCGAAACATAAGAAAAAGAAAGGACAGATTTCCCCCCCCCCCCCCCCTCATTCTAGGCGCATGGAATGTGCGCACTCTACTCGACAAAGACTTTAACACAAACAGACCCGAGAGGCGAACTGCCCTGATTGGGAGAGAACTGGCCAGATACAACATTGACATAGCAGCACTGAGTGAAACTCGACTTGCAGGCGAGGGCCAACTTTGCGAAAAGGGTGCAGTTTATACATTCTATTGGAGCGGAAGAGGAACTGAAGAAAGACGAGAAGCAGGGGTTGGATTTGCAATCAAAACAGCAATTATTGACAAGCTAGCGGAGCCCCCCAAAGGGAATAAATGACCGACTCATGACGGTCAAGATCCCGCTGCTTTATGGAAGGAAACATGCCACCATCATTAGCGCGTATGCACCAACTATGACAAACCAGGATGACGTCAAGGATAAGTTTTACGAAGAACTACATGCAGTCATTGCATCAGTTCCTAAAGCAGATAAGCTTATTATTCTTGGTGACTTTAATGCAAGAGTAGGCTCAGATAACATCTCCTGGAATGGCACTATCGGAAAGTACGGCGTGGGTCGCTGTAACAGCAATGGACTTCTTCTCCTCCAGACTTGCGCAGAACATAACCTCCTTGTCACCAACACCATTTTTTCGACTTCCTATCCGCAACAGGACCTCCTGGATGCACCCTCGCTCAAAGCATTGGCACCTAATTGACTATGTAATTGTTAGGAAGAAGGACAGGCAAGATGTCCGGGTGACCAAGTCCATGTGTGGTGCCGAATGCTGGACTGATCATCGCCTCATTGTGTCTAAACTTAAAATTCGTATCCAACCTGCCAGGCGCCCTCAGGGAAAGAAAACTAAAAAAAGGCTGGATATTACCAAACTAAAGAAGACAAAAATTAAACAGTCATTCACTGACACCCTAGAAGACCGTCTCAAATCTATCTCGTTAGACGGCCAAAGTGCGGAAACAAATTGGACAGCCCTAAGCGAGCAGATCTACAACACTGCTACAGAGGTCCTGGGTCCCGCCATCAAGAAACAAAATGACTGGTTTGATGAGAACTCAGATGATATAAAGAAGATGTTGGCTGAGAAACACCATCTCCATAAAGCATATTTAAATGATCCAAAATCTACATCCAAGAAAGACGCTTTCAACAACATGCGTAGAATCGTCCAACATAAACTACGCCAGATGCGGGATTCATGGCTGAGTAATAAAGCAGATGAGCTCCAAGGCTTTGCTGACAGCCATGACTTGAAAATTTTTTACCATGCACTCAAAGCGGTCTATGGTCCAACATCATCAGGATCATTTCCCCTCCTTAATGCAGATGGAAAAACACTAATTACAGACAAGGAAAAAATCCTCCAACGTTGGGTCGAACACTTTAATAATATTCTGAACCAGCCATCATCTATTAACGATGAAGCCATCAACCGACTGCCCCAAATTCCTATAAATGAAGCACTAGATGATATACTGACTTTGGAGGAGACTCAAAAAGCGATTCGTCAACTTTCTAGTGGAAAGGCCCCCGGCTCCGATTCAACTCCTGTTGAGGTCTATGTTACGTTGGGATAAATTAGAGGATCATGCATGGATACACGAATGATAGCAGGTGTTCATTCAGGACATTATGGTCAGTACACATAACAAAGCCGGTAGGTGAACAGGTCCACGGGAAAAACATGGTTGACATTTAATAAACAAAAGTCACTTCACAATAGTATCCATCAACACATCAAAAGTACATAGCAATGGATAAGCGTAGTAGATTATCCCTCGTCCGTCAATAAGTTTCAAACGTTAGACATCTTTACGTGGCATATAGTATAATAATGATACACTCCTCAAATCTCCACTCAAATCTCCACTCAATCTTGGCCGTTGTACTAAAGGTTCGGGCAATCCACGAAAACCAAAGTAATGCGGCAGAAGCAATCAGTGCAAACCAAATATTAGTTGCCTCATATCTCAAAGTTACTTGTAGTAAATTATGGTATGAACTTCTAGATACGTTTATGAACCATCTTGCACATAACGTGGCAGCCTCATAAAAATCAATAATGCCACAATGGATATATTCATATCACGCTCCATTATCCCGGAGCTCGAAAAATTACATCTCTCTTGGACGCAAACACAAAGACGGAAGCCCCATTAATTAACACACTGAACGCCACGACATGTGACAGAAAACGTCACTAGTTGACCGTCGCTTAACACGGGTGAACGCTTCGCTCACCACGGGTGGACGCTTCGTGCAAACCGTAGTTTGTCTACAGGCGAACACAATTCCCCACATATAAATGGAAATGTGCTAGCGTGTAGTAACATGCCACACTATTTTATCTGCATCCCAAATCTATCCTTAACATATCACCCCCTTCGCGGTGTAAAAAAAAAACAAATTTATTTGTTTTATTTTTCAATTTAAGTATTTCCTATGCGGAAATAGCGGCCAAAATTTATTACATCACAAATATGGGCCACATCAAAATTAATCTAGTCGCAGTCAGTCTGTATAATGTAACTTATTATTAAATATCATGCTAGACGAATTTGTCATCAGTCATAAACAGTTATATGTCAATAAGTAACAAGTCATATACAGTCGATATTCCAATGATGTGTCAAAAGAATACATAAATGTATGATCAATGTGAGTTTACAATAAACCTATCAAAGAAATAGCATGCATATATGAGAATAGTATAGATACATAAAATAAGATAAAACAAAAAATTGAAATCAAAAATTCAAAAATGCATGAATTATAATTTTAAAAAAAAATGATTTAGAAAGTTATATCTCTAACTAACAATGCTGTCAAAAATTAAGCTTAAACGCAATTTAAACATGACATGAATGAAAGAAGCAATGCGATATAACATTAATGCAGCTAAAGTACAGGAATATCTCACAGAAAGAGAAAAAAAATAGTACAAGAACGCAAGTATAACCAATTAACACAATTATTCCATTACTTAATTATTCTACTCTAAGTACCTTTTGTACGTTGGCAGGACAAGTAATGTCCAAATCAAACTTGCAATAATATAAGTATACTCCAAACTATCCGTGTCAGGACTAGATTTGTAGCATAATATAGCAATCTTAATTAATGTCAATGTGCATTCCAGAATAATAACATGATGTCGTAGTTAGAAATTGTTTGTGTCTGCAAGTAGTATAACGCTGTTCAATGTACCACTAGTTAAAGTGAATAATGATTATCTCAAAGTCATGAAAATCACAAATGTTTATATGAATGGTTTGAAAATCCTCTTAGTGTTCATGTATTCATCATCCTTTGTCATAGTGACTAGTAGTGGGTAAACATCATGGCTTCACACATGTGTAATATAAAGTCAACTAACTAAGTCAATATGAATCTTCAAGTTCGAGCTGTGGACATCTCGATAAAGCATCTGCGACCACATTTGCAGACCCTGGTATTGCCTCAATTTCATACTGAAAAGGTTGAAGCAAGATGGCAAACCGGGCTAGTTTCGGATTCTTGTGATTCGCCTTCTTCAATGAGGAAAGGGATTTCTGGTCTGATTGTATGATGAATGGGGCGCCCAATAAATATCGCTCCAGCTTGACTACCGCCCAGATAACAGCCAGCAGCTCCCTTTCTATAACTGGGTACTTCCTTTCTGCATCAGTGAGCTTTCTGGATATATAGAGGGTTGGATGCAATCTTCCCTCGTACTCTTGCATCAGTGATGCGCCGATACCTTTTGAACTAGCATCTGTGCGGAGATAATAAGTCAGATTTGTATCTGGTAACCTCAAAATAGGTGGTACAGAAAAAATATTTTGAACATAATTTAACGCAGCCTGGCACTCTGGTGTCCAGTGCACGTGGTTTGGTAAGCCTTTTTTAAGCAAGGCAGAGAGGTCTGCAGTGACTGAAGACAAGTTCGGTACAAATTTACTATAATACTGAATCAAGCCGAGAAGACTACGAACTTGCTTCTTAGTAGTGGGCACAGACAATTTTAGGATTTTGGAAACATTATGTGGCACGGTCTGAAGACAACCGTGACCCACCTTATGTCCCAAGAATGAAATTTCCTCAAAAGCAATAAAGATCTTTGAGGGCTTGGCTGTTAGGTGGTGGAGACGTAAAGTGTCCAGAAGAGAATGTAAACCTAAGAAGTGCTCCTCCCAAGTGGAACTGAATAGACAGATGTCGTCTATATATGTGATTATATCGGACCGATGAGAGAGAATTTTTCTCATCATACGGACAAACGTTGCCGGGGCGTTCATAAGTCCGAATGGCATTACGTTCCACTGATAAAGACCCTGTTGTGTAGCAAAGGCAGTGAGTGGTTTAGCTCTGTCAGTCAAGGGAACTTGCCAGTATCCCTTGGTAAGGTCAATTTTAGTAAAGAAAAGAGACTTGGCGAGACGAGACAAAAGATTTTCAAGTAGGGGTAAGGGTTCAGCATCGAAGACTGTGATGTTATTCAGCTTCCAGTAATCTACACACAATCTGATATTTTTGTCTTTCTTACGAACGATGACCATAGGTGATGAGTAAGGGGCATTAGAAGGTTCTATAATTCCTAAATTAAGCATTTGTTTTAATTCTTCTTCAACCTGGTGCTGGTAGTGAATAGGGACAGGATAGGGGCGTAGACGAATTGGTCGATCATCTGTAAGGACGATGTCATGCGAAATAACTGTTGTACGACCTGGGATGTCTGTGAGGACATCTGGAAAAGATTCTAGAAGACTAGAGACTTGGGAATGTAGTTCAGAAGACAAAGCTGGACAAATAGCGACATCCTTCCATGTCTCAGTCGATTGAAGAGGAAAGACAGGTAAGTTCATGGGAATATCCGGAAAAGAGGATTCTTCCTCCTGAATTACCGATAGCGCAGAGTAGTGAGTACCAGGCCTAGCGTGGTCATCAACTGCTTGAAAGATGGCTTGAAGATGTTCCGGTCTAGTGTGGAATTCTTTAAGCCTGTTTATGTGAAAGGTCTTCCTTTTCCCTTTTATCTCTAAGGTGTAGTCAACATCAGAAATGCGTGACAACACTTTATATGGACCATTCCAAGCAATTAAAAGTCTATTTTCTTTTCTTGGAAGCAATACAAAAGCTTCATCGCCAGGCAATAATTGACGTAATCGTCTATTGCGATTTTGGAACTGGCGTGATCTTGCTTTAGCAGCCTCGGAAGAAGCTATAGCCAGTTGGCATGCATCTATAATGTTACGCCGGAGGTTAACGACGTATTCATACGATGACTGGATGTCCTGAGTCATCTCTGAGTCTATGAGTAGGTCCTTAATAAGTGACATGGGACCTCGAGGTTGAGCTCCAAACACAAGCTCAAAAGGCGAGAAACCGGTCTGTTCATTTGCTACCTCACGGTATGCGAACAGTACGGCGGGTAAAACCCTGTCCCAATCTTGAGGATATTTGACTGTAACCTTTCCTAATAACTGCTTTAACGTCCGGTTAAGACGTTCCACCATGCCATTGCTCATCGCATGGTAAACACTACTGAGAGACCTGTCGATATTGAGGCGTTTCATAACAGCAGTCATAGTGTCAGATACAAATTCGGTACCTCGATCTGAAAGAAGTTTTCGAGGAAAACCTAGTCTAGAAAAAATCAAGAAAAGGGTATCAGCAACGTCATTTGTGGTGATGTTCTTAAGAGGGATGGCCTCGGGCCATCGAGTGCACATGTCTATACATGTGAGCACATACCTGTGTCCTCTAGCGGACATAACAGGTAAAGGACCGATAATATCTACGGCCATTTTCTCAAAGGGGCGTACAGGTATATCACACGCCTGAATTGGGGCCGTATGATAGGCTCCTCTTGATTTTACCTCTTGACAAATAACGCAAGAGCGACAATATATGGAGGTGTCTCTGGAAATTCCCGGCCAAAAGAAAGAGGACAAAACTCTGGAACGTGTCCTAGAGTAGCCCATATGGCCAGCACAGTGAGAATCGTGTGCATGTTGTAAAATGTACAGACGAAGTTTTTGGGGAACTATCACCTGATGTCTGATTAAAGATGAATCTTTAAAATTTCTAACCAATACATCATTTTTAAGTGTGTACCACTGTTTTGGTGACAAACTATCATCAACGTAATCATTATCTTTGACTAATCTAAAGAATTTCTTCAAAGAGTTGTCTTCTCTTTGAAGTTTGATAAAGGATTGTTTGTCTATATCAGAGTGAACATGAAAATTGTCCTGAGTTCCAGGATCGGTATCATCATTTTCTTTTGGTGCCTTGGCTTGGGCACGCGTAGTAACTGCAGTAGCAGTTGATAAATTTTGACGTTCCCATTGAACAATTTCTTCGGGTGAGCAATCATTGCTGCCGTGTATCCTGCCGAGTGTGACATCCGCTATTGGGCTTCTTAACAAACACACTTTAACCTTGCCTGTAAAAAATGGTGAGTGGATATCTACAACGGCTGTGGGATAAAATTCCACTGTCCCGCCGAAAGTTACACATTTAACAAAGTCACCCGTTGCATGAGACGGGTGTACTAATGACTGTCTCACTCCGACAGTCGTGCAACCAGAATCACGGAGTACTGTAACTTGAGCGCCATTCAATAAGCCTCTATGAAGTTGTAGTACCCCTGTGCCATCATGTGCTGATGAAGCAGTGACTGCTGGTAGCGGATGACCACATTTTAACAAGGAAGTCACATTAGACTGGAATAGAGTTTGGCAATCTGGACACTGTGAAGCAGTATCAAAGTCAAACGAACAACATGAAGCTGAATGATTAACAACATTGTTGTCTTGCGCGTTCTCAGGTGTAGCAGCAGTATTTGCTGAGTTGGCATGGTAGTTCGAATTCGCATTATTTCTAGAGCGTGACCTATGTCTCTGATTGTAAAAAGAGTTATTTTGACTCCTGTAATTATTTCCTTGGTTCCTATTGTTGTGTCGTTGATTTCTATAGTCTTGTGACCTATTCCGATGTGAATAATTTTGGTTATTGGGTTCCCAGTTATTCCAATTCTTATTATAGTTACCAAAATTATCATTCTTTCTCTCTCCTGAGTTTTGTTGGAAATTACCTCTGTTTTGGGGTGAATAGTTTCTATATGGTTGTCTACCTCTATATGGTTGTGAGTTGTTGAATTTGCTTGGTTTGAAATTCCCATCACAACTGTAGGATCTTTGTCTATAATTGTTGTGGTTCCAAGTTGTAGCTGCGGCAACAGGTAAAGCTTCCTTAATATTGTTGTTACTGACACAAATTCCCGGATGTGCATTACAATATTGCCTACATAATTCCTCCATTGAACTCAAACTTGACGGCTTTCTTTCCTGTAGATATTATCGCAGTGGTCTGCTTACGGAAGACAAGACTTTGTCTCGCAATAACAAGTCCTTAAGGCCCTCATAATTCTCTTCAATGCCGGATAGTTGTATCCATCTATTAAATGTTAGACGAGTTGCAGCTACAAACTGTGTAAAATCTTTACCCGTTTCAGGAATCAAATGTTTGAACTTCATACGATAACCTTCAGCGTCTAACTGATGAAGTTTTAATAATAACGTTTTAGCAGCATCATAATTGCGTCTATTCGGCCCGTCCAATTGGCACAGAGCAGTTAAGGATTCACCAGTCATGAAATATATCAATCTTCTACACCAATTAGATCTATCAAGCTTATTTTCTTCCCAAACATTTTCATAGCGTTGTAGGAAGGACGAAATATCGTCGATTTCTGGCTTAAACTCAGGCAAACGAAATTTAACAAAACCGCTATTGGGGTTGCTAGAGGAACCTCTATGTTCAGAGTCGTCATTTTGTCTACTCTGATGTTGGACTCTTTGTTCTTCAATACGTAAAGTTGCCATTTTTTCTTCATGTGCAAGCTTTTTCTCTTCTAATTCTTTTTCATGAGCAAGTTTCGTTGCTTCTGCAGCTTGTTGAATCTTTTTCTCCTCAAATTGTCTTTCCAACTTTTTTTCTTCTAATTGCTGTTCTGCAATCCTTTTGTTCTCTTCTCGCTCTTCATACCGTGCATCTCTTTGTCTCTTATTCTCTAGGGCTTCTTGATTTTCTTTGGCATTGAATTCCGCTTTGGCAAAGTCCATTAATTCCTTCGCCTTGTACCCATATTCTTGGCCCATAGTAATAAATTCCTCATTCATTCATATTCATTCATAACCCTCCACTCCCAAAGGAGCATAGGCCTTCAACAAACACATGCCAAGTCCTCCTGTCCCGTGCCATCATCTCAAGTTCTTTCCATGTTCTCCTCATCATTTTCACCTCTGTTTCCAACTCTCTTCTCCATGTACTTCTTGGTCTTCCTCTGCCTCTCTTGCCCTGGGGGTTCCAGAACAAGGACTGCCTTGTCATGCTATCAACAGGTTTCCTCAGTGTGTGTCCTATCCATCGCCATCGTCTTCTTCTCATCTCTTGTTCCACTGGCACTTGTCTAGTTCTTGTCATCAGTTCCACGTTGGTAACCTTGTCATACCATTTTAATCCCTCTATTCTACGCAAGCACCCATTTATGAAAGTCTGTAGCTTTTTGGTTGTTGTCTTTGTTGTTCTCCATGTCTCCGAGCCATACAATAGGACTGACTTCACATTTGAGTTGAAGATTCTTATTTTCGTGTTGGATCCGATTTCTCTTGATCTCCATATATTTCCCAATGCAATGAAAGCTCCTCTTGCCTTTTGTATTCTTATTTTGATATCGCTGTCTGTCCCTCCAACTTTGTCTATATTGCTGCCAAGATATGTGTATGATTCTACATCTTGAATTGGTGTTTCTTCAAGTTCAACCCTGTTATCATTACCTGCATTTATTCTCATTATTTTTGTCTTTTCCCTGTGTATTTTCAGACCCAATTGCTGTGACCTCTCCTCGAGTGTTTTCAATTTGTCCTGCATCTGATTACGGTTATGGGACAGAAGAGCCAAGTCATCAGCAAAATCCAGATCATCCAACTGCTTAGTCAGAGTCCACTGGATTCCATTTCTGTTGTGTGTTGTCGATGATCTCATAACCCAATCTATTGCCAGCAAGAAAAGAAATGGAGACAAGAGGCATCCCTGTCGCACTCCTGTTCTTATCCCAAACGGTTCTGTTAGCTGTCCTTCGTGAAGAACTCTGCATGTCATGTCTTCATATGTTTTCTTTATTAAATTAATGATCTTCAGGGGAACTCCATAATGCCTCATCAATTTCCAAAGTGATTCTCTGTCTACACTGTCAAATGCCTTTTCGTAGTCCACAAATCCGATGTATAGTGGTGAATTCCATTCCAGACTTTGTTCAACTATTATTCTCAAAGTGGCTATCTGGTCTGTACATGATCTGCTTTTTCGAAAACCTGCTTGTTCATCTCTCAGTTTCTTGTCTATGGACTCTTTTAATCTCTCAAGGATAATCCTGTTTAATACTTTTCCTGGCACTGATAGTAACATTATTCCTCTATAATTTGTGCACTCTTGTAAATTTCCCTTCTTAGGCAACTTAACCAGATATCCTTCCTTCCATTCTGCTGGTATCTCTTCCTTTTCCCAGACTTTACCAAGTAATTTATATAACATCTCTGTAGCCGTGTCGATATCTGCTTTGATGGCCTCTGCTGGAATGCCATCAGGTCCAGACGCTTTTCCCTCTCTTAGAAGCTTTATAATAAATTCCTGATACTCCATTATTTACTTCTTCAGTATCTTACTATCAATATTATAAATTATGTAATAAATGTATATTGATTAGTCCGTCTATAGCAATTCACTAGCTTTGTGCTTTGCAATATTATCAATGCATATAGATTCTTAATATTACTAATCAATAACAAAATAGTATAGTATGAAAGACCAACAGTAGTAAAGATACGAAGGAAACGAGAAAGAGGAGAGAAAAAAAATTATTATAATGTACAAGAACAGAATTGATGGAACTAAACAAAAAGACAATTACAAGTGACCAAGGCAATGTAACAACAGCAGCAAGTAAACGAAAAAGAATGCAAATGGGAAACTAAGGAGAAACAACAAGTAGAACTGACTTACTGCTTAAAAAAACAGGACAGGACCTGTAACAATATATATAAATGTAACCAAGTGATAGAAGGTTAGACTAGCATCACGAACAGAATGGTTGTCAACTAAGGAGAAGAAAAACAAAACCAGCACACAACAAGAACTGACAATTAGCAGGACGAAGCAGCACAGCTAAACAATTTAGGTCACACTAAACAGGCAGTGAACCACATCGGTGAGATAAACTCGAGCCGGAAATTTCACTGCTTGAGAAATGTAAGCAAAAGCTATAGAAATATCTGCTGAGCGGTCATTTTCCAATGACATGTGTCGTTAACAACAGATGTGTACAAAGATATAGAAACGAAGAAAACGAATAACATAGATATCAAAAAGGCTTACTGCACGGCAAAGTTACAAGAGTGTAATAAACAGGCACTTATCTTATCGCAATCCGATCAGATGCAAGTCCGGAAAAAGGTGTCAACACTAGAAAACGCTGTCCCTCCATATAAGTGAAGCACGATAAAATGTAAACAGTACACGGTCTCCGTCAGATGGGCATCATGAACTGTGTAGATCCTGAAACGTTGTGTTGACTTGGTGCAAAGTAACTTGATATCGCCGTGGCATAGACTTGAAACTTGAAAGAATCTTACAAACGTTGTGATGTAGACTGGAACACGAAGTAAACTTGCAAACCGGTTGGCTTGAAATTGTTATCTTGAACGTTACAGCGAACAATAGGACATTGAAACTGGAACATTGGATATGCGCAGTGGCAGCGTTCGTTATCCAACTGGACCCGTTGATAATGACTGAGTTCACGAAGCGGTGTGTTCACAATAACACGCTGAACAGGAGTGACGATCGCATATACAGATTAAATGTCAGCTGTATTTTTGCAAAGTACGAATGTATACTTGCTTACGTGAATTTTAAAACTATGTCCTGATGAAAGTATCGATCCAAAACCATACTGGCTCACCAAATTATATGGTGTTACGTTGGGATAAATTAGAGGATCATGCATGGATACACGAATGATAGCAGGTGTTCATTCAGGACATTATGGTCAGTACACATAACAAAGCCGGTAGGTGAACAGGTCCACGGGAAAAACATGGTTGACATTTAATAAACAAAAGTCACTTCACAATAGTATCCATCAACACATCAAAAGTACATAGCAATGGATAAGCGTAGTAGATTATCCCTCGTCCGTCAATAAGTTTCAAACGTTAGACATCTTTACGTGGCATATAGTATAATAATGATACACTCCTCAAATCTCCACTCAAATCTCCACTCAATCTTGGCCGTTGTACTAAAGGTTCGGGCAATCCACGAAAACCAAAGTAATGCGGCAGAAGCAATCAGTGCAAACCAAATATTAGTTGCCTCATATCTCAAAGTTACTTGTAGTAAATTATGGTATGAACTTCTAGATACGTTTATGAACCATCTTGCACATAACGTGGCAGCCTCATAAAAATCAATAATGCCACAATGGATATATTCATATCACGCTCCATTATCCCGGAGCTCGAAAAATTACATCTCTCTTGGACGCAAACACAAAGACGGAAGCCCCATTAATTAACACACTGAACGCCACGACATGTGACAGAAAACGTCACTAGTTGACCGTCGCTTAACACGGGTGAACGCTTCGCTCACCACGGGTGGACGCTTCGTGCAAACCGTAGTTTGTCTACAGGCGAACACAATTCCCCACATATAAATGGAAATGTGCTAGCGTGTAGTAACATGCCACACTATTTTATCTGCATCCCAAATCTATCCTTAACAGTCTATAAAGATGGCGGTACAGTTCTGATAGAGAAACTTCACATGATCTTCCAGCAAATGTGGCAGAGTGAAACCATCCCACACAATCTCAAGGATGCGTCAATTATACATCTTTATAAACGTAAAGGTAATCGCCAAGACTGTAACAATCATCGAGGCATCTCACTACTATCAATCGCTGGGAAGATATTTGCCAGAATCCTTCTTAATCGCCTTACGGCTCATCTTGACAAAGGTCTTCTACCTGAAAGTAAGTGTGGATTCCGGAAAGAACGTGGAACCACCGATATGGTGTTCGCTGCAAGACAGCTTCAAGAAAAATGCCAAGAACAGCACTGTGACCTGTACACAGCTTTCATCGACTTGACAAAGGCGTTCGACACGGTCAGTAGAGAGGGTCTATGGAAGATCATGGCAAAATACGGCTGCCCAAAGAAATTTATCTCAATAGTGCAGCAGCTGCATGATGGAATGCAGGCTAGAGTTCAGGAAAACGGTGAGCTATCGGAGCCTTTCCCAGTCTCAAATGGAGTTAAACAAGGGTGTGTACTTGCACCGACTCTTTTCAGTATCATGTTTTCTGCTATGCTGACTGATGCTTTCAGAGACGGGGACACAGGAATCGACATCAGATATCGTATTGATGGAAAATTGTTTAACCTTAGGAAGCTTCAAGCAAAAACCAAGGTCAAATCACACACCATCAGGGATCTTCTGTTTGCTAACGATTGTGCCCTCAGTGCTGGCTCAGAGGCTGATCTGCAGCGTAGCGTTGATAGATTCTCCGAAGCCTGCTCCAACTTTGGGCTTACCATCAACACGGGGAAAACAGAAATCATGTACCAACCAGCTCCTGGCACAATTTATACTGAGCCAGTCATCAAGGTAAATGGTGAGAAACTGAATGTTGTGAACAGGTTCACATACCTTGGTAGTACACTATCCCAGAACATCGTCATTGATGTTGAGGTGAACACCAGGATCTCCAAAGCCAGCAGCACATTTGGCAGACTATACACCAACGTTTGGCATCGAAGTGGCATTAGTCTACAGACAAAGCTGAAGGTGTACAGAGCTGCGGTGCTTCCAGTGCTGCTTTATGCATGTGAAACATGGACTGTATTCAGGCGCCACGTAAAAAAGCTCAACCACTTCCATACAGTCTGTCTCAGGAAGATAATGAACATCAAATGGCAAGACAAGATCCCGGATACTGCCGTTCTTGACAGAGCTGGTATCCCTAGCATCGATACTATTCTGATGCAGTCACAGAGTCGCTGGGCAGGTCATGTAGTCCGCATGCCAGACCTTCGACTGCCAAAGATACTCTTTTATGGTGAGATGCAGAAGGGTAGACGCTCCCATGGTGGCCAGAAAAAGCGCTTCAAAGACACGCTTAAGGCTTCATTAAAAACCTTTGACATAAACCCAGACACATGGGAAGCTTCTGCGCAAGACCGAACTGCCTGGCGCACATCTCTTCGTAAAGGTGCAGTGGCATGCGAATCTTCCAGAAGAGCAACAGCGGAGACAAGCTAGAAAAGATCGTGAAATAAAACCTTCACATGAAGCAAACATTCCCTGCCCACACTGTCCGAGATCCTTCCAGGCCCGCATCGGGCTCATCAGTCACCTTCGTACTCATAGACTATCCTAACATCCTAATAATTGGATGAACAGAGTGGTCGTTATCACCTGTGATGGACGAACAACAATACATATATATGTTAGTTCACATGTTAGTAATAAAATATGAAATGTAAATCACAACTTACGCCAATCCTGACTCACAGACTTTTTGCTCAGATGAATAAAAGAGACTTGAATCGGTCTCTTACATGCGTCTGGGGTGTCGTTAATTTTAACTTCAATTCCCTCTGACTCTGTGTCTTTCTTTAGTTTCCTAGTCCCGGTGTTCCTTATTAAAATGTAGAGATTTTTTGTGCTTTGTAAGTCTTATTTGGTTCTCCAATAAAAGGACCGGTGTTACCAACAGATTACTGGGCATAATGTATTTATTTGTCTGATAAAAATATATTTATCTTTGAATTCACGATTTCTAGTCTAAGCTATATCACTCATGTTTTATTGATACTTTTGTTATATGGGTTATCTCTCTTGTATATCGAATTTGGCGTAGGAATCTAGATTTCGTTGGTCTGTTCCTTGTTGAGCCAGAAACAGATTGTTCTTGCTTAGGTTTATGCAGGAATGTTTATGGTCCGAGTCTAGGTTTATTCCTTGTCTATTTAATGCGAGTTAGTCTTTGGTCTTTATATCTTTTCATGTCTAGGTCGGACTATATTCTTTAAGCTGAACACTGAGGTGAGGGATTGTGTGTTCTGCGCATGCGTCGAGGAAGACGAAAAAACGAAGCCGTGTGTCATGTCGTCCTGATAAATGGTATACCGGGCTGAAGTCCGAAGATTTATCTCTGTGTTAGTTGGGGAACGAGATAGTCTATTTGTACTTATCTTGTATTAGTATTCTCCCCAGTGTTTATTCTTATTGCCAAGGAATGGCAGGTGCTTGTGCTAGGGTGATTTTCGATGACAAGGTAAAGTCGCATTTCTTCTGAACTTTTCCTAAGCCATCGTGTGAGAGATGGACAGTCGTATTATCGTACGTCCAGATGATTATTAAACAAATGACGATGACATGTATACCTAGCAGCACTAAATGATATGGTGAAACCAGTATTATTGATGGAAGAATATATCTACAGCTCTATGAGGATATCTATGAAAGATCAGCGCCTTGATTTCATAGTTTGCATCCTGGGTGAGCGAAAGCTCACTGAAGAAGCCATTTTTTGGAATCCTTCTTTTTTGTCGATCATCAATCAGAGAACAAGGACCCCCCTTTATTATCAGGTGATGATCAAGAGATTACTGCTGTAAAAGAGTACCCACTACTTGTGGTTTAACATTGTTACCAGAGATATTTGTTGAATTTTGCCTAAAGGAATCTTCGCTAGAAGAGGTTCGGTCTAGGAATCATTATTAAACATTATGTATTCACTGACGCGATTTGTCAGTAAGGCCTGAGAATTATATATGCACTGGAACTCTGAGTGCTGGTCTATTGACATTACATTGTACTTTTATTCAACATGAATGCCCACATAATTTTGTAGACCATTGATCAACTGTGTGATGATTTGTGCCAACCTGTTTACAGTAACTGTACCTGTGCTGTCCGAGTGTGTGTCAAATTAAACTGAACGAAAACGACCACAGTAGTTTATCAACGTCCCTGACTTCCAGCCATGTGTGAGTGAGAATGTTCCTTTGTCAACTCTACAGAACATTGCCATCATTCGCGAACCTTTATATCCTCACTCCAAACCTATACACCACTGCGTAGGTCGAGTTGACCTTTGTTTGTCTTCATTGTACAACAAACCTTACAGCAACAACGGCGAGACCATATATCCAGTCTTATCAACGTAATAAATGCCTTTATCAACGTGGTAGGCCAGATTTCTGGGTTTAACCTGCACAGTGGACATTGCCAGAAGTCAACAACTACCGATACCAGACGGTTTCCTGTGGCCACATACGACACATGTACAAGTTTGCAGTACAACTCTATACTCGATGTCAGCGTGACCTGTCCTATCGAGCGTAAACTGAAACTAGGTCAGCGTTTGTTGACATTTCTGATGAAACAGACAGCGTTACACAGCAAGTTTGTTTATAAGAAGTAACTGTGTTAGCGAGAAGTGCTATGGAACTGAGAGGTCTTACACGTCAACGGTGGATCTTCTTGTGTTCTACATATTGTTGAACTTTGTAATAAATTTAAAACAGAAAGCTATTGTTTATTAAAGTGGCAGTTTAATTTGATTGGAAACTGAACCATATTAATGTAATACTGAGCCTTCTCTGCAGACACTTCTACAACACATTTCATTATATTATATGCATTTATATGACATATATGTATTTATGTTTAATGTTTACATCTTATAGTGTTGTGTATATTTCTGTGGGTCGTGGGTGTGTGACTATTATATGGTATACCACGTAGAGAGGTCATATAATAGCGTTCTATAGGTGCAATTTTCTTGACTGAAAATTTGCTGCAACATCTGTTGCTATTTTTGTTAGCTGTGATGATCTGTCCCATCGTTGTTTTCATAATATTTTTTCTGTTCTTCAGTTTTGTTTTGATTTGTTCGTATTTGTAGATCTACCTTGTCCTATAATTTAGTTCTATACACATTTATATTTATACACTGTGACGTCATTTGTGTTGTTTATTTCATCGCAGTTATCATCACAGGTTCTATGATTATTTTTTTTCAGTTTTCTATTTAATTTAGTTGATTTCTGCGAATGTTTTCGTATTGTTTTTCTTGATTGTCTTTTGTTTATGTTGGTGGTTGACATATACTATAAAATATAGTTGATCATACACTACTAGCTGTGTAGTGAACTTATGAAAAATAATCAACTGATGACTAATGGCTGTTACTAAAGGTACACAGTTGATTATACAAGACCTTATTTAAAGGCTTGTTTCCAACAGTTCCTGTTCACTTGGAAATAGATTACATTATTGTTTCAAGTGATTGCTATCATTATTAGACATCATGTCTACACTGGAATACTTTATTGCACAAGGGAAATCCCTTGATAAGTCTGGTAAGGAATTAGAGGAGTTTGCAACTGCTCAATTTGCAATTGTATTAAAGTCAGAAGAAAAGAAGCAAAAAGAGGAAAATAAATGGAAAGCAGAAGTTGAACAAAAGAAGATAGATGCTGAGAATTTAAGATTGCAGATGCAACCTGAGGAGAGAAAAGCTGCTGCTGAGGAGAAAAAAGCCGCTGCTGAGGAGAGAAAGCTTCAAATAGAAGAAAAAAATTAGAAGCTGACGAAAAAAATTAGAAAGAGAAGCTGAGGCTGAACAAAAGAGATTAGACAGAGAAGATGAGCAGAAAAGATTAGACAGAAAAGCTGAGAAGAGAAAAGCAATGAGAGAACATGAACATCAAAAAGAACTTTTAGCATTTGAGTTAGAAAAATTGAAATTGACAAATATGAGTAATGTTAATCAGTCAAATGGTAATAGTGGTAAACCCTTTACTTATAAGGTCAAGGTACCAGCGTTCAATCCTTCCAGTGACGATATTACATTCTGGCTGGATCGTTTTGAACGTTCTTGTCGAGCTCATAATGTGGATAAATCACAATATGCTAACCAGTTATCAGAAAATTTGAAAGGTGATTCTCTGACTAGTTTAAGTTTGGTTGAAGAGGCTGACAAGGATAATTATGATGTTATTAGAGCAGCTTTATTGAAAAAATATCAATTAACAGAGGAAGGTTACCGTACTTTGTTTAAGAAAATGGTACCTGAATCAGGGGTAGAATTCTCAGAATTCATTGCAAGGACACGTCTTACATTTAATCGTTGGATTGAGTTGTCCAAAACAGAAAAGACATATGAAGCCCTTATGGACTTGTTGCTCAGGGACAAGATTATGTCAAGTGTTAATAAATCATTCCTTGAATTCCTACATGAGCGTAAACCCAAGACACTAAAAGAAATGGAAGAATATTGTACCCAATACGTCACGGCACATCCAGACGTAGCTTTTAGCAATGCTAAGGTTAAGGAAGGCATGCCAGTTGCTTCAGCAACACCATACAACCCTAATTATTCACACAAATTTCAGGGACCACAAAACAGGTTTGATAAAAAGGGTAACCATAATAGTTATCAAAACCAAGGTAACCAATCATTTCAGGGTTCTTCTGCGAAGTACTGGAGACGAGCCGACAGCCCTCGATACAGAGGTGGTCATAATTATAGGAATTTCCGCAGAGGAAGTCATTATAGGAACTATCCAAGTCATCCATCATGGAGACAACAAGATCATAATTATAGAGATACTCATTATAATGAATATGATAATGGTAACCATGAGAACTATGACTCAAACCCAAATAGGGGTTACAATAGAGGAAATAATAATGATTACAGAGGCAATAATAACTGAGGTAGATCACAATACAAAAAACATAAATCACATTATCAGGCAAACTCTGCACAGCAAGAGTCACGTGAAGCCTGTAAACAGACTAAAGATAATAATGATGCTAATAATATGGCATGTTCCGCTTTTGATTTTGGGAGAGCATCTCAGTGCCCCCAATGCAAAACATTATTTGAACCAACAACAGTGTCCACTTTAAGTTGTGGCCATCCTCTTCCCGCTCATCCTGCGTCAGTCGCGCATGATGGAAGAGGTTCTCTTGTCTTACATAAAGGTTTAGTAAATGACAATCCAGTCTCAGTTCTTTTTTATTCTGGATGCACCACAATTGGTGTTAGGCAGTCACTCATAGATCCTTCTCGTGCCACTGGAAAAGTAGTCAATTGTGTAACGTTTGGCGGCACCTTAGAGAAATACTCTACTGCTATCATTAGGATTGCTACTCCTTTCTTTACAGGAGATGTACACGCATGTCTTCTGCCGAATCCGATCGCTGATCTTATCATCGGTCGTATTCACGGAGTCAAAGAATGCACTCCACAACAAATTTCCGTTTGGGAAAAACAAAATATGCAAACTGCTAATGCTGTAGTCACTAGAGCTAAGGCTCTTAATATGCCTCAAACTTCATCTACTGAAGATAATGAAGTGCATAACCAAGATGATCCCTTGGTAATTTCTCGTGACTCGTTTATAAAACAGCAAGAAGATGATCCGACTCTAAAGAAATTCTTCACTCTTGCAACAAAAGGTGATCCGAATAAAGATACAAAGCGTAAATCTTGGATTACAATGAAGAATGGCGTACTTGTACGTATGGTGCAAGACTCCACTAAGTCAAGTCATTCTCAGATTCTTGTTCCCAAGAATTTGAGAGTTAAAATTTTGCAGCACGCTCACGACTCTCAGTGTGCTGGACATATGGGTTTTTCCCGTACAAAGTCAAGAGTTCTTGCGGCTTTCTTTTGGCCTTTTGTGAACAAGGACATACGGATTTATTGTCCATCTTGTATAGTATGTCAAGAAGTCAAATCCAAAGGTCCACGCCATGCTGCACCTATTCAGGCAGCAGATATCCCTATTCGACCATTTCAGAAAATGGCGATAGACATCATTGGTCCATTTAAGATCAAATCTGCTAGAGGACATCAGTTTATCTTAACGTGTGTGGACATGTGCACACGTTGGCCAGAGGCTATTCCTCTGAAAAGCATTACTACTGCTGACATTGCAGATGCTCTTTGGCTTATATTTTCTCGTCTAGGATTCCCCGGAGAAATATTATCAGACCATGGCACCCAACTAATATCGGATACCATGTCTCAAGTGATGTCGACTCTGCAGATAGAGAGATCTTTGAGTAGTATCTATCATCCTATGTCCAATGGGATGGTCGAACGGATAAATAGAACACTCAAAAACTTACTAGGGAAGATAACTGAGGATCATCCTCAAGATTGGGACAGGGTTTTACCCGCGGCCCTCTTCGCTTACAGAGAGGTCCCCAATGAACATACAGGATTTTCTCCCTTTGAACTTGTCTTTGGGGCGCGACCGCGTGGCCCTATGTCTTTGCTTCATGATCTCATAACCGCTGATAATATTACCGATGACACAAAATCTTCTTACGAATATGTCATCGCGCTGAGACAAAAGATTATCGAAGCATGCAAATTGGCAACTTCTTCTTCTGAATTTGCTAAACAGAAGGCAAGACAATTTGCCAATAAGAAAAGAACCTTATGACAACTTTGTCCTGGTGACAAAGCATTTGTTTTGCTACCTTGTAGGGAAAACAGACTTCTTATTTCTTGGAAAGGTCCGTGTGATATAATCTCGAAAATTTCCGATGTTGACTACATTGTTGATATTGATGGAAAGCATAAAACCTTCCACATCAATATGCTTACGGAATTCCATGAACGTCCGGATTATTTACAGCCTATTTTCCAGGCAACGGACGATTCACCAGTCCAACATGGTCATTACTCATCACTGTCCATAATACAGGATGAGGAAACAAGTTTTTCGGATGTTAATCTTCCGCTTCCGATGATTCCACTTCATTCTAGTGAATCATGGAAAAACGTTACTGTTTCTCCGGATTTGTCTCTAGGAGAACAGCGACAAGTTTCAGCTATGTTACAAACATTTCAGGATGTCCTTACTGACATCCCTGGACAAACTCATGTTATTGAACATGACATTATTCTAACTGACCATAATCCTTTTAGGGTCAGACTTTATCCTATCCCTATACATTTTCAAGCACAGGTTGAGAAGGAGTTGGATGAGATGATAGATTTAAAAATAATTGAACCATCCACTTCTGCATATTCTTCGCCGATGGTTATTGTTCGAAAAAAAGACAATAACATACGTCTTTGCGTTGACTATCGCAAATTGAATCAAGTTACGAAGTTTGATGCTGAACCTATGCCTTTACTAGAAGAGCTACTTACTAGGCTTTCTAAATCTCATTTTTTCACTAAACTAGATTTGTCTAAAGGATATTGGCAAGTTCCTTTATCTGAACGCGCCAAACCAATTACGGCTTTTTCTACACCTAGAGGCCTTTTTCAATGGAATTTCATGCCTTTCGCCTTATGAACGCACCAGCTACATTCAAACGCATGATGCGTCGAATCCTATTTTATCGGTGAGATGTCATCGCGTACCTAGACGACATCTGTCTTTTCAGCGATACTTGGGAAGATCACTATTCGGGGTTAGTTTAATTACTATCTACTCTACGCGAGTATAACCTGACAGCGAAACCCTCTAAAGCAGTGTTTCTCAACCCTGATAGTAGCAACGCCCCCTTTTGACAACTAATATTTTAAAACGCCCCCCCCACCCTTTTAACACCCCCTTGCTCTTTATCGTGTATACTCAAACACACACATACACATATATACATATATTCCACCATACTTTTAAAAAAGCAATGCAGTTAATGAATTATCTTTTCTTATAATATAAAGAAAAAGAGAAAGCACATTTATAAAAGCATAGTTATATTAAATATGTGTTTCTTCTTCCTTCTTCCTCGTTCGCCCTGAAAAGGACGGTGGTTGCGTTGTGTCTGTTTACGCCGTAGCTGTGATATCTGCACCTTTCGGTTGACACATCCGACTTCTGCACGGCATTTTTTGGGACCGGGTTTGCCTTCCCTCTTCGATCCGTGCTCGCTCAGCCAGACTGCACTGCTGCAGACTGTTTCCAGGACCACCACGTGGAGGTGGAGCACGGTCTTGACCAGCTCTGGTTCGCTGGTCTTGACGCAAGCAGTCAAGCTATGAGTCGCTGACTGCGGTCTCTATTGCTGCGTCTTTGGGTCCCAAAAAATATGTGTTTAAGTATTTAAATCTCCGCCTACTGTCTCATGACAATGGTAACATCCCAGGTACTAAAATTTTGCGTTTGGAATCCTTGAAACACTCCAGTGTTACAGGCTATTGAAAGAGGAATATTTTTTGTAATTGTTTCATATTGATTCTTGTAAAAATGTACACAACGCCCCCCTGAATGGAAGTAGCGACCCCCAATCTTTGCGACCCATCAGAACGCCTCCAGACATCTTGAAAACGCCCCCCAGGGGGCGGTACCGCCCCCGTTGAGAAACACTGCTCTAAAGCCTGCATTGGTTTTAGCGAAATTTCTTTCCTAGGCCATCGAGTTGGTCATGGTTTCTTAAAGACAGAGGACCATAATATCACTAAGATACTTAACATCTCTATTCCTAAGACTAAAAAGCAAGTGCGAAGTCTCTTAGGTCTTATTCAATTTTATGGAAGATTCATTCCGAATCTATCCTCTATCATGGCACCTCTTTCTACACTACTAAAGAAAGGGTCACCTAATATGGTCCACTGGTCACAGGAATGCCAATCCTCTTTGGATAAGATTAAAAATTTGTTTTCAACACCACCTATTTTAGTTTTACCTACTACAGATAAGACATTTGTTCTTCGTAGTGACGCTTCATCCACTGGGATTGGAGCGGCACTAATGCAAGAGTACTCTGGAACTCTGCATCCTGTAATGTATATCTCCAGAAAACTTAATGCGGCAGAAAGGAATTATTCGGTTTTAGACCGTGAGCTATTAGCTATGGTTTGGTCGATCCTCAAACTACAGAGATTCCTTCTAGGCGCACATTTCCTAGTAGAAACCGACCAAAAAGCTCTTACTGCTATACAGAGTAAGAATTTGAAGAGCTCGAGGTCTACTCGATATGCAATTGCTCTTCAACCTTTTCATTTTTCGGTACGAGCTATCCGTGGATCAGATAATGTGATGGCAGACATTTTGTCTAGATGCCCACATGATTCCACTTAACTGTTAAATCTTGGACTTCTTAGTGTGTCTAACTTTACAACAGTTATTTTTTCTATATCAAAATATACACACATTTGTAATATATGATATGGTGATTGTATAAACACTTAGCGGTTCATCAACGTATATTTACCGCTGGTCTTTTGATGATTCTTCCTTGTTAATCATGAATTTATGGTACTTAATATAAAATTGTGATTGAAATTATTGTATACATTGTGTAATTGCCAGAATTGTAGTATATGTTGGTGGCACCTCCCTGGAAATATTTATACTTAGAGAAATGCTTTCTCTGAGAGGTTGAGATGTATTCTCACAAGTCGATCTATGCTTCGACTTTACCTTAATTTGTCATTATAAATGGCTGTTTTTTGTCATCTGCGCATTATTCGTGCGTTGTGAGCCTATTGTATGTTGCTCTCAGGTGAAAAAAAAAAAAAATTTTCCCCGGGGGTTGCGGTAGTCTGTTACCAACAGATTACTGGGCATAATGTATTTATTTGTCTGATAAAAATATATTTATCTTTGAATTCACGATTTCTAGTCTAAGTTATATCACTCATGTTTTATTGATACTTTTGTTATATGGGTTATCTCTCTTGTATATCGAATTTGGCGTAGGAATCTAGATTTCGTTGGTCTGTTCCTTGTTGAGCCAGAAACAGATTGTTCTTGCTTAGGTTTATGCAGGAATGTTTATGGTCCGAGTCTAGGTTTATTCATTGTCTATTTAAGGCGAGTTATTCTTTGGTCTTTACATCTTTTCATGTCTAGGTCGGACTATATTCTTTAAGCTGAACACTGAGGTGAGGGATTGTGTGTTCTGCGCATGCGTCGAGGAAGACGAAAAACGAAGCCGTGTGTCATGTCGTCCTGATAAATGGTATACCGGACTGAAGTAAGAAGATTTATCTCTGTGTTAGTTGGGGAACGAGATAGTCTATTTGTACTTATCTTGTATTAGTATTCTCCCCAGTGTTTATTCTTATTGCCAAGGAATGGCAGGTGCTTGTGCTAGGGTGATTTTCGATGACAAGGTAAAGTCGCATTTCTTCTGAACTTTTCCTAAGCCATCGTGTGAGAGATGGACAGTCGTATTATCGTACGTCCAGATGATTATTAAACAAATGACGATGACATGTATACCTAGCAGCACTAAATGATATGGTGAAACCAGTATTATTGATGGAAGAATATATCTACAGCTCTATGAGGATATCTATGAAAGATCAGCGCCTTGATTTCATAGTTTGCATCCTGGGTGAGCGAAAGCTCACTGAAGAAGCCATTTTTTGGAATCCTTCTTTTTTGTCGATCATCAATCAGAGAACAAGGACCCCCTTTTATTATCAGGTGATGATCAAGAGATTACTGCTGTAAAAGAGTACCCACTACTTGTGGTTTAACATTGTTACCAGAGATATTTGTTGAATTTTGCCTAAAGGAATCTTCGCTAGAAGAGGTTCGGTCTAGGAATCATTATTAAACATTATGTATTCACTGACGCGATTTGTCAGTAAGGCCTGAGAATTATATATGCACTGGAACTCTGAGTGCTGGTCTATTGACATTACATTGTACTTTTATTCAACATGAATGCCCACATAATTTTGTAGACCATTGATCAACTGTGTGATGATTTGTGCCAACCTGTTTACAGTAACTGTACCTGTGCTGTCCGAGTTTATATCCTCACTTTAAACCTATACACCACTGCGTAGGTCGAGTTGACCTTTGTTTGTCTTCATTGTACAACAAACCTTACAGCAACAACGGCGAGACCATATATCCAGTCTTATCAACGTAATAAATGCCATTATCAACCGGTTAAAAAAAGGAATTATGAATCTAGTCTTCACTCTGGCGAGGTCTGATGTTGTCTTGGCGAGTGTGAAATTCACAGTGAAATAAAACTGCGAAATGGTCAGACTATATTCCCATCTTCCCACGCATTGTTGTTATGAATCTAATCAGAAAGATCCAATCATTTCAAATCATGCAGATAGGGTGTGATGATTTCAAAAATATTCCGACATCGGATAATTTTGAACGTAAGGCAGAGGTCAGCTCTCCCATATATGGTAATATGATGTCCGATGCCCTTGTGTACAAACTTACAGACAGATCGGGGAACTCACATGACAACATGTGTAAGCTGTAATACTTATTACTTTATTAGAAAGTAATGTTGTCATAACAAGTCGGCCCGGAAGCGATTATGCCATAAGTCTGCCCACATGTGTCACACAGACAGTAATCTCGTTATCTGTCGCATGAGTACACAAAAACTCCGTGTTTGCCCAGCTGGGTTACCAAAACGAGTCGTCTTATCAGCGGTTCAATCTAAACACGCCGGAGACTATCTTATCTCAGTTGTTCCCCGCAAGCCAGGATGACCAGGTAACAAACAGGTGACATCACAGAAAGGAGTGTCGAATGATTTGATAAAATCAAATATCTGCTACTTAGCATAAAAATAACGAAGAAAGAAAAGTGCGATACTTGAGAGCACATAATAAAAATCAGTACCACAAATGTATCGATACTGCCGGAGAGAAACAAAGATCGATACCGACCGCCCCGTTGTGTCACAATATTGCCAAAAAATAAAATGCAACAGAATGTTCAGACTTCAGAACAATCAGCCTGATGAGTCAGGCAATTAAATACTGCTCAAGATCATACAGGAGAGAATACAAAATAAGGTAGTCAATCCTGGCAAAGGGGCGACCGACCCCAACCAGGCGCGTCTACGGGTGGCGGATAGTGGAACGACCTCCAGATATGGTGTGTCAGCTGCGAATTAAGTCAGTATTGCTGGACGAATAAGCAGTCGCGGACCAAACGGCGATGTCCTCCCAGCAGGACGGGGAGGGGTAACAGATGGCACTGATACCCCCACTGAAATCCCCCATATGTCCTATGAAGGGTGCATCAAGCGAGCAAGAGCCGCTATAAGCTCTAGCCACGGGGAAGGTAAACAAACCAACCTGCTGCCTTGCAGCTACCACCGGGAGATGGAAAGGCTATGGGAGACAACCCTGAACAACAAACACAACCCGGCCTGCCGAAGACGGAGTGTGTTAGCTACGGCGCAGACACCGGGAAAAATTAGGACACACACGCTTTTGCAGTATGGAGTCATGCGACAATCTCGACTTACGTCATGGCGTCGCTCCTATCAGCTACAACCGGGGAGGAGCGGAGCCGGGCCCCTAGCCTCGAAAGGGCCCACCCAAGCAACCGGTGCCTTTGCCAACCAAATGGTCGTGGGAAGGCAAAGTAGAGCAAATGACCAACCAACCCACTGCCTTACAGTGGCTCAATGGAATGCAGAAGGAGTGAGGAACAAGAAACCGGAGTTACAAGAATTCCTCAGGGAAAATAGCATTGATATAATCTGCATCCAAGAAACTCACCTAAAAGATACCCAACGATTCTTCATACGTGGATACGAATCCTTCCGCCAAGACAGGGCAAAAAGAACTAAGGGAGGAATCCTCACGCTGATTAAAACCTCAATCCCAGCAGTAGAGATACACAGATCTGATGAGGACGAACTTGAATACATAACAGTCCAACTACTGCTGCCCAGTGGAGACTTAATGATCACAAACTGCTACAGCCCTCCAACCACAACTCTGGAGCTACACAAAGTGAAGCTTGCAGCATCAAGACACCTCATTATGGGCGACTTCAACAGCCACTCACCCAGCTGGGGCTATGAAGCAACAGATCTGAGAGGAGAAGAGGTGGAAGATTGGATGGTAGAGAATAAACTAATTCTAATAAACCAACCAGAGGATAAGCCCACCTTCTATTCCAGAGTATGGAAAACAACGAGCACACCAGATCTTGCTATGGCTACAGATGACATACATCGACTCACCACTAGAACAGTAAATAACCAACTGGGGGGAAGTGACCATGTACCAGTCACATTACAGATATCTGAGGTAAGAAGTGCAGGACAAATTAATATGTCTCCTAGCTGGAATTTCAAAAAAGCAAACTGGGGATTTTTTAAAGAACAAGTCGATAACCTCTGTCAGAACATTACCCACTCAAATAATGTCAATAAAAACATTTCCATCATCAGTGAGGTAATCATCCAAGCAGCAAAGAATTCAATTCCACGAGGTAAACGACGAGACTACAAACCATACTGGAGTGACAATCTGGGAAAACTCCATAGTGACTTAAATAAAGCACGGGAAACTATGGAGCAAAGTCCTACATTAGAGAACACCCAGAGAACACCCAGAGACACAACAGCATAAAACAAGCTTTTAATGAACAAAAGAAAGCTGAAATCCAAAGGAGCTGGCACCAGAAGACCAGCAGTCTCAACATGGAAAAGGACTCGAGCAAGCTGTGGAATCTGACAAGAATACTAAATGAAGAAACAACAACCAGCTACTGCAAGACTGTCATCAAGGAAAACGAAAAATATCACACAGGAAAGATGGCAGCAAACATCCTGGCAGATTTCTACAAGGAAGAAAGCACCACATCACTTCCACATGCACGTATCCAAGAAGTACGTAAGGAAGTAAAAGAAAAACTGAAGCACCAAAACCCAGATACCTGCATGAAGTCATCCCTTACTTTGAGAGAACTAAATGCTGCCATAACAAAACTAAAGAACATGAAAGCTCCACGAAAAGATGGTATCACAAATGATATGATCAAGAACCTTGGACCTGTAGCCAGGCACAAGCTCCTCCTAATCTTCAATCAATCATGGAGTACTGGAAAATTCCCAGATCGATGGCGAGAAGCAATCATTGTTCCCATCAGAAAGAAACAAAAGGAGAAAACAAGCAAGTCCAGCTACAGACCAGTTAGCCTTCTGAGCTGTCTGGGTAAGGTAATGGAAAGAATGGTGAACTCAAGATTAATGAAACATCTGGAAAAAAAAAACCATCTGCTTGATAACACACAGTCAGCATCAGGAAAAATCGCAGCACCGAAGACCAACTAGTATATCTAGCACAGGAAATAGAAAATGCCTTTCAGGAGAAAAAGAAAGTTCTGGCTGTTTTTGTAGACTTGACAAAAGCCTTTGATAAGGTATGGAAAGAAGGATTCCTCCTTAAGATGCTCAACAACAAAATTGAAGGGAGAATGTTCAGCTGGATACGGGACTTTTTCCGATACCGCACAGCAAGAGTAAAACTTGATGGAAATCTGAGCCATCGCGTCACTCTTCAACAAGGTGTGCCACAAGGAGGAGTTATCTCCCCCACACTTTTTATCATATATATATAAATGATATTGCAGAGAAACTGTCTGGGAATATCTCCAGGGCTCTTCATGCTGACGATTTTGCTGCCTGGTGTGCTGCTGAACATTTGCCTACTGCGAAGTTCAGGATGCAAGCAGCGCTAAATACCATCGGTAAATGGGCATCAGAGTGGGGAGTACAGATAAACCTCTCCAAGACAGTAGCAACCTGCTTCTCTCTGTCAAATCGCCAAGAAACGATCAAACTGCAACTAAATGGAAGTGAGCTTCCAATCGAGGAAAATCCAACATACCTGGGAGTCAAGTTGGATAAGAAACTCACCCGGAAGCCGCACATAAATGCAGTAGAACAGAGAGCAATAAGAAAGCTCTCTAAGAAACTGGCTGGCACAAGTTGGGGGGCAAATAATAATAATAATAATAATAATAATAATTCCAGACTAAATAATGCCAGACTAAAAAAAGTCTATACAGGCACAGTCAGGCCTGTACTTGAATGTGGCATGTCAGCCTGGGCCACGGCATCTAAAACAAACACAGAACGTCTAGGGAAAGTACAAAATTCAGGCCTTAGATTAATCACTGGAGGGATGAAGACTTCTCCAATCCAGACAATGGAGAGATACACCAACATCTGCTCTCTGAATGACAGACGTGAGGAAAAGGTATTCACCCACAGTGAGAAGCTTCTACGAATGCCAAGTCATCCAATGCATGCGAAACTCCATAGCTTGACAAAGAACAGGCTGAAAAGAACCAGCTTCATAAACATCTCCAAACATCTGCATCGATGCCATGAAGACCTCCTCCCAAAACAACCTACTGAGATTGAAATGTTAATTGACTATGAGGAGCCAGACGACTGCCATGGAAATATATCTATCTTCACAGAAGTCCCTGAAATAAATAAGAAAGGCCACCAGACCCCTCAACAACTAAAAACCTTGGCTCAAGAAATGATTGAAGAAAAGTACAAACCGAAAGAGTGGACACACGCATACACAGATGGATCCGCTGAGGGGGCAGTAAAGAACGGTGGTGGGGGCATTTTTATAAGATTCCTAAATGGAAAGATCATCCGAAAGGCCTTCCCAACTGGAAAGATCTCCTCCAATTTCAGGGAAGAAGCTATGGCACTACTGCAAGCCCTGAAAATCTTCACCAGACCCGAGCAACAACCACCAGCTAAGATAGTAATCTTCACCGATTGCAGATCATTACTGGAATTAATACAAAACACCAGAAATGATAACATGAGGAATGAGATCAGATCTGAGCTTAACATCATCCAAAGGTCATCAACCATTGCCCTTCAGTGGTTACCCTCCCATTGTGGAATTGATGGTAATGAGAAAGCAGATGCTCTATCAAGAAGTGGCAGTAAAATGGAACAATACAGCCATCCATTGCCATATCAGGAAGCAAAAACCATAATCCACAACAAGTACAAAAATCAGTGGAAGGAGGAAGGGGATATGTACAGCAGAGATGACCCAATACACCATCTAAACAGATACCAACAGACCACAATGTTCCGCCTGAGAACCGGCCACTGCAGATTACTAGGACATCTCTATCGCCTCAAGATATCCCACACAAATGAATGCCCATGCGGAACAGGAATCCAGACCCCAGAACACATTTTCCAGAACTGTCCAACCCACGATGAACCGCGACGTGCGACCTGGCCAAGGGGTGCTGAGCTCCAGCAGAAGCTATGGGGCTGCCGCGCCGACCTGGTAAAGACTGTGGACTTCGTCCTGGCGACAGGCCTGCAGATTTAGCATGACTACAAACTGAACGCAGAAGAAGAAGGTAGTCAATGAAGTCCAGGAAGAACAGTTTGGGTTTCGAAGGAACAGCAGAACAAGAAAAACAATTTTTTTTATATAAGAATATTAGCAGAAGAATATATACGTAGAAGTAAAAAAAAAAAATTATTTACATGTGCTTTTATTGACCATAAGAAGGCGTTTGACAGAGTTCATCATGAGAGAATAACTGAATGCCTCAAAGACATAAGTATTGGTGGAAAAGACAATAACCTTTATTGGGAACAAACTGCGACAGTAAGATCTGATAATAATTACTCACTATATCTAATCTATATTTTTGAAAAGAGTGTCGTTGACCAGGGACTGGAATAACCTGAACAACTCCTGAGCCGACCCAGCTCTAATGGGTACCTCCGAAATCGGCGAGTATCTGCCTGAATGGCGAGAGGACACCTGTCATTGTACAGGGAAAAAAGGGATACTCACGTAAAATCAGTCTCAGGTTAGACACATTAACCGGAGATTTCGACTCGAGTAATAGCGGGCGTATGTTAAAAAAAAAAAAAAATAAATAAATAAAAAAAGAACGTGCGAGCTAATGTGCAATATAAATTTGGTTTACCATCTGCGATAAAACTGGCAAGTGTGTTCAGCGTTCGTATACGAGACTTAACCGGCAGGACAAAATCTACAGAGGAGACGCGAAGATGCCAACATTCGCCATATCAACGAATCTGACACGGGATCAGATTCCAAAAGATTTTCTCTCAGCGACATCAAAGCTGATCGCATCTGCGCTAGGAAAGCCAGAATCAGTGAGTGGTTTCACTAATATGTTGTACCAGTTAAACTTCACTTGTTAGAATGACAGTCATTTTCATTTTGTAGTTAGTAGCCTAATTGCGGTTTCGAAAATCAGCATCACGCCCCTGTTGCACATTTAATAAAGGGTCCCAGCTATTGCTCTTGAGTTGAACTAAAATATATAAAAAAAACAAACAAACCATCGAGTGGAATAATACAGAAGCCTACATAGCGTAGAATAGGCTATACACAATCAAGAAAAATTTAACACTAAATACACATATTAGGCTATACGAGGGGGAGTCAAAAAATAACTGGTAGGCTAATTTCCCAATACTCGTCGCCAAACGCTCAGCAGTGAATATGTGTAAGTTTCGTACCATTTAGAGTTAGGATTAGGGTTAACCCTAAATGGTACGAAACTACAAATGTCTGTTGTTTTTCTGTTGTCTAGTGTTCTACTTCTTTATTTCATATGAGTGCCTGATAACATACCTTTATGTTTGTCTCATATTAATTTACTGTTTACAGGTCTCAGGTTTCTCTTCCTTATGTGTTATAAATGTTTATACAATACCAAACCTACCCTCTGTCCTGTTCTTACTGTTCTAAGTCTACTATCATTTACTGGACACAGTATTAAGGTCTTTGTCTTGTTGGACTGGCCTATACTGCTATATAGGGGAACAACAGAAGTGATTGCGTCATTAATAGGCTGAACTGCCCATGGTAAACTTTCGGTGTTATGTATTGAGGTTCGCACTAATGACCTGTCATCGAAACATCATTTTTTGGTGATGCGTAGATGGCAGGGAGGATAGCGTGATTCGCTTGCATAGCTAGGCGGGGTTGTCGCACGGAAGGTCCAGTGTTCAAATCCTGGGTAAACCACTCATGTCTTGTTTTTCTGTTGTCTAGTGTTCTACTTCTTTATTTCATACGAGTGCCTGATAACATACCTTTATGTTTGTCTCATATTAATTTACAAATAGTATACACATATTCACTGCTGAGTGTTTGGCGACGAGTATTAGGAAATTACCAAATAACCTTGCTGCGGGATGGACATCCAGAATCTGAACCTCGTAGAGTTGGGGCATTGCATGAAGGGTGGCCGCCAACCTAGCAATGTGGGGACAGCTTGTTGCTGCCCTACAAGATGCCACTGGGCATGATGGCCACTGCATGCTTTGTGAGTCAGGGGCTAAGGATCCAAGATGACAAATGTGTTTCTGCAACTTTGTATTGCTGCCTCGATATGTGAATAAGTCCACATCTTGTAGGAATGTATCTCCCAGTGAAACCAGGCTGTCATTTGTCACATTTATTCTCATAAACGCTGTCTTTTCTCTGTGTTTTCAGACCTTGTTGCCATAACCTCTCAATAAGTATTCTCATTTTGTCTTGCCTATGTTTACAGTTAATGGGACAGACAAAAAAAAGAGAAATTATGTGAGGACAGCAAACCATAAGTCAGAAGAATTCAGGACCGCCACTGGATTAAGACAAGGTGATATCCTGTCGCCTTATCTTTTCATACTCCTCATGGACGATGTCATCAAGGCATGTAAGGAGAGGACAGAAAAGTATTCAGTGGGGTACTGGAAGATGAGAGGTCTGTATTTCAAAGCTGGCATTTGCTGATGATTTTGCCCTGATTGCTAAATCAGAGACACATCTTCAATCCAACCTGCAAGTCTGGAAGGAAGAGCTGGAGAAGAGAGGGCTGATCATAAGCAGCTCGAAAACAACCATGGTGATATCACGAGAGGAAAGAAGACATCAGATTAAGCTGGGAGAACAGGTCCTGGAGCAGGTCGACCACTTTAAATACCTTGGAGCTGTCATAGACCGGAAGGGAGGCATCAAAGAAGAGTTGGCTACCTGAAGAGCAGCAACTGGGAGACTTTTTCAAGCCATAAATCCAGTATTCCTCAGCAAAAGAGAAGTTGGTAAGAAGACGAAGATGTCTGTATATCGCTTCACCTATTTCTCAGTATTGACATGGATGCGAGTCATGGGCAATGACTACAACCCACAAAAGCCAGATCCAAACCTCAGAAATGAGGTATCTGAGGAAGGTGGTTGAAATAACAAGAAGAGACATAGTCCGCAACCAGACGATACGTCAAGGCCCAAAAACCCAACCCCTGCAGACCCAAGTAGAACAGTCCCAACTGAGATGGTTTGGCCATGTCTGCAGAATGGGAGAAGATGGGAAACTAAGAGCCAGGGATCCAGACCTCCAGGACGACCCAAAGTCCACTGGGAGAACAACATTAGACAATCTTTGAAGGACCGAGGACTAGAATGGAACCAAGCCAGGAGGAAGACAGCCGATAGAATAGTATGGCGCTCTCTCATACAAACCTCTACACCTCACGGTAGAAGGGGAACGACTAAGTAAGTAAGAAAGGTACAGAAAAGCCAGGTCGTCAGAAAAATCAAGATCAGGGTTTCTTAACCTATAGTCCTGGGGTCCGTGTACATAACCTAACATTGAAAATTGTAAATTATCCTTTAATGACCATTTTTTCCTAAGAAGGGGTCCATAGCCTTCACTAGACAATCAAAAGGGCCCATGGCACAAACAAATTTAATAAACCCTGATCTATATCATCAAGCTGTTTCGTCAGATTCCACTTAATTCCATTTCTGTTGGTTGATATGATCATACTCCAGTCAGTAAGCCAGAAGAAGAGAAACTGCGATGAGACATCCCTTTCTCACTCCAGGTTCTTATTTCAAAGTGTTTTGTAAGCTACCCTTCATGAAGAATTCTACGTTTCATGTCTGCATGTTTTCTTCATTAGTTTAATGAACTTAATGGGGATCTGCATAATGCTTTATCAGTTTCCAGAGCGGTTTCTGTCTTTACAAAGAAGGCCTTTTTTTTTTGTTGAATAAGAAGTTATAAAAGAAATTGGATTCATGTGACCAATGTAATATCATATTCAGACCTATATATTCTCATGTTCAGACATATAGCTTGATTGCTTGCATCAGGACCAGCGAACCAGAGCTGGTCAAGACCGTACTCCACCTCCACGTGGTGGTCCTGGAAACAGTCTGCAGCAGTGCAGTCTGGCTGAGCGAGTACAGATCGAAATGGGAAGGCAAACCCGGTCCCTAAAAAATGCTGTGCTGAAGTCGGATGTGTGGACCGAAAGGTGCAGATATCACAGCTACGGCGTAAACAGACACAATGCAACCACCGTCCTTTTCAGGGTGAACGAGGAAGAAGAAGAAGAAGACCTATACATTCTCATGTTCAGACCTGTACATTATCATGTTTAGATCTATATATTATCATTTTCAGTATGTGTTGATACAAGTGAACCCAGATCAACTCATGAGTTTTGGTGGAACAGAGGAACCCTGTGCTGTCATCTCCCTAAGCAGCATCGGAGCTGTTGGTGGGGATAAAAATAAAAAGCTAGCCCCAAAACTGAGCCAGTTCATTGAGCAGCATCTTGGCATTAAACAGGACAGGTTAGCACAACTGTTTTCATTGAGACACTAACGTTATGCCCTATGAATAAAAAAAACACCACTGTATTTCGGAAATGCATTCATGAGAACATAAGCTGCCAAATTGGATACACTGTGTATCTTTTGCAGCATTAAAATTTAATTAAACACTAGTTTACTGTTTTTTATTATATTCACAAACATTGTGTCTTCAAGTGCGTTGTTGTAATCAGTCACGTATCTACACAACTTCCAGTTCTGAGTGCTGTTTTTCAGTTGTCATACAGCAGGATGTAGGAATACTTGACATTTGAGTTGGAAATGTTTAGTTTTGTCTTGTACTTCATTTCTTTTGATTTGCATTTATTCCCTAATGCGCAACGAAGGCTCCTCTTGCATTTTGTATTCTTATGACATTACTGTTCATTTCTCCTGCTTTGTTTAATGTTGCTGCGAAGATAATGCATCCAATAGAGTCTGTCTCCCAGTGTAATCTGCTACTGTTTATCACATCTATTCTCATAACTGTTGTCTTTTCTCTGTGTATTTTCCTGACCCAGTTGCTGTGATATCTCATTAACTGTTCTCAGTTTATCTTGTATTATCTGGCTATGGTTGAGGAATAGAAGAGCCACATAATTGGCAAAATTAAGTTCATTGAATTCCATTTTGGGACCTAAGATGCGTCAACAGTGAGGAATGCAGTTAGCAACCCATAGCTAGACTGCTTGCATCAGCGAACCAGAGCTGACCAAGACCCTACTCCACCTCCAAGTGGTGGTCCTGGAAACAGGCTGCATCACTGCAGTCTGGCTGAGTGAGTAGGGATCGAAGAGGGGAGGCTAACCCAGTCCCAAAAATGCCATGCTGAAGTCGGATGTGTTGGCCGAAAGGCGCAAATATCGCAGCTTTGCTGTAAACGGACACAATGCGACCAACGTCCTTTTCAGGATGAACAAAGAAGAAGAAGAAGAATTCCATTTTTGTTAGCTGATGTTGTTTTCATAATCCAATCTTTAGCCAGTAAGAAGAATATGTTGACAAGAGGAATCCTCGCTGCACATGTATCTACATCAGTGAGGGTTCTGTAAACTGGTCTTCATTGAGAATTCTGCATTTTATGTATTCACATGTTTTTCTTGTTGTGTAGTAACATATTTATTACTAAACCAACCTGATGCTATGTTCTCTTATTCCTGTTCTTCTGTGCACTGGATACAGTATCATGGCTTTTGCCTTTGGTGATATTTGGTCTGTAATTGTGTATAGGAAAGCTATGGAAGTAATAGTCTATACAAATGTCTGAATCTTTCAAATCCTTTTTTCTATAGTGAAAAGTTTTAGTCCCTGTATTGAACTCTTTTTTTATATTTTGGAGTGCTTAGCTGCTTCTGTTGTGTGACCGACACAGTTCACTCTTGCAGAGATGCTATGATATATATATATATATATATATACATACAAGGGGATTGACATAAGTCTTGGGCCTGACCATGAAGGAGCCACAGGAGGAAGATGAAAATTGGCACATTTAAAGTTCATCATATTTGCACTGAATGTGTAAAGTACTTGTTTGTTTCTTCAATGGGTTTTCCTGCTACGGTGCACGGCGCAATGCACCCCATTGACCGGATCTGCTGCTCCAAAGATTTGACAAAACAATGGAAAAGAAGGAGGCCAGAGCTGTGATAAAATTTCTGATTTTTCAGGGAAAAACACCTACAGAAATACACAGGGAGATGGAACCAGTGTTTCATGATTCTTGTCCTTCATATACTTCGGTTAAAAACTGGTGTCAACAGTTTAAGTGTGGCCGCTCAAATGTTGCTGATCTGCCATGATCTGGTAGACCAGCCTCAGAGTGCAACGATGAAAATGCAACAAGAGTGAAGAAAATCATTGACCAGGATCGAAAAATGACAATTGTGGAGATAGCTAGTAGAGTAAAACTAAATAAAAGAACAGTTTATAGAATTTTACACAACAGACTGAACACGAGAAAAGTGTGTGCACGCTGGGTTCCGCGACTGTTGACACGTGAACAGAAGCAAACGAGGGTAAATTACTGTCAACAGTTGCTCAAAAAGTGTCAGTCAAAAAATTTTTTGGAGACCATGGTGACAGTAGATGAGACTTGGGTACACCATTATGACCCCGAATCCAAAGTTGCCAGCATGCAATGGAAAACCCCGGGCTCCCCAACACCTGTCAAGCCGAGGGCGCAGAAATCTGCAGGAAAAGTGATGCTGACTGTTTTTTGGAACAGCAAAGGTGTCCTTTTGAAAGATTATCTGCCTCGTGGCAACACAGTTAATGGACAGTACTATGCAGATCTTCTCACAAAACTAAGAAAGGTTGTGACTAGGAAACGAGGGATAACGTGCACTCAAAATCTTCCTTTGCTTCAAGACAATGCGCCCTCTCACAAAGCACGGCTTGTGCAGCTAGCAGCCAACGATTTGAATATTGAAATTCTTCCACATCCACCATATTCTCCAGATTTGGCTCCATCAGACTTTTTTCTATTCCCAAATCTTAAAAAACAGCTAAAAGGAAATCATTTTGACAGCGATGAAGAGGTTATACTGGCATGTGATGACTGGTTTAGTTTGAAAAATAGGGTGTTTTACTCCCAAGGTCTTTTCAAGGTCAAGCAGAGATGGCAGAAGTGATCCAATTCAGACAGTGGCTATATTGAAAAGGAATAAACACTATACAAAATTTCAGCTCTCTGTGACATGTCCTTCATGGTCAGGCCCAAGACTTTTGGCAATCCCCTTGTATATATCATTCATCGTTCACCCTTCAGCCCCCCAAGGAACATAGGCGCCAAACTAACTTATGGCAAGTCTTCCTATCGCCGTCTGCGCAGGGTCTTTCCATGTCTTCCTCATTCCTATCTCTAATTCTCTTCGTGTGTTCTTTGGTCTTCCTCTTTTACCCCGGGGATTGCAGAACAAGAACTGCATTGCAATACTATCGGCGGGTTTCCTCCGTGTGTGTCCTGTCCATCACCAGCATCTTCTCATCCCTTCCACTGGCATTTGTCAGTTCCACATTAGTCATCTTTTCATATATCAATCCTTCCGTTCTGTGCAAGCACCCATTTATGAAAATCTATAGCTTCTTGTTTATTTTTGTGTTGATCTCCATGTTTCAGAACCATGCAATAAGACTGACTTGACGTTTGAGTTAACATTTCTGATTGTTAATGTTGGACTTGATTTCACTTGGGTGAAATATATATATATATAGTCATAAATCAACAGCATATTATATATATATATATATACGCTAGTGTCGGAAAAAAAAACAGTATTAATACAACTACCCCCAAATTATCTTCGTCCTAGAGATGTACGCAGATAAGACTTAAATCTCATAAGGGGTATTCTAAGTTCGGGAAACGCTGTTGTAGTACATGGGCGTCTTATGTTTTCACAGTATGGAGCGACCAGATTGGATGGTTGTACATTCTCTTACCTAATCCCTACTTTATGTGCTGAAAATGTCCCCTTGGTTACCGATTTATGCCAGTACAAGTTCTTAATTGCTCTCCTGTCTCATATATTTTGTACAGAACATTGTTTACATGAAGTACAAAACGACACTAATTTCTCGGGAGTTTTTTTCACAGGATACAGAAAAAAAACATTGTGGTTCAAGCGCTGGCCTCTCAGGCAAAGTTCCTAGGTTCGAGGTTTTAAACCTGGTAGGGTCACGCTCCAGTCTTCCCAGCTCTAAATGGGTACCTGACTCTGCTCTTGAGTTAGGGAAGGCAAATTGTGAAGTATGAAATTGGTCACGACTACCTCATAAAACTGGACCTAGTATAGTGAAGTCTCCAAAATGCCACTATCTTACTGCAGTTTCTGCGGCTGTATTACCGTTACTATTTACAGAAGAGCTAGATGGAGTTTCTGGACAAGGCTGGCACTACAGAAATTGTTACTTTCCTGATAATTTGGAATCCACAAGATCTTCCTTAATTCTTCATTGTTTTTCCTTCCAGGTTTTACATCAACATCTATGACATACCGCCATCAACCTGTGTCTGGGATGGAAGCACATTTGGCTGAAGTATCTTCCAGAATTGTCTTCAAAATCAGCCATATTTTCATGTCATTTAATGCTTATCAAATCATGAATGTCAGTTTTTTGTTTCATGTCATGTGACCATATGATTATTGCTAACTGATTAAAGTGAAATTTAAAAAAAAAAAGTTGCATTATTGTTTCCTTTTGTCTCAATATTCAGAGCTTGTTAATCAAATAATGTGAGACAGTTGATGGAACGTAAATTATTGTAGCTCAACTCCATACTTATTTATCTAGTGCCATGCTGTCAGTAGTCTTTCTCCTTGTCCTCAGTCTCTGGTGGTTTGGGTTTGTTGTTTGATTCCTGCTTATGCAGTTTAGCCAGTTCTGTTTTACATACTCCAGATTAATGCTTGTAATCAGAGGTTCTGTTTAAATGCCAGCCACCTTTTATTGTGAGTTGTTTGGTATAATCTGTGGTTAGTGTGTTTCTATTACCTTCCATCTACGGTGTCTATGCCACATCCTCGGTATTTCATGGAAAGACAGAGTGACAAATATCGAGGTGTTGTCACATGCTGGCCTTCAGAGCATGTAAACACTGCTTTGACAGCGCAGACTACGATGGCTTGGCCATGTCCGCCACATGGAAGATGGTCGCATCCTGAAAGATATCTTCTACGGACAGTTGGGTGACCGCAGCTAAGATTCAAAGATGTGTGCAAGAGAGACATGAGGGCACTGGACATAAATCCAGCAACGTGAGAGGATGAAGCAGCCGATCGCACCAAGTGGCAATGCTTTCTCCGGCGCCACCTCAGATTGAGCGAAAAGCTCTCACAACAAGCAGAAGAGAGGAGAAAATGTCGAAAGGAACATAAGTAGCTGAGGGCTGTCACCTCAGGGGCACCATTCCCATAGTTAGTTATGACTGAAGGGGCTAGTATTATTATCCATTATAGCTGGAATCGCAACTCCACCTCAAGCCCGGCTGAAAAAGGAGGAGGGCGGCCCCTCCACCATGCAATGGCACAACAGGCCAATCACCTGTTTACTTTAAACTTTTGATTATGAGAACTACAAGAGAGAAAACCAGCCGATAGGATAGTCTGGCGCTCTCTCTTCGAAACCTCTACACCTCACGGTAGAAAGGGAACAACTAAGTAAGTAAGACGAGTGTAAATGCACTGTATGTTTGTTTAGTTCAGGGGTTGGCAATAGGTTGATTGCGATCTACCGGTAGATCTTGAGGTGACGGAGAGGGGGAAAAACATTTTTTTAAGCTATGGACATTTCTGACTAACCCTCTTCCGCCAGCATTAAAAGTACTTTTACACGTTTCCAGTGACAGCTTTCAAGCTATATTACTAAAATTCATTTTATTTGTAAGCTGGATAAGATAGGTAAGTGATCTTTTCTTTGAAATGAAGCTAAAATATAATTTGTTAATGAATTTTCCACCAATCTTTTAATGGAATTGCAGGAATAAGACGTTTGGCAAAGATAAAAAAGTGACATATTGCCTGAACATAGTTCAAATTCCAGATGCTCAGAAACCTGAACATTTTTTATATTTAGATAAATCTTTAGAGAGCTTTTTTTTCTATTGTAGATCACAACTCCTGGGTTGTCTATTGCTGGTTTATCTTTGTCCAGTGTAGCTCCCTGGGTCTGTGAGTTTTTTTTGGGCAATTCCTTACACTAACACATGTCCAAAAAGGAAACTATTACAGAATACAGGTTGGTAACCATGAATCCGAAATATTATAAAAAATCTAAGGGGGTTTTTTTTTTTTTTTGGCTGACTTTTAGCCGATTTTTGGGCAAAATTCTAATACCGAAAATAATTTTTAAAAAAAACATGGCTGTCCCCGAGTATTTCAGATTCTGGGTTACCAACCTTGCAATATGTTAACTGGATTTTGTGTGTGAACTGAAAGATTTGTATCATACGGTACTGCACTTCTGGGTCACATCTTTGAAGATTTTGAATGTCCACTGAGATAGGGAGCGCCCGATTGACAGAGTGGCTAGAGTGCTGGGTTTGATTAACAGTGCTGACAAGCTCCAGTCTGCCCAGCTGTAAATGGGTACCTAACTTTGAGTTAGGGAAGAAAAAGGCAGCCAGAAAGGGAACTGGTCACCCCATCTCTCTGGACCTAATATGGTGAAGTCTCCAACACTTCACTCCCCTAGGCAGTATCTGCTATGGGACTACCTTTATCTTTTTTTTTTCACACTGAGGACTTTGGAGTGACAGTTAAGCCTTCAGCTAACAAATGACAGTTAAGCCTTCAGCTAACAAAATGACAGTTAAAGCCTTCAGCTAACAAATGACAGTTAAGCCTTCAGCTAACAAATGACAGTTAAGCCTTCAGCTAACAAATGACAGTTAAAGCCTTCAGCTAACAAATGACAGTTAAAGCCTTCAGCTAACAAATGACAGTTAAGCCTTCAGCTAACAAATGACAGTTAAGCCTTCAGCTAACAAATGACAGTTAAGCCTTCAGCTAACAACAGACAACAAATGACAGTTAAGCCTTCAGCTAACAAATGACAGTTAAGCCTTCAGCTAACAAATGACAGTTAAGCCTTCAGCTAACAAATGACAGTTAAGCCTTCAGCTAACAAATGACAGTTAAGCCTTCAGCTAACAAATGACAGTTAAGCCTTCAGCTAACAAATGACAGTTAAGCCTTCAGCTAACAAATGACAGTTAAACGGCAAGAACCAGTGGAACAAGAGATAAGATCCTGGAGATGGAAAAGGTGCACATTGAGAAAACCTGTTGATAGCATTACCACGCTGTTCCTTATTTTGGAACCCCCAGGGTAAGAGATAGACCAGAGAGCACATGGAGATGAGAAATGAAGACATTGAGCTGATGGCACAGGACAGGAAGACTTGGCAGTTTGTTGAAGGCCTATGCTCCTTGTGGAGGGGAAAGGTGGTGATGATTTACTATTTAGTTGTGAAATCTGCAGCCTTAAGAAAAATGTTTTAGAAACACCCACAGGGGCACCGAGATGTCATACTCTTAACTATAATAAAACTGACTCTAAGCTGAGATACATACATGTCATGTTCTAGCTATGAAGTTAAAAACTGGAACTTAAGCCTTCAGCTAACAAAATGACAGTTTTTAAAGGCCTTCAGCTGAAAACATGACATGTCATGTTCTAGCTATAATAAAATGAAACAATGACTCTAAGCAGTGAAAAACATGCATGTCATTTTCTAGCTATAATAAAATGACTCTAAGCTGAAAATGCATGGTCATGATTAAGCTAGCTATAATAAAATTGGACATATCTAAGCTGAAAAACAATGTCATGTTCTAAAGCTATAATAACAAACAAATGACTCTAAGCTGAAAATGACTGTTCTAGCTATAATAAAACTGACTCTAAGCTGAAAAACATGCATGTCATGTTCTAGCAATAATAAAACTGACTCTAAGCTGAAAAACATGCATATCATGTTCTAGCAATAATAAAACTGACTCTAAGCTGAAAAACATGCATGTCATGTTCTAGCTATAATAAAATGGACTCTAAGCTGAAAAACATGCTTGTCATGTTCTAACTATAATAAAATGGACTCTAAGCTGAAAAACATGCATGTCATGTTCTAGCTATAATAAAATGGACTCTAAGCTGAAAAACATGCATGTCATGTTCTATCTATAATAAAATGGACTCTAAGCTGAAAAACATGCATGTCATGTTCTAGCTATAATAAAACTGACTCTAAGCTGAAAAAATTACAGTTAAGCCTTCAGCATGCTTGTCATGTTCTAGCTATAATAAAACTGACTCTAAGCTGAAAAACAAAAGCTGCAATGTGAAAAAGCTAACATGCATGTCATGTTCTAGCTATAATAAAACTGACTCTAAGCTGAAAAACATGCATGTCATGTTCTAGCTATAATAAAATGGACTCTAAGCTGAAAAACATGCATGTCATGTTCTAGCTATAATAAAATGGACTCTAAGCTGAAAAACATGCATGTCATGTTCTAGCTATAATAAAATGGACTCTAAGCTGAAAAACATGCATGTCATGTTCTAGCTATAATAAAACTGACTCTAAGCTGAAAAACATGCATGTCATGTTCTAGCTATAATAAAATGGACTCTAAGCTGAAAAACATGCATGTCATGTTCTAGCAATAATAAAACTGACTCTAAGCTGAAAAAGGACATTAAAGCATTCAGCTCATGTTTCTAAGCTTGGATAATAAAATGGACTCTAAGCTGAAAAACATGCATGTCATGTTCTAACTATAATAAAATGGACTCTAAGCTGAAAAACATGCATGTCATGTTCTAACTATAATAAAATGGACTCTAAGCTGAAAAACATGCATGTCATGTTCTAACTATAATAAAACTGGCTGAAAAAACATGCTAAGTTCTAGAAAAAAACACTCTAAGCAAAAACATGCATGTCATGTTCTAACTATAATAAAATGGACTCTAAGCTGAAAAACATGCATGCATGTTCATGTTAAAACTGACTCTTAAAGCTGAGCAGGTCATGCTTTGAGCTTAATACAATGCACTCTAAGCTGAAAAACATGCATGTTAGCTAATAATAAAAACCGACTCTGAAACAAATAAAAGTGGTAGAAACACAAAATTAAGAGATATAAACTAGACCTCACAGTGGTTTCTCACAAATGTCTTATCACAAAATTAAATTAGTAATGCAAGAATAAAGTCAACTCATGGTAAAAAACGGATCAATAATATTGTATGTTTGCTGTTTAAAAAAAAACAAAAAACATATACAGCATTCCTAAAAGTTGTGTGTTCTGTTGTCAATGCTCTTTTAAAAGCAATCTAGCTCTAATACACAGACAAGGCGTACCCATGCTAAAAGAAGGTAAAGTGTTCTGACTTCACCTTACGGGGTCCAGCTGTTTTTAAGGTTGGGTGAGAAGTTCTTTTTCTCATGGCTGTTCCTTCTTTAACTCAAGGGCAGGAGCCTATTTACAGCTGACTCATGCTACTTCATCTTAACCTGATTGGGTGAACAAATCAGCACTAGTATTTGAACCTCTTGAGTACTAGGCCATAAGGTATTTGACTGTGTGGCCTGTTCACTTCTGGCTAATATGATCATGAAGAAGCATTTACATCACTAGCAAATGCAAAAAATATGATGAACACTTTGTCACATAGCATTCAAGAGGTTAACTGCCAACTAGAAAACAAAATTCAGGTTAAGTAAACTGTGTGAGATTGATCCCACCACTTCTGTTTTAGCACAGTAAAAATACACATATGCTTCACGTTTTTATTACTGTTTGTTATAAAAACAGCTATATTAAAAGGTAATCCTTTATATTCAAAAATCTTGTAAGACTGAAAATGAGCAACAACAAAAAAATAAATAAATTATGAACCAAACAGGAGCAAACTGACAATGATTGTTCCCCTGGGCAATAAGGGATTGTTTGCTTGACAGTTATGCTAGGGCAGAGTGGCCCCCTACTGCTGGGGGCCCTCGAGCATTGCCCAACTGCTCAGTCCGCCCCTGAACCTAAATCTGACACATAACCAACCTGACGTAGGGGACATGGTGCAAAAACATTTTCATGTTTCATTATACATAACAACCTGGCAAATGATTGTGAGAAAACATTGCTTGAGTTCAAAACATGGTGATGAAGAAAATAAAAACTCACAACTAATATGTGGAGAATAATCGGACAGAAATGTTTCAGACTTTCACAAAAGTATCCTTCTTGTACGTACGTGTCTAACACCTTCTTTGACTAGTTGACCAGATTGGGCAAAATACACATCCAAGTATGAGAAATTACATATATCAATACAAGAATTCTTTTTTTTTTTTTTAATACCGTAAACCTGGTTTAACTCTTAAGTTGCAGCAGTTTTCTGTTGCTTTGAGTTTTCATTAAATGTTAAAAAGTAAGTTCAGTTCTGTTCAAATTTTTGAAAATGTATGGTAAAGTTGTGTGTATCTGTAAATATTAAACTGAATGAGGATTATTGAAATGTAATATTGTTATCATACTGGCGTTGATATTTACAATTATTCATTTTAACAAACAACAACAGCATTATACACATAATAATATCACTCAGATCTAAGTAATGATAGCTACTTAGAGGGAAAACGCACACACACACATACACACACTGAGTGAGAGAAGCTGTGCTTGGTCAATGAAATATTCACTTTGGTGAAGACTGAGACACTACATATTTATGAACAAATAAATTGAGAGTATGTTATATAATGTCCTGTGTATTTTCCAAGGGTCTCTGAAAGATGAAAGAAGGGGCCTACTGATACCTCAGGCATGTTGCACATGAGGTTGTGCATGGGAGAAGACCGGCTGCCACGACAAATAGGGGAAATAAAAAGAGCCAGGGTTCCCGAGTTCCCTGGGAGGACAACATTCAACAATCTTTGAACAACCGAAGACTAGACTAGAACAAGGCCAGGAGGAAGACAGCCGATAAGATAGTATGGCACTCTCTCTGCTAAACCTCTACACCCCAGAGTAGAAGAGGAACAACTAAGTAAGTAGCATGGGGCTGGCAATCTCATCGTGTAAAACATTCTGCAACAGCACATGATTACTTGAATGTAGGCTTCCTGCAAGGGGACCAGCTGCAGGGGTGGCTTCATAAGGAGACAAGAAAAAACCGAGAACACCTTATATGAACCTTTCCATTGATTGGTATTATGTGAGAACAATAACTGGTAACTTGATACCTGAGACTGGTAAAAATGAAACCTTAACATGCATACAAAAGACAATTCAGGCTTCTCCAATACTGGGAAATACATGAAAAGGGATTGTTCTTTACAAAGGTAAACATTTTCCATTGTGTAATTCAGAATAATGATAGGAAAAAAAAGAAGTAAACATAACCAAGAAGCTAAACCTATGCTTGTACAGAAGAGATGAACCAAGCCGATGTAACAAGACAAATGAAGGAAGGAACCAGACCAGCAGGGGAACAAAAGTTCATTTATTGTTCCATAGGTTGCAAAGGAACAAGAAACACAGCAGACCTAGTTAAACAACAATAACAAAACCACATACAAATTTCAAGTAAGCAAGTAAACTTTTTGGTTTTCCTTTGAGGTGCTTTTTGTTTTTGTGACCCATGCCTGTTCACCCACAGTCCTCATTTTATACTGAGGTGCAACTGCCAGTCAAAAATAAGTGCATTTGATTCCTGAACTCTTCTGCAACAATTGCATGCAGCAACCCCTGAAAAGAACTTCTAGGGGTTCTCAAGTGTAAATGAATCTAAGGGTTAAGAGAAGGATCAAATAGGTTTCATTAATGTAAACAGTTCCTAATGACCTTTTATACGATTAAAAAAACATATGCCAAACAAGTATAGCTAAGAACTAACAGGTTTTCTGGCATCAAATCAGAGTTTTGTGTTGCCAGCTTGAATTCTTACTTTACTAGCACACTTGCCCACATTCTGATCTTACTACGGTACATATTAAACTACTACTTCAGAAATACAAAAAAGATACCAGCATAATCTTAATATAATCACAGTTTAACAAAACAAAAACTACACCATAAATGCACAGTATAAATAGGCGTATCTACAATCACTCATGTTCATAAAAGTAAGTTTAACACATATAGGGAGACTCGTTGTTGGGGATAGGACACTGGGTTGGATTTTCACAGACCAACACAAACACAGGAAGATGGACTGCAAGATTTTACACGCGTCTTGCTAATTCCGTGATGCTGAATTTTCATCTACTGTGATTCTCTATGACAAAATAATTGATCAACCTGTGCTTAATCTTAGAGAGTGACTGAGGCAACTGCCTTTTAAAAATGACTTTAATCAAAATTAGACCTAATTAGTAGACCACAAACAACTTGATGGAGAACTGTGGAGGCTGAGATCAGAAAAGGCCCCAGGGATGTTTCAAGGTGGTGCTAGGTACTGTATTGTTCTCTTATGAGGGTCAATTTAATACTATTGAGTTGAATCACACTATAAATTCTGCCCTTTTTAAAAAACTTTTAAAAACTTCCTTTGCACACTGTCCTCTTTCAGAACATCCCCATTACCCATTTTAGCAGTCCGCCGTGTTTGTAACACTGATTCATCTTTACAGTCCTCGAAAGCACTATCTATTTCATGCCACTGTTAACAACAACCCTATTATTAATTTAATTTAAAAAAAAAATTAGTTGAGTAATTGGAATGTGTACTTATTTCACTTAAGGTAAAAGCAAACATGGATTAGATATTAGAAAAGTACACATTGTAATTTAGCTAGCCAAGCTGAAAACTTGAAAAACTTAGGGAATGAAAATCCAACCCAACATTCAAGGCAGAAAGCGTAGCAGTAGAAAAAGAACATGAAAAATCCATAGTGGACAATACTTATACATATACATATGACAGAATCAATTGAAATGGCAACAAATCTCTTGAGATAACTGATGCCCGTAATGATCTTGTCTGACAGCTGACATAAATGTTTTTCAATCATTTCACAATATGTAAAGGCTTTTTTATCAGTAACAACACAAGTAGTAATCATGTGACATGACAGTGGCAAACATACATACAAGCCTTTGTGGCTACCATGTCATTCTAAATAAGTTCCTTAAGGTTTCTATTTGTGCTACATTTTTTTTTCCCTGATCTGATCACATGCCATCTCCACAATGAAGGTCAGCTGCAAAAGATCTCCGTCTTCCATCTCTCAGAAATTGTTTTCAGATTCAGTGGGTCCTAATAAGGTCAAATCCCCACGGCCCCCCCCCCCCCCCCCGCCCCCCCCTCTCTGGGATAAGGGTGAAAAAAATAGGTCTCACAGGCAGGTTGCGCGTTAGAAGTCCCTCTGCGGTTGGAAATCGTAAAGAGTAGGCCTTATGGCCGCTGCCCTGACAAAAATTTACAAAATTAGAAAAACCTACCTGTCACAAACATATTTATAGAATGTGTGATTCCTGTGTACACTGTGCTAAGTCCTCCTTGTGTGATCTAAGGAAGGAGATCGGAGCTCTCATGGCGTCCATGTGAAATGAAGACATTCCTTAAAACTTAAAAAAAAAAATCATCTCTCGTTGTGGTACACTTTGACAGGCTCTTTCCTGTCCATCTCTTGACGTAATCTTCCCACTAAAAGCACTGTCTTCCTCTTACACAACTGTCTTCCAACTCGTCCTTGTATTAACGTTTATGACATCATTTCCGTGTTTCTTCTTAAAAACACTATTTCACTGAACAGCTACTAATGTGGGGGGAAAAAAAGGGGGAAGGGGGGACAGAGGTGATGAAACTTGACTTGCTGTGTTCCAAACTGAGTAGAATGTACTCACCATAAGTCATGTTGATCCTCCACCAGTTGCTGCTGGTAAAGAACAGTCAAGTCAGGTGCTGTCCGCTGAGATGTCAACAATCAAGGAACACCCCCCCTCCCAGAACTGATCTTGATTGTTGTACACTCTCCATCACTTCAAATCTGTTTACTGTGTCTAAAGAAGCAAGTGCTCAAGTCACATACAATTATCCTGATCTTCTATTGGGCACTGAATTACAAGTTCCTGATATGGTTTCATGGCAACAAAACATTTCCAACTTTGAACAGCCCAAGTTTCAAACACTCTTTTCTATTGTCCCCCTTTTTGTTCCTTAAGGGGCAAGGAGGCGCAACCACAACTGGCACCAATGCCAGATTTATGCGCCAAAGTTGTACATTACGTACTCGTGTCCCTTCAATTTCTGTAGAAATTTGCATCATATCGTAGTTTCCCATTCCCGTGCACAACCTCATCTTAATCACCTCTTGAGGTTTAAAACTAGGCTGAGATAAAAATTCACAACACAAAAATGTCATTCCTTGGTGACATGAGATCTAGTTACATTCAAGGTGTCCCAAAAGTCCATGTATTTAGAAATCTTTTGTTTACATTCATAATCATTGAAAAAAATATATTTTAATGTATGCTAAATAAAATATTATTAACAAAACAATAGACCATCTTAAGGAAGCCGTTCACACTGCATTCGAATGCATCACACTATAAAAGTTACAAAAAAATAAATAACTGGACATGGCTACATACTATCCTGCGTGCAAAAACAATGGAACCCATATCAACCTTACAGATTTTTGTGTTATAGCGAAAGTGTGATGTCAACTTCAGAAATATATCTGATTTAAAACAATTTAAAAAAAAGTTAATTAACTCCACTGTCTTATATAAAGAAAATATTTTGTGGTACAGGGACTTTTTGAGCACCCTGAACACTATTTCTGTGACTATCCCTGCGCAAATAGTTAAAAGCAACAGCAAATGCAAGCTGGAGAATACAGTCATTAATAATATATCAATGAACAAAAATGAATTCAAGATAGCCATCAATACTACATGAATAAAAAATGACAACCGATGAGAGTTTTAATCATCAACAATACATCAATTATTACAAAAAAAAAAACAACAAGTTATAAGCTAATCTTTGAGGATAGCCATCAATTTCTACACCAAAAAACAAAAAGACAAGCCAAACTTAGAAGATTACAGATACAAACAACACATTAATGAACACAAACGATAAGCCAAAAAATTGAAAATTACAACCATCAACAGTATATCAATGAACCCAAAATAAAAAAGATACGTCAAACTGTGAAAGCATTACAAATAAATGTAAAAGTATACACTGACTTAGATATCACCAGAACATCCACAAATGCTATAGTTCAAATGCACTCACAATCTTTTAATGCAAGCTGGATTTTCCTTTTTCATACATTTTCAAATAACGGAAGGTACACTAATTTTCCAGAAAATAACAAACAATTCTGACAAAAGTGTCATTACTTTAAAGTTTAAAAATCTTAAAAATGCAGATTAATATGTATATATTTCTTTTTCAAGATGCAGCCTCTGTGACTAAAATGTAGTCTTTGAATGTTCAAAAATAGTAAAATATGCTAGACATTAGACAAAGCAGGTTACTTCTTTTTCCACTTGTAGCATCAGTATTCGTATGACTAAGCACAACGGGCATCAAAAATGAACCTTGCCCACTTGAACGAGTCCTGACACAGACTTGAGGTATGCAATAAGTTGACTAAGCAGTTTCCGGAGGGTTCAATTAGCCAGTTTCACAGTGCTGGACACTGATATAATTCGTTGCTCATAAAATTTGACAATACTTATATCAACCATGTGTGGCCATAAAAGCATGGAGGAATATCAATATGATCAGTGACACAGTTTCTGTCTCGAACAAGAAGGGCCGCACCGATTTATAAAACTTCACAGTGTTAACAAATACACAATATTTATATTTCAGGCTCTTCATCACAATCCTGTTCTTAAGTGTTTCTCTATGTCTGTAATTCTAAATTTTATTAAGTCTAGTTTACACTGTCTTCTCAGTTCTGAAATCTGAGATGCAACTATCTGAAGTACGTACCAGTTCTTTAGTCTCAAAATTTAACATGCTATTCGTCACCTAAATTGTGCATACAACTTACAACATGTGACTGTTGTAAAACTTTATCTTCTCTTTTCTAGTATATTTTCTTTTCTTCTCCAGCTTGGTTAATTGGTTTTAGCTGATCTGTATTACATGCTCTCTATGCTACTTCTGGAACAAAATATACAGATCATTCTAAATAACAACCAAACTATGATGCGCATGTCCCATACCTTTAAGCTTCATGTATGTACCAATTAATCTTTGTTCCAACACTCGTTTCAGAAAGGATCACATTCAGTACCCGACAATAAAACAACATGCAATAACTGTATAAATGCCAAAAACTGGGTATCTCATCATTTAGCAGGCGTCTGTGCTCTCCAACACTGTGAAACAAGCTTTGGCCACGGACCCATCTTTCTTGTTCCCCACACAGAAACAAGTTGTGCAATGACTGAATATATTAGCTAATACAACCAGTTGTCACTTTTGGACAAATGAGTTAATAATAACAAAGTCTCAGAAACTCTAATCAAAATACTAGGCCGAGGATTCTTTGAGATTATCGAAGTATTCCATCAGCTGCTCGTATGTCATACCCATAGCCTCATAGTCCCATTCTGCCTCGTTGTAACCCATTCCACAGTCTTCATCCAGGAGAGGGTTTGATGTTATTCGGACACTACACTCGGACCCTTTGTAAGTGGATATCACACTGTTACGATTACTAGCACTGCCAGATGAGCCACTTCCAGTGACTCCACTGGTACTGCTGGCCGCAGCATTTTCACTTTTGTTGAGTCGTTGATGCTGCCTATCTGACGGCAAGCCATTGGGCACAACCATTTGGTTTCCATTAAAATCTTCCTCGGCCATGAGGGCATGGTTGCAGCCGGCATTCCCAGCTCCACTTCGCTCTAATGTTGCACGGCCAATCCACACCCAATCAGGCGCCTGTGATATGGACCCCACCATAACCCGTGAGCTTTTTGGTGAGCACTTACGCTGGTACCTCACCATGAACACGGCACAGTTAGCCGTGAAGACCAGAATCGCAAATGCGAACACAGCAACCAACACGTACATGCCAATTTCCAGCGGTGATGGATGTTTGGCTTTTGTACTGACTGCTTGTGCCAGAGCTTCAGACTTTGGCTCCTTCGTATTCTCAGCATACGCATCGGAGGCAGTAAATGTTTCCAGCTTGTCATATACTTGCTCTAATGGAAATACCTGTTTGAAAGAAAATGAGAATTTAACAATTTTTTTACTAACTTAGTTATGATAAAGTCATTAACATCACACTTTAACTCCCCAAGCAGCAACTGCCTTCAACAAACTTACGCCAAGTCTTCCTGTCCCGCATCATCAGGTCTTTCCATGTCTCTCCAGTAAGCATTTTTTTTTGCCTACTTCTGCTTCTTTTACCCTGTGGATTCCAGCAACGAGGACTGCCTTGTAATGCTATTACCAGGTTTCCTCAACGTGTGTACGATCCATCACGCTCCAGTCTACCCAGCTGTAAATCGGTACCTGACTCTGCTCAAGTTAGGAAAGACAAAAGCAGTAAATAAGAGAACTAGTCACCCCACCTCACAACGCTGGACCTAGTATAGATCCGCGTAACGTTTAACCTAAATGTTTGGAGGGACAGGTATGTTTCGGTAACTGGGAAACATCTGATGTCATCCAACTTGCACTTGAGAAGTAGCTCCAACTCTTGATCCGTAACATTTGCTGCTGCTGCTTTTTTTTTTTAAAAACGTATACCCTCAATGTACTGAGTAGTTCCCAAGGGTTTCTGAAGAGACAAAGAAAGAACAGAACATCTGCACCTTCATCATGTAAAACAAATTGCCTTTGAGACCACTGCTGCAAGAGCATGTGACTGTTTGATGCAGGCTTCCTGCAAGAGAACCAGCTGTAGTGGTGGTTCTATGCTCTGTTAACAAGAACAAAGGAAAATGATGAAAGTACAAAACAGAATTATGGCAACATTTTTCTATCTCTGCATCCTTGGCATAGACCTAGATCCTAATGCTAAACCGCTAACCGTGGCAGTGTGTCCAGTGTTTAGTTTTCTTGTCAATAATACTCAGCTACAAATCTGAGAACGATGACCGCTAATGTTAATCTTAACCATTACTCTTGCCTGTTTGAACATTTTCAAATATAATAACTGAGTCACAACAGCAAACTGGGATAGTTATGAATCATGTGTTGGACTACTTATTGATCACGAGTTGGGCATTTGGTGGCATGTGTCCAATATTTAGTAAATGAAATGGCGGGACTAAATTCTATTGTACAATTTATTTTCAAGGAATACATTCAATAAAACTTGCCTAATGTATTGCTCACATTCTAGTGTGGTAGTAAAACATGGAAGGAAACATGATGAAACTGACAATCGCAGACGGCTGGGTCATATTTTCACTCAAGTGAGGTGCTACAAAACAATGAATTTATTATTACTTTTCATTTTAACGAAAGACGTTCAGAGTTTTTTTAAAATATCAAATTTTTGATAAACAGTTGTAGACCTGTATAGTGAAGTCTCTGGAGCTTCATTCCAATATGGTGGTATTTGCCTTGAGACTATTACTTTTAACTTTACAACATGTCAAATGGCAGCATTGGTTCTATGACATCTGTAACTCAAAAACCCGTAGGAACCAAGTGAAAATGGAGAGATGAGAGATTACCAAGCAACACAGACTAATGGTGCTGCATCCTGTTCTTTCAGCATCAGCTCAGAGAACCTCCTGAACCACATGGACAGTGACCTCAATATGATAAGTATAAATGGTCGCCATAAGCTTATGAATAATCAGACTATCAGAATTTCTTCTTCTTCAAGTGCCATGTACAATGCCTAGTGGCGTAGGAGATCATGTCTCTCCACAACTTCCTGTCTCCAGTACAATTTATCAATTCTGTTGTTGACTTCCCTCCACACAACAATGTCAAACTGTCCAGCATTTGCTCCCTCTGTCTTCCCCTATCTCTTTTTCCTTCAATCTTACCTGTTGTTATGATATATTCCAGTTTTCCTCTTCTCATAACATGCCCTAAAAAGCAGACTGCTTCTTTCTAACTTGTGAAATAAGTTTCCTTTGTGCATTGGCCTCTTTCAGGACATCCTCATTACTCTTTTTTGGCTGTCCTTGGTATTTTTAATATTCTTCTGTAAAACCACATCTCTGTGGCCTCTAGTGCTTTCCCTACTTGTTTACTAACTCTCCATGACTCACTCCCACCCGTCAGTACTGATTCTTTATAACACTGAAGAACTCTCTTTCTTACTTCCATGGACAGAGAATTGTTGCATAAAATACATTCTTCCCGTCTCGTGCTATCAACTCAACATCTTTCCACAACTTGCTAATCCTCTTCAAACCTGTCTCCAGTTCTCTTCTCCGTGTGTTCTTCCTCTGTGGATTCCAGTATAAGGACTGCCTTGTAATGTTATCAACAAGTTTCCTCCTATCCATCTCCAGCGTCGTCTTCTCATCTCTTGTTCCACTGGCTCGTGTCTGGTTCTTGTCATCAGTTCCACATTGGTGATCTCTAAATACCATTTCAATCCTTCTATTCTGCACAAGCATCCATTTGTAAATGTCTGTAGTTTTTGTTGTTCTCCATGTTTCAGAGCCTTACAATAGGACTAACTTGATAACTGAATTGAACCTGCCTTCCTGTGATATCCATATATTTTCCAATGCAATGATACTGCCACAAGGGAAGAGAAATGTGTCACAGACTTCACTATACTAGGTCAGCTTTATGAGGTGGGGTGACCGGTTCTATTTCTCACTGCCTTTGCTTTCCTCAACTCAAGAGCAGTATTAGGTACCCATTTACATCTGGGTAGACTGCAGCGTGATGCTACCAGGTTTCAAATTCAGTTATCTTTGCCTCGAGAAGTACATGCTCTAACCAGTCTACACTCTCAATTATCAAAGGTGGTCTTATATTTTTTCCTCCAATGAGAACAGCAGAGCAAAGATGACTGGACAGTACATTAAAAAAAAACATCAGACAGTGATCACAAGTGACAAAATAAGGTAAAAAGAAAAACACATGCAATGATGTGAAAACTAAGTGAATGGAATGAGCAAGAGAGATAGGAAAAAAACTAATGGCTATAAAAAAACCTCTCATATTTACCTTTAGTCCAGACTTGGAAATTTGGGGATCCTCAGCATGAGAGTCATCAACGGGATGTTGCTGCTGATGTTTGTTGTAGCTTTGCTGCTGGTGCTTGAAATATTCCTCTTTGTTATTATAATGATCTTGATTGTTGTTGTTGTTGCCATGCCGACGGTCACTGGCACGATTGTAATAGTTGCCATCACTCTGTATTACGTTGTACAGATCCATGTCCTTGGTGAAATCAACCTGTAATTTGTGAGATGTTTGAAATGTAAATGAAATGTGAAGTTACTGCTTATGATGTTAAAAATTGTAAGTGAAATGTGAAGTAATGTTTATGATGTTAAAAATGTTAACTGAAATGTGAAGTAATGTTTATGATGTTAAAAATGTAAACTGAAATGTGAAGTTACTGTAAAGATGTTAAAAATGTTAACAGAAATGTGAAGTAACTGTTATGATGTTAAAAGTGTTAACTGAAATGTGAAGTAGCTTTTATGATATTAAAAATGTTAACTGAAATGTGAAGTTACTGTTTATGATGTTAAAAATGTTAACTGAAATGTAGACTAACTTTTACAATGTTAAAAATGTTAACTGAAATGTGAAGTAACTTTTATGATGTTAAAAATGTTAACTGAAATGTGAAGTAACTTTTAAGATGACTTTTATGATGTTAAAAATGTTAACTGAAATGTAGAGTAACTTTTATGATGTTAAAAATGTTAACTGAAATGTAGAGCAACTTTTACGATGTTAAAAATATTAACTGAAATGTGAAGTAATGTTTATGGTGCTAAAAATGTCAACTAAAATGTGTAGTTAATGTTTATGATGTTAAAAATGTTAACTGAAATGTGAAGTTAATGTTCATGACGTTAAAAATGTAATTGACAGGTGATGTAATTAAAACACAACAAAAAACACATGACACAACCCTCTCCATGCCACAAGTAGTTCCTGTAGACAGGTACAGAAAGAACGGGCCTACTGCTTCCTCAGGCATATCGTATGAGACGACCACCATGAGGCTGAGCATAGGGTTGGCAACCTCATCAGTTAAAACAAGGTGGAGGTTACCCGTCTGCAGTGGTGGCTCCAAAAGCAGCGTCCTATTGTCTCCCTTGTAGAATAATGAATCAAATCATTCATTCCTGAAGATAACGAGTAAGAGCCAAACTGGATCTCCTTTTAACAGCTCACGGCACTTAACTATCACAGACATCGTGTCAAAACTCACAACAAGGGAGCTATGATTAATAACGCTTTAAAGTTATGTGGGGAGATCAAAGGGAATCATTCAATCTGAGGCCAAAGAAATAAAATAAAAACTATAGACCGTCGTGCTCATACCTGCAGTTTAGTCATGAAGTGTTATATACACTCTTTATCAACTGTACTGTGTAGAGACATAGCCAACGAACAAGCAGTTAGAATAAAGAATTGAGGCCCTTGAGATGTGGATGTACAGAAGAACGGGGAACATCCCACATAAAGAAAAGAAAATAAATAAAGAGAGATAATAAAAGGGATCAAACTCAGTTAAACAATTTTGGTCATATAAAAAGACATAATACCTTGCTGAAAACCATAATGGAAGGGAAACGTGCAGGAGGATGACTGCACTATAAGCAGAATGATAACATCAAGAGATGGACAGGAAAGAGTCTATCACAGCGCACCATAAAGACAAGAGACCTTGGTGAGCTGCTTGCACTAAATCTGTTTCCTATGCATCAAGTCTGGGAAACGAGACTGAATCGAAATCCAAAGATGGTCCTCGCTCTGGAATTCCTAAGGTAAGAGAAAGAGAGGGCAACACAAAAACTCACGGAGAAGGGAAGTGGAGACAACAAGAGATGACAGTGATAAAGAAGAAATGGAAAGATCTTGAACAGATGGCACAGGACAGGAAGGCTTGGTATGGGTTTATTAAGGGTTATGCTTTACAGCATTGATTCTCCACTTTTGGGGTCACATCCCTTACGTTTTCCTTATCCAAAGCTTTAAGTGGATAGCCACTGCCTGAATTTTATAATTAATTTTTACTAATCAATTTCGATACATGAGTCGTCAGCTTCATCAGCTGTGAAATTTGGGTCGTGTCGTAACAAAAAACTCACAATACTCCACAAATCATCCATGTGTTGACAGTTAAATTTATCTCAGTATACTCCACAAATTAGCTGTGCGTTGACAGTAACTTTATCTCACTATACTCCAAAAACCAGCACTGTTGTGACAGTTACCTTACCTCGTTATGCTCCACAAATTAACCCTAGTGTTGGCAGTTAATTATATCTCACTATAGCCCACAAGTCATCCGTGTGTTGACACTTAACTTTATCTCACTACACCCCACAAATTATCTGTGTGTTGACAGTTAACTTTTATCTCACTTCTTCTTTGATCCATAGCCGCCAACCGTCAAATCAGTCAGTGGCCATCACGCCTGGTGGTGACTTGTAGGGCAGCAACAAATTGATTCCACTTTGCTTAGTCGGTGGCCATCCTTCGTACGGTGCCCCAACTCTGGTTCATTCTTTGCATCTCGGCTTCCACAGTTCTCCGCCAAGTTGTTTTTGGTCTGCCTCTCTTTCGCTTTCCCTTGGGGTCCATAGCATAGCTGTTCTTGTGATGGTATCAGGGTCCCTTCTGAGGACGTGGCCAACCCAACTCCAGCATCTGCCAGCTATGATGGTGTGCATGTCCTCCTGGTTACTCCGAATAAGTAGTTCTTGGTTGCTGATGGTATTCGGCCAAAAGATTCTGAGAATTTTCCTTAGGCAGATTGTGTGGAAGGAGGACAGTTTCGACATTTCCTTCTCTGTTACTCTCCAGCATTCCGCACCATAGAGAAGCACAGAAAGTACACAGCTCTCATACAGTCTTAATTTGGTGTTTATGCTGTACTGGGAAGACTTCCAAATGTTGTTGAGACTAGCAAAGGCTGTTCTCGCTTTATTCATTCTGTTGTTAATGTCCTTGCTTGTTCCGCCGTCAGGTGTTATTATGCATTCTAGGTAAGTAAATGTGTCTGTCTGTTCTAACTTCTGGTTCCTTATTGTTATTGGCTCAGGATTGCCCACATTTAATGTCATGACTTCTGTCTTCTTCAGATTGATGTTCAGACCAACCTGCTGGCCATACTTATTCAGTCTATCGGTTTTTTCTTGGATGTGTTGATGTGAATGCACGAGTAGTGCAATGTCATCTGCATATTCCTGGTCTTCCAGTGTAGAAAACGTTGTCCATCTAATTCCTCTTGAACTGCCCTCTGTTGTCTGGCGCATCACCCAATCTATGGCTGTCAAAAATAATGTTGTTGATAAGGGGCATCCCTGTCATACTCCTGTTTTCACTTTGAAAGTTAGATTACTCAATCCAACACTACATGTAAAGTTAGAATAGAGGCTTTTTATGATGGAAACAATGCAGCTGGGAATTCCATAAGCCCTCAGTATTTTCCATAGGCTGTCCCTGTGTGTGCTGTCGAAAGCCTTTTCAAAATCAACAAAGTTAATGTATAGCTGTCTTTGCCATTCTGAGCACTGCTCTATAATGTTCCTGAGGGTGAATATATGATATGCACATCTTCTGTTCTTTCTAAAACCCGCTTGTTCTTTCCTCAGTTTATGGTCAACTGCTTTTGAAATTCTCTGGATAATTATCCTGCCTAGTATGGTTGCCCTTCTTGGACAATGTGACAATTTTTCCTTTACTCCACTCTGTTGGTGTTGTCTCAGTTTCCCAGACTTGTGCAAATAGTGGTTCTAATAGCTCTGCTGCTAGTTCAGGGTCTGCCTTGAATAACTCAGCATTTAGATTGTCGTGACCAGGTGCTTTTCCATTTTTTAACCCTTTGATAACTGTGACGATTTCTTCTTTTCGTGGAATGTCTGTATTTCCGTCTAATTAACTTTCAGCCTCAGGAACATTCAGCAGTCTCTGGTGGTTCCTTATTCAGTGTTTCTCTGAAGTGCTCTGCCCATCTTGTTTCCTGCCCGTGTGCTGTGGTGATGAGATTTCCTTGCTTGTCTCTTACTAACGTTATGTTGTTTGCACCTCGTTGTCCACTGATAGTTTTAGTTATTTTATAAACTGTGCTTTGTTCATTTATCAGTGCTGCCTCTTCATCCAGAAATGTCCTTTTGTTGCACGGGTTTGACGTTTTACTTCCTTGTCCAGCTGACTGTACTGTTCACTATATATTGCCTTTAACCTGGGAGACTTAGCTTCTGTTTTCTTTCTTTTCATTTCCTTTCTCTTCGCTATGATGTTCAGCGTTTCTGGTGTTATCCAGTCTTGGCTCTTTCTTTCCTGGAATCCCAAGCATGACTCGCTGCTTTCCTTGTATATTGTTGAGATGGTGTTGAATTTCTGGTCGACATCATCGGTCTCTGTTCTTTCCTGGCTTTTGGCAATCTGCTATCGACTCTTTACGTCAACCACGAAAGCTTTTCGTGATGTTATATCTTTTCTGTTTGACCGCAACTGGTCCAGCAGCTCTGAGTTTCACCTTCAGTCTTGCTACTACTAGGTGATGATCACTTCCCACATCTGCGCCTCTTCTTACTTTCACGTCTTGTAGTGCATGTCTCCATCTGCCACTGATCATTATGTGATCTATTTGGTTTCTGTCCCATCCGTTTGGTGATTCCAACATTAACTTGTGCACTTCTTTGTGTGGAAAAAGTGTTCCTCCAATGGCCAGGTTGTTAATACTGCAGAAGCTTATTAATTTGTCCCCATTCTCACTTACTGTTCCACTGCCGCATTTCCCCATTTCTCTTTCGTTATAATTATTGTGTGTTCCAACTTTCGCATTGAGGAACCCATTACTATAATATGATCGTACTTGGGAGCAAGTAGTTTGTATGTTCAAACATTTGTGACACTCCTTGCAGGTAATGTTTATCCTAGCTTGCAGTGAGCAACTGAGATAAGATAGTCGCTGGCGCGTTTAGATTGAACCGCTGATAAGATGAGATTACTGTCTGTGTGACACATGTGGGCAGACAAAGGTGACATAATCGCTTCCAGGCTGACTTGTTATGACAACATTACTTTCTGATAAAGTAATAAGTATTACAGCTTACACATGTTGTCATGTGAGTTTCTCGATCTGTTTGTAAGTTTGTACACAAGGGCATCAGATATCATATTACTATATATGGGAGACATGACCTTTGCAAAATTTTTCCATGACAGAAATATTTTGAAAGTACCACACCCAACCTGTTTGAATATGATTGAAGCGTTTATTTAACTCCATAACAAACGAAGGCGTGGGAAGATAGGAATATAGTCTGACCATTTCGCAGTTTTATTTCACTGTGAATTTCGGGCAATCCACATAGGACGTCAGTAAACTCACGACGTATAAAGTCAATGATTCTTGAAACAGCCGTTGACGTTTTTCTTCATTATTTATTGTGGACGCCACAGTGACAAAATGATTACGCGAATATGTAGACACATCAAACAGTCATTATCACAGCAACATTCAATACAGCAATAGACGGTAGACAGCATTACAATGATGAGTCAGATGCATGTTATATTTCAAAGTGCTGTAAATGTAGTCAGGTGGAAAACTCCATCCTTTTCTATAACAGCCAGGAGATAACCAGATGTATGAGATCAGTTCACTCTCCTTAGTTTGACTTCAGCAAGACAGACACGTCTGCCGAAGTATAAATAATGTCCTCAAAAATATCCTCTAGATAATAAAGGTTTTTCCAAACCTAGTTCATTTAACAAAGTAGCAAGTAATGGTCCTTGGTACCTGCATCAACCGATGCAGTACAATACAGCGACATGTGAGCTAGGAAAACATCTCGTGACGACGACTTTCGAAGACAGGCTATGAACCAGAAATCGTTCACGACCAAAAATCGATAGAGTTAATGAAAATGTTAATTTACCTTGCCTTCCGGAAATACACAGAAATATTATGCCTCCCGGCATGTGCAAATACACTAGAGGTATTATCTCGAATAAACGAAATATCCATAAGAGGACTCTCACATTCCTGACAGAACAAAAAAAATAGCGGAGATCCCCTCTTCAACGAGGCATCTCTTTCGCCATTCCAAATCGCTCACTCCACTAGTGGTGGGCGGAAACCGATCGACCAAGAAGCAAGACAAGTCATGCGCAGTCCAGCGCAAAATGACCACAGCTCAAACTTAACTGCATTCGATACCAACGCGAGAAGACAAATGCTTACCGAGAAAAGTGACTATAAATTTCAAGCAGTTGTTGCCCTTGCGTTATAAAATAGATATTGAAATAAAACGATGTTGCGAGAATTTATCACGCAACATATCACCACCTCCTCCTCCCGATAAAAAAAAAATGTGGAACATATTTTTTTTTTCAATATCAAAGAGCATGCGATAAGCGGCTCAAAACGCACGAATTATGCGCTGATAATTAACTAAATTGCCAAACAATAGGCTAATTATAGAGTGTCTGGTGAGGATATACCTCAACAGAAAAATAAATATGTCTCAAAAAATATTCACATCGGGGAGGTGTCACCAACACACATCACGTTAGCATGTAAACACAATATACGTATGCAAGTTACTATAATCATCATTAAACAGCATACTCTAATATTGTCTTTAAAAATGGATGTACAAATCTGATAGGAAAATTTAAATAGTACATTCTTTGACATGTAATGACATAAGTACATAGTAAAGTTAAACTACATGACGATCCAGGACATATGCTCTGGTATTCCGAGGGTAAGTACACAATCTAGAACTCGTCATGCTTGATACTTGTAAGGTAAGTCCTCAGCTCAACAATGACATTCTGAGAAAGTACAAGCAATATAATGCTAATTAATAACTAATATGCTTCATAAGGTACAATACATTATTAATAATTGTGGCTGTTTAGTAAACTAACGGCGCTTATATTAACTACTCAGTCCTCCTCTATCATCTTAAAAAACGAACAGAAGAAGATGACAACAAAGCACGATAGTGTGTACATATAAAGTAAGTACAGATGTGCTAATCTATTGTAGAAATATAGGTGTGTTATGACTCTGTAATATATGGAAATATAGGACAGAAGTATTAGTTGGAGTCATGTGGGCATCTAGACAAAATGTCAGCCATCACATTATCCGCACCACGGATAGCTCGTACCGTGAAGTGAAAAGGTTGAAGAGCTATAGCATATCGAGTGGATCTCGAACTCTTCAAACTCTTAGTCTGAATAGCTGTAAGAACTTTCTGATCAGTCTCTAGAATGAAATGTGCGCCCAGGAGGAATCTTTGTAGTTTTAGAATTGACCAAACCATCGCTAACAACTCACGGTCTAAAACCGAGTAGTTCCTCTCTGCCGCATTTAGTTTTCTAGAAATGTACATAACAGGATGCAGAGTATTTGCATATTCTTGCATCAGTGCTGCTCCAATCCCAGTGGATGAAGCATCACTCCGAAGAACAAAAGTCCTATCAAGAGTAGGTAATCTTAAGATGGGAGGAGAAGAAAATATATTCTTGATTTGGTCTAGTGAAGATTGGCATTCTTCAGACCAACGGACCAGATTAGGCGAACCTTTCTTCAACAATGTTGATAGAGGTGCCATGATCGAAGATAAATTTGGAATAAATCTCCCATAAAATTGAATTAAACCTAAGAGACTCCTAACTTGTTTCTTCGTTTTAGGAACAGAGATGTTCAGTATTTTTGAAGTATTGTGGTCTTCTGTCTTCAAGAGACCATGACCAACACGATGACCCAGGAAAGAGATTTCACCAAAACCAACAAAAGCTTTAGAAGGTTTTGCTGTCAAATTATTCTCACGTAGAGTGGACAGTAAGTCATATAACCCTAAATAGTGATCTTCCCAGGTATCACTGAAGAGACAGATGTCATCTAAGTATGCGATGACATCCGAACGATGTGACAGAATTCGACGCATCATGCGAACGAAAGTGGCAGGGGCGTTCATGAGACCAAAAGGCATAACATTCCATTGAAATAGACCCCTAGGTGTAGAAAAAGCAGTAAGAGGTTTGGCATGCTCTGCTAAAGGCACTTGCCAATAACCTTTAGACAAGTCAAGTTTAGTGAAGAATCTAGAATTAGAAAGTCTAATCAGTAGATCTTCTAACAAAGGCATCGGTTCAGCGTCGAACTTTGTGACCTGATTCAATTTGCGATAATCAACACAAATTCGTATGTTCTTATCCTTCTTCCGGACAATAACCATGGAAGAAGAATATGGTGAAGTCGATGGTTCAATTATATTTAATTGAACCATTTCATCCAATTCCTTTTCCACTTGCGACTGAAAGTGTATAGGAATAGGATACGGCCTAACCCTAATTGGATTATTGTCGGTAAGAATTATGTCATGTTCTATGACATCTGTGTGTCCAGGAATGTCAGTGAGAACATCCTGAAATGTTTGTAACATCGACGAGACTTGTCGATGTTCGTCACCAGAAAGATTAGGAGAAACAGAGACGTTTTTCCAAGATTCCGTGGAATGTAATGGAACCACTGGAAGGGGAAGGTTGACATCAGAGAAGGTAGCTTCCTCATCCTGAATGACAGACAGGGATGAATAATGACCGTGAGGTGCAGGAGCATCATCCGTTGCCTGGAAAATAGGCAGCAAATAGTCCGGACGTTCGTGAAATTCCGAAAGCATGTTTATGTGGAAAGTTTTATGCTTTCCATCAATATCGACCACATAGTCAACATCGGAAATCCGAGAGACTATTGCATACGGACCTTTCCATGCAATAAGAAGTCTATTTTCCCTACTGGGGAGTAGGACGAATGCTTTGTCACCTGGACAAAGTTGTCGTAGACATCTATTCTTGTTAGCAAACTGCCTTGCCTTCTCTTTAGCAATTTCTGATGAAGCAGTTGCTAGCTTACATGCCTCAATGATCTTTTGTCTAAGAGCAATGACATACTCATATGAGGATTGAGTTTCATCGCTAATATCATCGGCAGTGATGAGATCGTGTAATAAAGACATAGGGCCGCGTGGACGCGCGCCAAAGACAAGTTCGAAGGGAGAAAATCCTGTGTGTTCATTAGGGACTTCTCTATAGGCAAAGAGAGCCGCGGGTAAAACCCTGTCCCAATCTTGAGGATGATCTTCAGTTATCTTACCAAGCAAAGTCTTGAGCGTTCTATTCAGACGCTCAACTAACCCATTAGACATAGGATGGTAGATACTACTGAGAGATCGTTCAATATGTAAGGTAGACATTACCTGTGACATAGTGTCAGATATGAGTTGAGTGCCATGGTCTGACAATATTTCTCTGGGGAACCCCAAGCGAGAAAATATCAACCAAAGAGCATCTGCGATATCTGTAGTAGATATGCTCTTAAGAGGAATAGCCTCTGGCCAACGTGTGCACATATTGACACATGTAAGGATAAACTGATGTCCTCTGGCCGACTTGACCTTAAAAGGGCCAATAATATCTATGGCCATTTTCTGAAACGGCCGAATAGGAATGTCAGCAGCCAGGATAGGCGCAGCATGTCGTGGTCCTCTAGATTTGACCTCCTGACATACCTTGCATGATCGGCAGTAAATACGAATGTCCTTATTGACAAAAGGCCAAAAGAAAGCCGCAAGGACTCTCGACTTCGTACGGGCAAAACCCATATGTCCAGCACATTGCGAGTCATGAGCATGTTGTAATATTTGGACTCTCATGCTCTTGGGAACAAGAATTTGCGAATGTGCCGACGTAGTCGAATCTTGTACCATACGTACAAGTACGCCGTTTCTCATTGCAATCCAAGATTTTCTATTTGTATCCTGATTCGGATCACCTTTCTTCGCAAGAACGAAGAATTTTTTTAAAGAAGGATCTTCTTCTTGCAATTTTATGAAAGAGTCACGAGTGATTACTAAGTGACTATCTTGGCTATCAACTTCATTATCACTATTCAGTGAAGTTTCGGGTGTTTGTAGAGCTTGTGCTCTTGTAACTACTGCATTTGTAGCTTGCATGTTATTATCTTCCCAAGCAGCAGGATATTTTTCTAGAGTGCCGCCAAATGTGACACATTTAATAACCCTTCCTGTAGCACAAGATGGATCTACAAGCGATTGTCTAACACCAATAGTGGTGCATCCGGAATCGAAAAGTAGTGAGACCGGAGTATCATTAACAAGACCCTTATGTAGGATTAAAGAACCCCTCCCGTCATGCGCAACAGCAGCAGGAAGAGCGGGAAGTGGGTGACCACAACTCAAAGTAGTTATGGTACCCGGTTCGAATAAAGTACTGCATTGGGGGCATTTGTTTGCTCTCTCAAAGTCAAAAGCAGAACCAGTGACAGCGTCAAAGTTTTTACTATCAACAACATGATTACAGGCTCCCTCAGTTTCCTGTTGTACAGCATTAGCCTGCTGATATCTCTTTTTTTTGTGTTGAGATCTACCCCGACTATTATTACCTCTGAAGTTATCAAAGTTATTATTATCTCTGCAGTTATTATTGTCTCTATTGTAATTGTTATCCTGGTTCGAATTCCAGTTTCCACGATTACTATCATGTTCACATTGATGCGAACATCTATTTGTTTGGTTCTGAGGTCTTCGGCAGGAATAACCTCTATTACCATATCCTCTTTTGAAATGCTTATAATTATTAGGGTGATAGTAACGAGTACTATCAGGTTGTCTCCAATTCTTCGAAGAAGAATCACCATGAAATTGATTTCCATGATTTTGACAGAAATTACCGCTACTCTTTCTATCAAAATTTTGTTGGAATCTACGAGCAAAGTTTTGACCATACGGAGCTGCCGAAGCAACTGGTAAACCTTCTTTCACCTTAGAGTTACCCATGGTTATGTGTGGGTGCGCAGTTACGTATTGGCAACAGAAATCTTCCATTTCTTTTATTGTTTTAGGTTTACGTTCATGAAAAAAAGCAAGGAAAGACTCATTGACAGACGACATGACTTTGTCTCTAAGTATTAAGTCCATAAGTCCTTCATAAGTTTTCTCCGTCTTAGATAGTTCAACCCATCGTGAGAAAGTAATGCGTATTCTTGCAATAAACTCGGAGAATTCAACTCCATTTTCAGGTAACATGTTTTTAAATTGTAGACGATAGCCGTCTTCGTTAAGCTGATATTTCTTTAACAAAGCGGCCCTGACAACCTCATAATTGTTCTTGTCAGGTTCATCCACCATATTTAATATACTTAGAGCTTTACCTGTCAGTATCCCTGATAACTGATAAACATATTTTGCTTTGTCTATGTTATGAGCTGTACATGCTTGTTCAAATCTGTCCAGATAGAACATTATGTCATCGCTGGAAGGACTAAATGTTGGTAACTTAATCTTAAAAGTATCATTATTAGCCTTACCAGAAGATGAACCCTTGTTTGAATCATTACCATTACTCATGCTCGTCAATTTCAATTTTTCCAACTCTAAAGCTAAGACCTTTTCTTCATGTTCCATTTTTGCTTTCTCTTTCCTCTCATCAGACTCTCTCTCTGTAATCTTCTTTCCTCAGCCTGAGCCTCTTTTTGAAGTCTTTCATTTTCAGCTTCTTTTTCAAGTCTTTTATTTTCAGCCTCTTTTTCAAGTCTTTTATTTTCAGCCTCTTTTTGAAGTCTTTCAGCTTCTAGCTGTAGCTGGAGTTTTCTTTCCTCAGCTTCTGATTCCCTTTTTTGTTTTTCCATTTCCATTTGGAATCTTTTTTCATCCACCTGCATCTGCAGTTTCTTTTGTTCAGCTTCCATATGCAGTTTCTTTTGTTCAGCTTCCATTGCTTTATCATATCGAGCAGTTGCAAATTCTTCTAACTTATCACCAGTCTTCCCAAGCAATTTACCCTGCTCAATAAAGTGCTCAAATGTAGACATGTTGTCTAACATATGAGTCCAAAACCTGAAATAATTAACTAATTTATTTCAAACCTAAGTGTAACAAGTCTTAATTAAGCACTTGTATATTCACATCACATTATATTATCCCAGTCTCTGTGGGAAACAAGTCTACAATCAAAGAACTTGTATATGAAATATCAGCACTCAATTCTTGATCATAAGTGCACTTCTCATTCAATAGTGCACGACACTATTCATCATTCATTTATCATCAGTGTAGTAGTAACAGTGCATTAGCATAGCCCATTAACTAATTACTATAACTGTAAACAATGACTATGTAAACACATGTAAGTCGCTTAGCAAATTCCAGTATTGGAAATTTGCAAACCCTACAGAAAACGCTCACAATAGATGACCTCTATGACGTGGCATAATCTAACGGAGACACCACCCAACCGAGAACCCGCTGAAATATAAACATATAAATATACGAATAACATATAAACATATAACATATAGAATGAGATGATACACAGAAGACTCAGCAGAAGTATAAGGGCACAGTTTACATACAAACAGGCCACTTAACTTATAGGCTTCCAATCGTAGAACAGCAGAAAAAACGGATGTCAATCAACGTCCTAAAGAGCGAAGCTCTAACGATGATGGCACATCTGAACTGCTTCCACTGCTAACACGATGGTACAAGAGCTTCTGAAATACTGTGTGTTGAGTTGTTTCGGCACTTGACCTTCTAATCCAAAAGTAAGTTGATGGAAATCGGTACTTGGCCTTCTTCAGAAAACAACCCGTTTCAACCGGCACTTGACCTTCACAAAAACGACAGCACTGGAACCTTGACAGCAGCAACTTGCTTGACTTGCGTAAAAGATAACAGCAGTCCGAGTTATCCGGCAACATGTAACAACGCCGGGTACTGTCAAATTCTTGTTTTCGTCAAAAAGTTGAAATTTTGATTTTTACCGGGCAACGCCGAGTACTTTGAAAATTTTGAAGATGTTGACTGTATTGAAGAATGTTAATTTCTTGAAGGATGCTGATGAATTCTTGTTGAAAATGAAGTGGGTAAGGGACCCCGTGTTTGCTGGTACCAGAATCAAACCAGCTTATGGCCACCAAATGATGCGTGATGCCATATGATGATGGATGGTATCCGCATGTCTGGTTTTGTGTAGTGTGCAGATGTGTTCAGTCAAAACAATGTTCATACAAAAATAACAGGGCAATCCACATAGGACGTCAGTAAACTCACGACGTATAAAGTCAATGATTCTTGAAACAGCCGTTGACGTTTTTCTTCATTATTTATTGTGGACGCCACAGTGACAAAATGATTACGCGAATATGTAGACACATCAAACAGTCATTATCACAGCAACATTCAATACAGCAATAGACGGTAGACAGCATTACAATGATGAGTCAGATGCATGTTATATTTCAAAGTGCTGTAAATGTAGTCAGGTGGAAAACTCCATCCTTTTCTATAACAGCCAGGAGATAACCAGATGTATGAGATCAGTTCACTCTCCTTAGTTTGACTTCAGCAAGACAGACACGTCTGCCGAAGTATAAATAATGTCCTCAAAAATATCCTCTAGATAATAAAGGTTTTTCCAAACCTAGTTCATTTAACAAAGTAGCAAGTAATGGTCCTTGGTACCTGCATCAACCGATGCAGTACAATACAGCGACATGTGAGCTAGGAAAACATCTCGTGACGACGACTTTCGAAGACAGGCTATGAATCAGAAATCGTTCACGACCAAAAATCGATAGAGTTAATGAAAATGTTAATTTACCTTGCCTTCCGGAAATACACAGAAATATTATGCCTCCCGGCATGTGCAAATACACTAGAGGTATTATCTCGAATAAACGAAATATCCATAAGAGGACTCTCACATTCCTGACAGAACAAAAAAATAGCGGAGATCCCCTCTTCAACGAGGCATCTCTTTCGCCATTCCAAATCGCTCACTCCACTAGTGGTGGGCGGAAACCGATCGACCAAGAAGCAAGACAAGTCATGCGCAGTCCAGCGCAAAATGACCACAGCTCAAACTTAACTGCATTCGATACCAACGCGAGAAGACAAATGCTTACCGAGAAAAGTGACTATAAATTTCAAGCAGTTGTTGCCCTTGCGTTATAAAATAGATATTGAAATAAAACGATGTTGCGAGAATTTATCACGCAACACACCCTAACCCTTTCAAAATCAAATCGTTCGTCGACACTCTTCTCCCTCTTTGGCAAAGCCATTACATACCCTCTAAAGAGCTTAGTGTTGATGAGAATATGATAGCTTTCAAAGGTAGGACCAGCCTTATGCAGTACAGTGTCTTCGTTTTTTTTCTCTCATCTTTCCATTCCTCTCTTCCTATCACATCTAACATATACACCAACAAAACTTATATCATCAGATTCATCATTCATTTATTTATATACATTCCAAAAATTACAGCAATTGACCAAGAAACAAAAGACGTTACAAGTCACCCACTATAAATAAGGGGGCGTTGTGAAAATAAGTTGAGAAAGGAAATGAAAAGAAAGAAAACAGAAGTGAAGTCCCCCAGGTTAAAGCAACTATATAGCGAACAGTACAGTCAGCTGGACAAGGAAGTTAAACGCCAAACCCGAGCCAACAAAAGGAATTTCCTAGATGATCTTGCAAGACAGGCAGAAGAGGCAGCACTGAGAAATGAACAAAGCACAGTATACAAAATAACTAAATTCATCAGCGGAAAACGAGGTGCAAACAATATTACATTAGTAAGAGATAAGCAAGGTAATCTCATCACGACAGCAGAGGGACAGGAAACAAGATGGGCAGAGCACTTCAGAGAAACTCTGAACAAGGAACCACCAGAGACACAATTGAATGTTCCTGAGGCTGAAAACGATCTAGATGTAAATACAGACATTCCACAAAAAGAAGAAATCATCACAGCAATCAAAGGGTTAAAGAATGGAAAAGCTCCTGGCCATGATAACTTAAATGCAGAGCTATTTAAGACAGACCCTGAGCTAGCAGCAGAACTATTAGAACCACTATTTGCACAAGTCTGGAAAACGGGGACAACACCATAAGAGTGGAACAAAGGAATAATTGTCAAATTGCCCAAGAAGGGAGATCTTGCAGACTGCAATAATTGGAGAAGAATCACTCTTCTCTCAGTTCCCAGCAAAATACTAGGCAGGATAATTATACAGAGAATTTCAAAAGCAGTAGACCACAAACTGAGGAAAGAACAAGCAGGATTTAGAAAGAACAGAAGATGTGTAGATCATATATTCACTCTCAGGAACATTATAGAGCAGTGCTCAGAATGGCAAAGACAGCTGTACATTAATTTCGTTGATTTTGAAAAGGCTTTTGACAGCATACATAGGGACAGTTTATGGAAAATACTGAGGGCTTATGGAATTCCAAGCTGCATAGTGTCAATCATAAAAAGCCTCTATGCCAACTTTACGTGTAGTGTTGGGCAGAGCAACCCAACCTTTGAGGTGAAGACAGGAGTACGACAGGGATGCCCCTTATCAACCACTCTATTTTTAACAGTCATAGACTGGGTGATGCGACAGACAACAGAGGGCAGTCCAAGAGGAATAAGATGGACTACATTTTCTACATTAGAAGATCTGGAATATGCAGATGACATTGCACTACTAGCACATTCACATCAACACATCCAGGAAAAAATGGACAGACTTAATAAGTTTAGCCAGCAGGTGGGCTTGAACATCAATTTAAGGAAGTCAGAGGTCATGACGCTCAATGTGAGCAACCCTGAGCCCATATCAGTAAGGAATCAGCAACTGGTAGAGACAGACACCTTCACATACCTAGGATGCATAGTAACACCAGACGGCGGGGCAGGCAAAGACATCAACATCAGAATGAATAAGGCAAGAACAGCCTTTTTTAGCCTAAACAACATCTGGAAGTCCTCTCAATACAGCACAAGCACAAAATTAAGATTATATCAGAGCTGTGTGTTTTCTGCGCTTCTCTATGGTGCAGAATGCTGGAGAGTTACAGAGAAGGAAATGTCGAAATTGTCCTCTTTTCACACAACATGCCTAAGAAAAATTCACCGAATCTTTTGGCCGAATACCATCACCAACCAAGATCTGCTTACTCGGAGCAAGCAAGAGGACATGCACACCATCACAGCTGGCAGACGCTGGAGCTGGGTTGGCCATGTCCTCAGAAGAGACCCCGATGCCATCACAAGAACAGCTATGCTTTGGACCCCTGAAGGAAAACGAAAGAGAGGCCGACCAAAAACAACTTGGCGGAGGACTGTGGAGGCTGAGATGCAAAGAATGAACCAGAGTTGGGGCACTGTACGAAGGATGGCCACCGACCGAGCAAAGTGGAATCAATTTGTTGTTGCCCTACAAGACGCCACTAGGCGTGATGGCCACTGACTGCTTTGACGGTCGGCGGCTAAGGATCAAAGAAGTGAAAATAAGGCAGCGGCAGGGCAAATTTCCGAAATTTCTAATGCAGCGTGCTAAAGGTTAACTGGACCTTTTATTGGAGAACCAAATAAGATTTACAAAGCACAGGAAATCTCTACATTTTAATAAGGAACACTGGGACTAGGAAACTGAAGATACACATGGAGTCAGAGAGGGAATCTATTGTAAAATTAAAGACCCCCCAGACGAGTGTAAGAGACCGACTCGTCTCTTTTATTCATCTGAGCAACAAGTCTGTAGCCAAGATTGGTGTAAGTGTGCTTTTTTCATTCTATGTTTCATTACTAACATGTGAACTAACATATATATATATATTACCCTGTGAATTTTAATGTGTGAAACTCGCTATTGGATGTCAAAGTCATTTGAGGCTGGCAACCTCAGCGTATAGAATGATGATTCATGAACCACCACTGCGCGGACTGGTGATTGCTTTATTGATAGTTTGTAAAGAGAACTAAAAGCATAAAGTAGTTCCACTTTCCCTATGGAGCTGGGAGGGAAAGATGAAAGAAATGATGTACGTTCTAAATATAATACTTACATTTTCAAAGCAGTGTAAATGTCCCTATAAACATAGTCACTTTAAACTTAATGTAAGTTTTCAAGCTTTAAACCAGTGTAAATGTCTATGTGAATATATGCATTTTAAAGTAATGAAAGTTTCAAACTTTTCAATCAGTGTAAAACATAAATGAAAACATATTCAATTTAGATTGTGAACATTTTTCAATCAGTGGAGATGTATATGTAAACAGACTCTGTATCTCTGAATCTGTATTATTAACCTTTTCATTTAAGTATAAAGTAACTATGAAAGCTATTCTATTTGAATGTAAAGAAAGTTTTATCCCAAGGGATTAAATTTAATTCTCATCTAGGGTAAAGTCTGAGTAATTGGGATGGTGGTATGGGAAGATAGGAACCCATAACTATGGGGTGGAAAATGCCATACTCAGAAGAGCATTTCGTTCTATTCTTTACCATAGTTATTGGTGGGACCAGCAGAAAGTACTATCTCTGGAACAAGGGAACCGTGTCCTAAGCTTTAAGATGAAGGACGCACATGGTAGACTCTCCTTGACGTTTCTGGGAAACGAGCTACCCTCGACAACCTTGATCAGAGACGAGCGGAAGCAGAGTGAAAAGAACCAACCCATAAGAAGGTGCAGAACCGTCATTGGCAGCTAAGTTCAAATATATGCTGCCACTTGAACTTCTAGTAATATCTCACATTCCCTAAAGACTTTGAAGATAACTTTTCTTGATTCATAACTATTCAAATTATTTTCCAACTGTTAAAACCTAAAGTGATTAATACAATTTTGTTATTTGTAATGTTACAAATTTAACTTCGATTTAATCATTTTAAAGTTACTGCATGTTTGTCTCAGTCAACTTACTACACACACTCTAAACAGAGCTATACTAGAATAATAATTCCACTGATTAACTCAGGGGTGGGGGCTTAACGAGCTAGAATAAACCATTGCTTAAATTCTTCACAAAAGTTGTCGGCAGATTACAGAATTAACGTGCTCAGCAACAGCCAGCATTGTTTTTGCTTATCTGAATATCTTGTGAAGACTCCCACGTGATAGAAGCTTTACCACTCTTCTATCTACATTTCTGCCAAGAGTAATCTTGTGTAAAGATAGACTCCATTGAAGCCTATAATAGATACTCTTGAGTTTTGGCCACTGTTGGACCACTACTGCAAAGCAGGGGAGGCAATACCATCACAAGTCTGTTGTTGATGGGTGTCCATTCTAGTAAAGACCTTTCCATTCCTTTCTTCATGATAATGGCTACACCTTCGTTGTGCTGATCATCCTCTCTACCAGAGTAAAGTACTGTTTCCCCTGTAGCTGTTTTTATTCTCCCCATCCCGGTCCATCAGCTCTCACTTATTCCCAGGATATGTAATTTGTAGTTCCTCATCTCTGCTATGATTTGTCTCAGCTTTCCTGCCTCATTCACAGTTCTGATGTTCCAAAATCCAACTCTGGTTTCGTGTTTTGCGGTCAGGGCATCCATTTTCATGCCAACGGCTTCCTTTCGGTTTTCACCACTGGCAGTCATACAAGCCCGAGACTCCAGATGTCCGTCCCATATCAAAGTTTTTCCATTTGTTGCCGTTTCCGTAACATGTGCGATTTTTTACATAGTCAGGTATGTCGGCCCTGTGCTAAAACCCCCAATCTGGAGGACCAGGGTACCAGCTTTTGTCTGGCCCCTACCCACGCAGACCAGTCCAGCTTGGTTGAACCTACCAGGAGTAAAACTCCCACTGGCATAGCTCTGGGGGTTGTCAGGGTACGCAAGCTGCCATACCGCTACAAGGTATAGGTACCATTGATGGCAGCAACTTTATCTCACTATACCCCACAAATCATCTGTGTGTCGACAGTTAAATTTCTCACTATACCCCACAAATAATCCGTGTGTTGACAGTAAACTTTATGTCACTAGCCAACAAATCATCTGTGTGTTGACAGTTAACTTTATCTCACTATACCCCACACATTACCTGTGTGTTGACAGTAAACTTTATGTCACTCTAGCCAACAAATCATCTGTGTGTTGACAGTTAACGTTATCTCACTTTACCCCACAAATCATCTGTGTGTTGACAGTTCACTTTATCTCACTATACCAAACAAATCATCCATGTGTTGACAGTTAACTTTATCTTACTGTGCCCCACAAATCATCCATGTGTTGACAGTTAACTTTATCTCACTGTACCCCACAAATCATATGTGTGTTGACAGTTAACTTTATCTCACTATAACCCACAAATCATCCATGTGTTGACAGTTAGCTTTATCTCACTATACTCCATAAATCAGCCCATGTGTTGACAGTTAACTTTATCTCACTATTCTACACAAATCAGCCCATGTGTTGACAGTTAACTTTATCTTACTATTCTACACAAATCAGCCCATGTTTTGACAGTTAATCTTATCTCACTATACTACACAATCAATTTCTTTAGTCTTTAGCCTGACAGAACTAACATCTGGAAGCAACACACGCTCTTAACATTGAAATGTAACCCATAATTTACATGTTATAACTTTAACGTAATGTTGACGTAACCAAGAAGTTACAGACTTTCATAAATGGGTTTCCATTTTCATTCATAACCCTTTAGCTCCCAAAGAAGATAGACGAGTGCTTGCGTAGAATGAAAGGATTGAACGGGTATGACAAAACCACTAATGTGGAATTGATGGCAAGAACTAGACAAGTGCCAGTGGAACAAAAGATTAGAAGACACTGGCGATGGGATATGGTACACATTGAGGCAACTTGTTGACAGCATTACCAGACAGTCGTTGTTCTGTAATCTCCAGGACAGGAGAGGTAGATTGAAAAACACACAGAAAAGAGAACGGCAGGCTGAAATGAAAATGATGAGGAAAACGAAGAAAGACTTTCATCTGATGTCACACAATAAGAGGACCTGGGGTGCGTTTCTTGAAGGCCGATGCTCTGTGGGAAGCTAAAGGGTTATGAATGAATGGATGTTGACTTACCTGTACGTGGACATATTCTGTGTCCAGAGTACGTGGCTTCTTTCTGTTGCATGTACCACTTTCTCTCAAGATGACCCTGACAATTTCACCTTTACCATTACCCACAGCCTTGATGCTGGGTGGTAAGGTCGGCACTGACGTGATGGACTCTGTGACCTCAACCACTTCAGGGTTTACAGAGGTAACTTTCAGCTCAAACTCTTCAGGGTCAACTCTATACAGTGGCAGTATAGTTTCGTCCTTGAACTCTACAGCAATGTCCAGCACTGCTTCCTAAGTGATAGACATTTATGCAAATATTAACTCTAGAGAAGAAAATGGTAAGGGATCAGTTTTACAAATGGATGGTACACAAGAATCATGGGCCATTTCAGGGTTCACCATTCATCAAATAAAACAGGTGGGGGTGACCTCTTCCCTTCCCTATTTCAAATAGACATTTCATGTATGTCTCAAAAAGACCTTTTACCACAATCTCACAGCTTACATACTTGCTATTTGTCTCAACAAAACCTGTTACCACAATCTCACAGCTTACATATTTGCTGTTTGTCTCAATAAAACCTGTTACCACAATCTCATAGCTTACATATCTGCTGTTTGTCTCAACAAAACCTGTTACCACAATCTCATAGCTTACATATCTGCTGTTTGTCTCAACAAAACCTATTACCACAATCTCACAGCTTACATTTCTGCTGTTGTCTCAATAAAACCTGTTACCACAATCTCACAGCTTACATATCTGCTGTTTGTCTCAATAAAACCTGTTACCACAAGCTCACAGCTTACATATCTGCTGTTTGTCTCAACAAAACCTGTTACCACAATCTCACAGCTTACATATCTGCTGTTTGTCTCAACAAAACCTGTTACCCCAATCTCACAGGTTACATATCTGTTGTTTGTCTCAACAAAACCTGTTACCACAATCTCACAGCTTACATACCTGCTGTTTGTCTCAACAAAACCTGTTATCACAGCTTACATATCTGCTGTTTGTTTCAATAAAACCTTTTCCCACAATCTCACAGCTTACATATCTGCTGTTTGTCTCAACAAAAGCCTTTACCACAATCTCACAGCTGACATATCTGCTATTTTCTTAATAAAACCCTTTACATCAATGCTGCTTGTTTCAACAAAACCATTTACCATAACCTCAGAGTTAACATACCCAAATTTTGATCCAATAAAACCCTTTACTATTATTTTGCAGCTGACATACCTGCTGCTTGGCCACAAGCAGATCTCTGAGATGTACAGTTGCCATGATGGCTCCAGGGAGGTTCCTATCCTCCGAAATATGTAAAGCCATGCCGCTGATAACGTGAACTATCATACGCTCGATGTCGACCTTGTCACTGCCAACATGGATTTCCTTGGCGCCAAGCAACTTTCCAGTTGGAGAAATAACCTGACAATGCATGAAACCTGCACGCTGCCACCACTATAACAGGCCCCTGTGCATGAAACCTGCACGCTGCCACCACTATAACAGGCCTCCCTGTGCATGAAACCTGCACGCTGCCACCACTATAACAGGCCCCTGTGCATGAAACCTGCACGCTGCCACCACTATAACAGGCCCCTGTGCATGAAACCTGCACGCTGCCACCACTATAACAGGCCTCCCTGTGCATGAAACCTGCACGCTGCCACCACTATAACAGGCCCCTGTGCATGAAACCTGCACGCTGCCACCACTATAACAGGCCCCTGTGCATGAAACCTGCACGCTGCCACCACTATAACAGGCCCCTGTGCATGAAACCTGCACGCTGCCACCACTATAACAGGCCTCCCTGTGCATGAAACCTGCACGCTGCCACCACTATAACAGGCCCCTGTGCATGAAACCTGCACGCTGCCACCACTATAACAGGCCCCTGTGCATGAAACCTGTCAAAACTCCCCCACTCTCATTGCATTGGTTTAGTTAACAATTTGTTTTACATCATGAAGTTGCTAACCCTACGCACAACCTCAACATAAGTCACCTCATATGGTGTGTTTGGAGCAGGAGTCACATTCTTTCTTTGTTTCCTCAGAGACCGCTGGGGACTACATGGGGCAAGGATAATTTATGAGAATACAGAAGACAAAAAAATGCTAAATTCAGCCATATACTAATAAAAGTGTATCACACGCTCATTGTAAAGGATATGGCTGTATGTACTCAGTGTACTAAATAAAGTGAACAAATACTCTGCATACATAATACATACTCCTGGATAAACACAATAAGAGCAGAAAAGGTACTAGAAAAATACACAAGAAGATCTGATTAGTGATAGGAAACAAGACTGTTTGAGTCACTACAAATGTAAGATTAATAGTTATTAGTCACTTGAAAGACAAAATGACAAAAGTAACCAGAATCAACATATAATAAATTACATATAATAAAATAGAAGCCACCAGAATATATGACATGAGCCAGCACGATACATAACATGAGCCAGCAGGATATTTGACATGAGCCAGCAGAATAGATGAGATGAACATATTAAATGAGCTCCAGAATTTACAACATGAGGATGGAGCCGCGCTAGCGTAGTGGTTACAACACCGCTCTGGCGACCGGGTGATACAGGATCAAACCCGGGCGACGGCATTTGAGGATTTTTCGTCGACCGGGATTTGGACTGGATTAACTCGAGCAGGACATTTGAAGAGTGTCGATCGACCACATATTAAATGGGTAGCTCCAGAAGTTACAAATGGCGAGGGACTGCTATGTACAAGAAATACACTTACCAGACACAAATCTTGTCAGGTTAGACAGAAAAAAAAAAGAAATTTCATTTAGCAAAAGCAGCTGCTATGGAAACACAAATCTTCAGCAGAAAGACATTTTCAAAAAGAAGCTGTTTAAAAAATGTTAACATTTTCTTTACTTACTTACTTGGTAGCTCCTCTTCTACCGTGAGGTGTAGAGGTATTTTATATCTTTACACATTTAATAAAAAGAAGAAGTCTGTAAACAATATTACTTGCACTTCCGTGCGTCCTGGTGAAACTCCCACGACTGTTCCTTGCACTATCTTCGCAACACTAGGATCAGCGACTGTCAGACGATTCTGAATAAGGGATGTCACTCTCACGTATGTCTTCTTACTGCGGTAGTGCTCAGTGGCCTCCCCTGGTGCACTAATGATGAATCGAGCATACACATCTATCATGGACTGCTGATATTTGGGACTGCAGCTCTGGTTAGTGGCTGAGTTTTTCTCCCTGCCCATGATGACATTTGAGTGTGTGAGTAGGCCAAGGTCCACACTTCGCTTCTCCCTGCGACATGAAAAATAACAAGCATCCGTCAGTCAACGCCAGGACTTTAAAAGGTATAGGTCGTCCTATAGCAGATACTGCCTTAAGGGAGTGAAGTGTTAGAGATTTCATTACACCTAATTCAGCTTTATGACGTGGGGGTGATCAGTTCCCTTCCCGAACTCAAGTGCAGAGTCAGGTACCTATTTACAGCTAGGTAGACCAGTGTGTGATGCTACCAGATTTTGAATCCAGAATGTGGTAACTTTGCCGCTAGATGAAAACTCTCTAACCTCTCTGTCAATAAGATGCTTCGTTAAGCACTAATAAGGTAAAAACACTTTGTCAAGCACTAATATGATAAAGATACTTCGTCAAGCACTAATAAGGTAAAAACACTTTGTCAAGCACTAATAAGATAAAAGATACTTCATCAAGCACAAATAAGGTCAAATTTCAGCTGACCAGTACCACAATATCACAAGTGAAAATCAAAAAGCAGGCACAGGTTGACTTAATCCTGGTGGTCCATGAGGTGGGAGGGGTTGACATGTGAAAGTTTGGCGACATTGAAAGTGACGATGAATGTGGTGCAATAAAAGAGTAAGGAAGAATGGCTGGGATGTAAAAAGTTAAAGGTAGTCCCATAGCAGACAATTCTGTAAGAAAGTAAAGTAGTGTCAGAGACTTCATGTATATTAGGTCCAGCTTCATGAGGTCATGTGACCAGTTCCCTTCCTCACTGCTGCTGCTCTCCTTAAGTAAAGTGCAGTCATGTACCCATTGACAGCTGAGTAGACCGCAGCATGATGCTAACAGGTTTCAAACACATTAGCTTTGCCACAAGAGGAAAGTACTCTAACCACTCTGCCAATCAGGCACTATGCCTAGTATTAATAACAATGCCCCAAAATCATAACTCAAAAGCAGAAAGCTAGCGAAAATTGAGCCTAGCCTGGTGCCCCATAAGCTGGGTGGCTGACATGGAAGTTTGGTGATGATGAAAGGCATCACTTTACTGAAATTGTGAAATATAACAATAAGGAAGTGTTGCCAAAAATAAACAAAAAAAAAATACACTGTTAACCACAATTCTACAATTTCTGCTGCTCTGACCACATCTTTTAATCCTATGAGAATTTGGTTCTGACAAGTGGAAATAAAGATCTTGAAGAAACAAAATCTTTATAAAAACAGTGTTAAACAGCTCTTTTCTTTAACAGCTATAAATCTAACATGATCTGTTCAATCAATTAATTGGTTCATTAAAGCAACTGTAATAAGTTTGTGACTTTTGTTGCTAAGCATAGTAAATGTGGCGTGAACTCACTAAATATGGCCACATTCAATGTTATGTTACTGCAGAACTGGATTACCTTGATGTTTTAAAACTAAACAGGAAGTTTTGTTGTATGCAACAATAAAATGCCTTTGGTATGGTTCATATTCTACTATTAACTTGTTGGTGTCTTTCAAATTGCAGGCAACAAGTTTTTATATATACCGATTGTATTTGTGTTAATTGAAATTGATAACGAAGAACTGGAAAGTGTTAATGAATTCGAATACTTAGGATCAATCATCAACAGCTCTGGCGACTGTGCAGTAGAAATTAAAAGAAGACTTGCAATTGCTTCACATAAACTAATACAGATGAAAAACCTATGGCAAGGCAAAAGCAAAGAAACAAAGTTACAACTGATCAGAGCATGTATATTCCCAGTAGCAATATACGGCTGCGAGACTTGGACACTCAATAAAACAGTTGCAAAAAAGATTACATCATTCGAAATGAAATGCTACAGAAGGATGTTGAGAATACCCTGGACAGAAAAAAAAAGACCAACAGAGAAGTACTGCACTCACTAAACGTACAGGAACATTGGCTCCTAAATACCATCGCAATAAGGAAGCTGAAATTTTTCGGTCATATAAAAAGACATAATAGTCTGGAAAAAAACAGTGATGGAAGGCATGGTCCCTGGAAAAAGGGGAAGGGGTCGACCTAGACGATGGTGGACCCAGGACATCACAGAGAGTCTGAACTTGTCTTTGGCTGATGCAGGTCGACTTGCCCAGAATCGTGATGCGTTCAGAGCAGCTGTAATGGGGACAGCGTTCTGGAAAGAATACGTCACATGATGATTTGTGTTAATACTAATGAAGGCGCTGCACAGTAAAAAGACTAGACCAGGACTTACATGGTACTGTGTCCTTTCTCCACCCTCCAGCCACGCACTTGACTAAGTTTAGTGTCTGACAGCTGAACGTCTAGTCGTGACTCAGGGACCCAGACTCTCACACCAAGCTGGGCCATGCGCTCGGCTGTCCTAACCAAAACTGTAACATTCTTGGCCCCCCGAGTCTCACTCCCATCGAGGAAAACATGATCGCACGAAACAGCAACCTAAAATAAACATGTCTGAATTTGCAAATCGTAAATGAAAATGGACGTGTGGCAGGCAGTCTCATAAAGATAAAAGAAAAAAGAAGTAGAACACTAGACAACAGAAAGTATCAGAAGTAACACTGGGGAATCAAACCAGGAATCATCCACCAGTGCCTTTGCATCAATACAGGAGTGAACCGTGAAAGAACATACAGCCACCATCTGAATGGTACCTGATTCGATTTCCCAGTCAACCTTTTATTTCTGTTACTTTTCTGTTGCTAACATTCTACTTCTGTCTTATGAGTGCCTGCCACATATTTATTATTTCATTATTTATTATTCACAGCCTTTAGGTTTTCCTCTTTTCTTCATTTGAATTTACAAATCCCTTAGTCCATCTTGCTGGAGACTAAACATATTTCTACCAGCTAGGCATGTTATCACGCTGAATGCTAACATGAATTTTATACAAAACACTCGTCATAATTCTAAGTAGCCAGATAACTTTAGCATTTATTTACGTAACTAAATTAATTTGGCTAGCATTTTCTGTCAAATAATATGACATCTATAATTTGCATGACTCATTCCGTCTCTAGCTCTAAACATATAAAAATAAAGACACACATAGAGCGACAGAGAGAGAGGGAGGAGATACATACATATATAGAAGGGGAGGGAGGAAAGGAGGGAGTTAAAAGGTGAGATACAATTCAGCAGTGAGATCCTCAGAATTAGGATTTAACCATTTACTGCCGTGGTCTATGCAACAGAAAAACACAAGTACACAGCCATACTACTTTTATGTAAATGGAGAACACAATAAACACAGAGCCATATAACTTTTATGCAAATGCAAACCACAACAAGTGCACATTCATTCTATGACCACAATATGCAACAAGCACAGGGCCACACGACTTTTGTGTGACTAAGAAAAACACAACGAGCACAGAGCCATACAACTTTTATGTGACTGCGAAACAGTCTTCATAGAGCTATACAACTTTTATGAGACTGTAAAACACAGCACGTACAGAGCTATACAACTTTCACTTACATACAAAACTAAGAGATTATTATGGATTTATATTCTATTTCACTAAATCTCAATTATTTAACATCACAAAAGTCAAAATGTTCCTCCTTCTTTCTCATGTCTCCACCCTGCCATGGTGGAGAAGCTTGTGTGTTCCCATAACCCAAACAGCTATCTGGGCAGTAGCACAGCTACCAGCAGGGTCTCGCAAACCAGATAGGTCGAAGAGTAGGGACCAGACAAAGTGAGACACAAACTTGCTACCTTGCAGGCAGGCTGGAGACAGCCAAAGGCTAAAGAAAACGACACAACAGACATATCTGTTAAAATCTGATGCTCTGGGCCACAGGCTTAATGAATCAGTGCAACATTAATTTGCTCGATGATACAGAAAACGTTCCTCACACACAACCGAGTAAAACAACACTGCACCCGTTTTACCAACATACCTTAAGAGCTTCAGGGTCCGTTGACCTACAAGTGCAGTCTTTTGTCACATCTCTGAAAGAGTTGTCATGGGACACAGAGTAAACCAGTAAGTCATGAGTCAGGGGCTTGCCTGTCAGGATGGCAGTGTTCAGTATACTCTGCTCCTATTACAGAAAACAATACAGAGACATCATATATAAAATATCTCATAAAAAGGTACTGAATTCAGCATTTATTTCAGGTTGAAATGAAGAACAGCGGGTCGTCCATTCGATAGGACCTTATGCTAGGATTTAGAGATGCTGTTAAAAGGGGTAAGTGTTAGCATTTAAGAATCCTTAACCTAACCCTAAACACGTCGGGGACTTTATCAAAGAACATTACCCACTATTCTTCATTTCAACTTCTATTTCATTTACTCATTACTGATTTGCTTCATCCAAAGCTAGTTCAACTCAGACGATTTGGATCTATTGTTATAGCTAACTTTCTCTGACTTCTGACCCTTGTATCTCCGAAACAGTGAAACACTGCAAATAACTTAAGTGTTACTGCCTTCAAACTCCTTTTTCTCCGCTTATACTGCTCACACAACGATGATACAGGTGTCAGAATAAAGCTCCAATTCTGTACTATATAACTAGACTAGCTTTATCAGAAGAAATCCTCTAGTTGGTCTCTAATGATAGTGGAAACGCATGCAGGATTCTACAATTCTCTCCTTCCATTTTGGGCCTTCAACTAAAGTATGCCCCAGTCCTACTGTCCCAGGCTATAAACTTGGGATCTAGTAGGTCTTTCTCATCCCTCACATTTCTGTCTCCAGTTCTCTTCTTGTGTTTTATGGTCTCCCACTACCTCTCTTACACTGTTGATTCCAGAAAAAGGCCTGTCTTGTAATGCTATCAACAGGTGCCCTCAATGTGTGCCCCATCCATCTCCAGCCTCTTCTTCTCATCTCTTGTTCCACCCACACACTGCTGCCTATGTACTGCTTTATTCCATCTCCAATTTTGGCCAAAATTGACCCGAGGTCATAAATGGACATTATTTAGTTTAATCTATCACCTAACACAATATCTTACAGTTAACTGTTTGGATCATCATGCAAAATTACATTTTAATGTGATTGTCACGGCGCTATTTTAGGCTGTGTGTTTACTTGCTTGTTTAGTGACAAGGCAAGCTGGTCGGAAGCCGAACGACTGAGTCACGTGACCAGCGGGACAATTCGGGCACCAAGGGATTTTTTGAGCGCCAGAAAGAGGAGTGAGGATTTGATGGCCGTCCGGTTTGGATGCAGATTGTACGTCAGCTTGATGTGGAATATCATGATAGTGCCCACGAAAATTAGTCTTATGCTGGTGATATTTATCCTAGGGAAGCGATTATTTGCTCAGTGATGATTTTTGTGTTGGCTGAGAATTGGTTGTACGTACTTTTGATAGTCGTTAGGTTGATAGTACCATGTTGGTTTGCCGCTGGATTGAGCAGAATTCACCGTAGGAATTAGGTAGCCATATTGCCTGTTCTTGCATATTGATATTATATGTTCATTCCCTGTGGCGGCATTTATATGTCTTTGCATTTCATTAGGCCGTGTGTCGCCAAGTTATGTCCTTGCTAATAAAAGGGATATTAGCTGTTTAGGAGCGTTAGTTCCTTGTGTCACCCATTGTTGTGTGGTCATACCCTAGTGGACACAAGTCAGTGAGTGTGTTATTCTAAATCCATCACAACAGTGGTATAGCCCTAAGAATGTGGGGGGTAGCCAACGTAGCACCTTTCCCCCACCATAGCTAGAGTGGCTTGTGACAGTGACATTATCTTTCGTTTTAACTAGTAATCCGAAAACTTTAAATGAGTTTTTCTTAAAACAAGCTGAAGTAGAGATGGAATTAAGCAGGTGTCTACTTGTCTGGTTCTTGTCATCAGTTCCACATTGGTGACCATGTCACACCATTTCAATCCTATTCCACGCAAGCACCCAACTTATAGAAGTCTGTAACTGGCTGGTTGTTGTTTTTTGTTGCCTGAATGTATTTGTTGAGAAGTAAATTCTGAGAAAATTAAATAAAGTAAAAGTAAGTAACTGACATAATTCCAAAAAAAGAATGTATGTACATCATCTTCAGTTATGAATAAAAAAATATGAAATTAAACAGAAATCTGAATCTCTTTCGTACATGCAGGACTGCAGACTTGCAAACACACACAACCTTTTAACTTTGTTAATTTTGTATGTGATATAAAAAATATGAGTGTTTAAGAAATTTAAAAAAATTTTTAAAAACCAACATATACTATTAAAATTTTTCATTAACTAGTAATTAACACGAAATAAATTATTAGGAAGGATTCTGCTGATATGCTTATGGTAACAACTGAATATATTATCTACAATTTTAAGACACAATATAACCGAATTATAACCCTTCCTCTTTGTAGTTCTGAGGGGGGGGGGGGGGGGGTTTTCCTTTGAGGAAATGAAAAATGAATAGGAGTGGTCATAAAAGATGATTAACATGAGGTTGTGTATGGGACTGTCATCTTCTTTATGTCAAAAATAAAATACCACAGAAACCACTACGGGCCCATATCCTTTTTACAGTCAATCGTCACTATTTGCTTGTTCCGTATTCGCCCATCCGTGCAAGATAAAGTGTAACCCCTTTTTTGCCAATCACGAGCACCTTGCAGCCATGCGCAGCAGACAAAAAATTATGAGGCGCCTTCCTCGCAGCTAGGAGAGGCTGACGTTCTCGTGGTTTTCTTTATGTTTACAGTCTCTTTGTCGGGCATCTTTTCATCCTTCTTTTTTAAGTTTTACAGTTTTTGATTATTTTTTAAATTAATATTGGCAAGTGTATTGGCGAGTGTGCTTAAGCGCAAGAAGGCTGTGATGAGCCTCGGTAATAAAGTACGTGTGTTAGATAAACTTTAGTCTGGGATGTCTGTATGAAACATGAATTTTACCTTCAAGACAGGCACAAGGTTGTCATTTTGACGAGATGCCATGCTAAACTTTGCAGCTATTTTGCTCCCTTCCGGGGAGAAGTAAGCATTCCTAGAAAGTCCATTCTTCTTGTAGTCGACAGTCCAAACAACTCTCGCAACTGCTGGCACACCTGACCCAGACAAAACCTTGAACTGCCACAGCATTATCTCCTCCTGTCTGGAAACACAACATCAAAACTATGTGACATACAAGTAACACATACTTACACTTGCCCCGTGTAGTTCCCAGGGGTCTCTGATGAGACATGGAAAGAATATGAATACTGCTCCCTCAGGCATGTCCTACGAGGCTTATATGAAAGACAGGCACAAGGTGCAAACATTCGCATGCATGCACCACGGGACTCCTCAATTGAATTAATACCAGAAATCGCGCAGATCGATGTATGACGCGTCAAGCCTAGTTACATTTAGTCTATGTATGGCCATTGAGCCGAATGGCAGTGTTGGAATGTGTGGTAAAACCACTTAAGGATTGTGTTTAATATGTGGCACAGCCACTGACTAAATATATATATGTGGAACGGCAGATCCACTGGAAAGTGTAAAATAGCGTAAGAATCCGTATAAAATTGAATATAGGACCAGATAGAGTCCAGATTAGAATCGCGAATAACGCAGATTACGTTCACCTTGAACTTATATACATGGCAGTTAAAGCCTGGCGAGGTAAGCCAAAGATGTTGAATAATGATACATAGACAGGATCTATAGATTTACGGATAATGTACTCACTAGCATTGTGAAGGGATAATAATTCCAAGGATCGGATTCAGTAGGAGTTGGTTGCAAACTCTATTACGCTACAGACTTAACGGTTAACCCAGACGAGCTAAGTCTGTGGGACGAACATTGCGTACAGCTTAGTACTATGTTAAAGCCAAGTTAATGTGTGAAACAATGTGTTACGCTCATTGTGCAAAAGTATATATATTAAATTGTTCAGTCGTCAATGGAACTTGTTGATTGCCTGAATTATTCAAGTTCTCACTCTGTGCTGTGACTGTTGTTAATCCTTGCAAGGTCAGTCCAGATTATCACAGGTATTCATAAGACTAATTATAATATAACCAACACTGCTGGAGAAGTAATATACAACGACGACACCGAATAATAATAATAATTTAATCACACAATAATGGCTTAAAACTGCAATCGAACTATAAGCTGGAATTAGAATAGATGAATCATAATATCTGAAGTATTGACAAGCAACCCAATAAACTCACGTCCAACGGTGCTGAATCTTTTATAACATTTAGCAAGAAGAGATACAGCGGGACCGTAACATACTGGTGTCAAGAAGTGTTCGGACAATTTTCAGAATTCATCTTTTCCGTTACCCAATTAAACGAACTAATGTTCATGAATCAGGCTTCAAGTTGGGAAGATTCTAGTGGAAACAACTTCAAGATCAATTCAGTTCGTCACAGACAAAGTAAAAGTGGAAATTGAACAGTTCAAGAAGGTCTCATTCAAGGCGCAAGTCCAATCTGGCAACTCGAATTTACACATCAAGTTACGAAGGTCAAGGTCGAGTCATCACTCCGATCAACGGTCGCTGAGTTCGCTGAATCAAATCGATCGTATGTCATTCAATCTTTGATCCTGAACCATCACAGAGAACCAGAAAGACAATCCATACACTTGTTAAACCTCCAGAGCAACCGGGGAAGTATTTCGACAGAATTTCTTTCAATATCAATTGCGAAAATCTTCAATCAACCGGTCACTTCTGCTTCTCAATGGAAACAAGTCAAACAGCTGGGAACATCTTGTTGTGGTTTTCTTGGATCACAATGGCATGATCACATGAAGATAAGTTCTTGTCTAAATTAGAGCTTTCGACTAGTGTGTGTTGTCCAGTTGGCTAGCTTTGGCCTTCAATTTTTCCTCCACTGTCACTTGTCTGTCCTATTTTGCAGGTCTAGTAATTATCATTAGGTGTTTACTATTGATGTACTTTATGTAACTTCGCGGGACGGATGGATAGGGCTTATCATTGCTTGGGCATTCCTTTGGAAGATTCAAACAATTATAACGACTTTTAAGGATAATTGCTTATATTCGCTGACTGAGGATCTAACTGATTATTAATTTTTCTTTTGAGTTAGGATATAAATGTTTCTTCAGTTAGCAATATAATCACTTTGCTTGTGCTAGTTGTGACGTCACGTGCTTGCGTCATTTTATTTGCATAACCTAGTTTCCGTATTGTTCGATTTTATTCGTTTGTGATCTAAAATCTCTCTGTCTCATTGTTAGTTTAGGACGACTTGTATCGTAAAATTTTTGTAATGTTACTTTAAACATTTTATTTCTCTTATTAATATGTCTAGTACCTACTTAGTTTCTTTTTATCTGTTTCATAGCGTCGTATAATTGAATATATCATTTCATTATGGTCCATTTGCTTGTTCCATCCATTGTTTATCGTCACCTGTTCTTGTCTCTGGCTATAGTAAATATCATAGTTACTTTGAATTAATTAAGCTCATATGTTCATAGTATATTTATTGACAAATAATATACTTATATAAGTTATTGAGAAACGTAGCACCATGTCTACGTTATAAGATTTTTATTAAAATTGGACAAAGCCTAGGTAAATCAGGTTCTGATCTTCAGACTTATGCTGAAACGAGATATGAAAAGCATTTATCTCAACAGGAAAGAATTGAGCAACGCGAACTTAAAAAGTTGGAATTGGCTCAAAAAGATAAAGAAATGGCTCAAAAAGATAAAGAATTGGCTCAACAAGAAAAAGAGAGAGAATTACAGAAAGAACTTAAGGAGAAGGAAATAGCTCAACAAGAAAAAGAGAGAGAATTACAGAAAGAACTTAAGGAGAAAGAATTAGCTCAAAAAGATAAAGAAATGGCTCAACAAGAAAAGGAGAGAGAATTAGATATGGAGAAAATGCAAATAAGAAGAATGGAACTACTTCAATTAGATCAAGAACATAAACATGCTATTGAGCTTGAGACTTTAAGATTAAATGCTGAGAAGGAAAAGGCTGTTGAATTGGCTAGGGTGCAATCAGAACAGTCCCGACCTTTGGCTAATTCAAATGTATTTTATCCAAAATTGAAGATGCCACATTTTGATCAATCTAGAGATTGCATCGATTCATTTTTATCAAGATTTATTATGAAAGTTACAGGTTTAAACATACCTAAGGAAAGATGGAGTAGTCTTTTGGTTGATTTTTTGACCGGGGACTCACTCAAGGTTTTCATGAATCTAGATGAGAAAAGCAGAAACGATTTTGATGTCGTAAAAGAAGTACTTCTTAGACGGTTCCAGTTAACTGAATCTGGATTCCGAGAACGTTTCCATATGGCTAAGCCTAGTAAGGACGCTGACTTTGGGGAATTTATTGCTTCCATTAAACATTATTTCAATAGATGGATAGAATTATCAGGTATTAACAAAACATATGAGGGGTTAATGGATCTCATGCTACGTGATAAAGTGCTCTCCTCATGTAGTCATGATTTAGAATCCTTCTTACAAGAGAGACACCCTAACTCTATTGCAGAATATGAAAAATTCGGTAGACAGTTTGTCACGGCACATCCGAATAAGGATGTCCATCATCTTTTCCTCGAGATCCTATGCCTACGTGTGCAGCACTCCATGATCATAGATCTTATGATCACCGACCTAGATCACAGAGCACGGACGGTCGATATCGTACACAGTTTCGTCATGAATATCGGGGGTCTTACAACTTCCCTCGGTATCGCTCACCGTCAAGATTCTATCGTCGGAGTTATCGAGGTTATTCACCTCATGATCGTGGAGGCCACAAAGGCAGGGGTCGTGATGATTATCACAAAGACTATTACAGGGATTACAATAATCATGGATCATCATATAAAAGGAATGATGATAATGATGATTCATCAGATTTTTATTATAAGACAAAATCAGGCAAAAAGAAAACAAATCATTTTAGATCATCTTCAAAGAATAATGACAAACATGGTCATGCTAATGCATGTACTACCAAAAGAGATCATGAGAATGATGATAACAAACATGCTAATTCATGCAGTATTTTAGATGACTCTTGTTATGTTTGTCAATCACATCTGATATCAGAGAGGAAAAATACACTTCGGTGTGGTCATATAATGTCTTCTATGTCTGCTTGTGAGAATTTGGGACGTCTCACATACCACAAGGCATACTTATACGGAAGGGAAGTAAGAGTTTTACGTGACTCCGGCTGTTCTACTGTCGGCATACAACACTCGCTTATCGAGCCCTCTGCATTTACGGGTAAAACTGTTAAATGTATCACATTTGGTGGGAATATAGAAGAATATCCAATAGCACATGTCTATATCGATACACCGTTTTATACAGGTATGGTGTATGCGTGCGGGTTAAGAGCTCCCGTGGCTGAGATAATCTTAGGTAACATTCCTGGAGTTAGAAATTGCACTCCACATGAGATTACGAAATGGGTTGAATCTCACCCGTTGGTGGCAAATGCTGTTGTCACCAGAGCACAACAGTCGGCTACAGATATGGCCACCCCACCTACACCTATAATAGAGACAATTATGTCTCCCGACGTTGTTGCTGAAGCACCAGCGGCGTTTGCGGAAAAACAAAAAAATGATCCAAGTTTACAGCGTTTATTTGCGCTAGCAGAAAAAAAAGTTAGTAAACATACGAAATCAGCACAACATTGGTTTCAAATTAAGAAATCCATACTAACAAGATACTATGATAATGGTATGTCAATTATTCATCAGATAGTCGTTCCAAAACAATTTAGACCTTTGGTGTTACAAACAGGGCATGACTCTCCCATGGCAGGGCACATGGGTATTAAAAGAACATTATTTAGAGTCACGTCGCAATTCTATTGGCCTGGTGTCAATAAGGACACAAAATTGTATTGTAGGTCATGTACGACATGTCAGAGCATATCACGTAAGGGCAGATTCCATACGGCACCCTTACAGATCACTGATGTACCAGAAAGACCATTTAAGAAGATAGCCATAGATATTATTGGTCCATTATCAATTCCATCTAATAATGGGTTCCGATATATCTTAACCTGTGTAGATCTTTGTACATGGTGGCCTGAGGCCATACCTCTGAAAACCATCACTACTGCGTCGGTATCAGATGCATTATTCTCAATTTTTTGTCGTATTGGTTTTCCGGAGGAAATTTTATCAGACAGAGGTTCACAATTCACCTCAAATATTATGAAAGAAGTGGAGTCGATGCTCTCCATTCACCATTCATTTTCGAGTGCATATCATGCCCAAACGAACGGAGTTTGTGAACGTTTTAACGGTTCACTCAAACAGATTCTTCACAAGATCACTGAGGGATGTCCTCGTGACTGGGACAGGCTACTTTGTGCAGCATTATTCGCATATCAAGAGGTCCCCCACGAAAGCACTGGATTTAGTCCATTCCAGCTCGTCTATGGCTCTAATCCTCGTGGCCCAATGATGATCTTAAAAAATTTATTGGTCGGATCATCAGTGGATGAATCCACTCGTACTAGTTACGAGCTGGTGATTGACCTTAGACAAAGAATCATTGATGCGTGTACATATGCATCCGAGAGCATTAAATCAGCTACACAAAAATCTAGATTATTCCACAATCAAGGGAGAAGATTGCGATATTTTAATCCTGGAGAAAAAGTCTGGTTACTTCTACCTCATGAAGATAATAAACTGTTGGTTTCATGGCAGGGTCCATTTGTGATTATTAAACGAGTCACGGATGTTGACTATGCTATAAACGTAAGAGGAAAAATTAAAACATTCCATGTCAATATGTTGAAATTGGCAGTGGAAAGACCACAAGAGTTAATTCCTATTATTAACTCTGTGTCTGTGTCTGAGTCTTCACCTCATATTTCTTCTTTTGCATTAGTGAATGAGGAAGACACTACGTCTTCAATTCCTCTACAGTTTGCTTTACCGTCTTTACAAGCTTCCGAATCTTGGAAGGATGTCACAATTTCTTCGACTTTGTCATCGTCACAACAAAGTCAAGTTAGGGAAATTCTTTTTTCTTTTAACGATGTACTTACTGACCTTCCAGGTCGTACGTCTTTAATCTCTCATGACATCATTCTAACAGACGATCATCCTATTAAGTTAAGACCTTACCCTATTTCGTTACATCATAAAGACAGGGTTGAAAGGGAGCTAAAGGATATGATAAAATTGGGAGTTATATCTCCATCAGAATCTCCTTATGCTTTTCCGATGGTTATTGTGAAAAAGATAGATGGTTCGCTCCGTATTTGTATTGACTTCAGACGTCTTAACCGTATCACAATTACTGATGCTGAACCAATGCATTTGTTGGACGACCTACTTTCGCAAGTTTCACAGGCCACTTACTTTAGTAAACTAGATCTGTCTAAAGGCTATTGGCAGATACCACTTACTGAACATGCCAAGCCTTTCACTGCCTTCACTACTCCATTTGGGTTATTCCAATGGAATTACATGTGCTTCGGCCTTGTAAACGCGCCTGCGACATTTGTGCGCATGATGCGCCGCCTTCTGGGCGATAGAAAAGATGTCATCACATACATCGATGACATCTGTCTATTTCACAACACATGGGAAGACCATATTACAGGTTTGTCTTCTCTTCTCTTTACACTACGACAACATGGTTTGACTGTAAGACCTTCTAAGGACCAGATAGGTTGTCAGGAGATTACTTTTCTGGGTCACCGCATAGGTAACCATAGATTACACCCTGATGACAATACAGTCAAGCGCATACTGGAGATTGCTATTCCATCATCTAAGAAACAAGTAAGAAGTTTACTTGGGCTGGTTAACTATTACCATAAATTTATACCACGCTTCGCACAGATTTCTGCTCATTTGTCCGGATTGTTGGCCAAAGGTAGTCCCAAAAAAATATTATGGACACTGCAGTGCGAAGAGGCTCTGATTATGATAAAGAATTTATTTAAGAATCCTCCTATCCTGTTATTGCCAAACATACATTTACCATTCTTGATTCAAACAGATGCATCCAGTTCCGGAATTGCAGGATGTTTGCTTCAATGCTATGAAGGGATACTCCATCCATGCTTATTTGTCTCACGCAAGCTTACTCCTGCGGAACAAAAATACGCAACAGGAGAGCGCGAACTGCTCGCGGTGGTTTGGTGCTTAGAAAAACTTTCTAAGTACTTAATAGGGAGAAAGTTCTTTATTTACACAGACCACAGTCCGCTCACGTTTATCACTTCGAGAACTATGAAAAACGCAAGAATTCACAGATAACCGATTTCAGGAACTGATAATAACCTCGCTGACTTGTTATCTAAAAACTATGCGTCACAGGATTGAGATAACTTTCTTGTCTTGATGTTGACAATGGACATAATTTTATAATTGATATTTCTATTTGTGAATATTAATTTCATTATATCATTCTTGACGATAGATAACATGCATAGATTATAGTCGGTCACATCTTCGCCACCACTCTCTCACGTGCCACGAGTGTCACGTTTGGGAGCGGGGGGAATGATGTTGAGGACTGTTTCGCGGCTTGCAAACATGTGAATGGTTGCAAACATTCGCATGCATGCACCACGGGACACCTCAATTGAATTAATACCAGAAATCGCGCAGATCGATGTATGACGCGTCAAGCCTAGTTACATTTAGTCTATGTATGGCCATTGAGCCGAATGGCAGTGTTGGAATGTGTGGTAAAACCACTTAAGGATTGTGTTTAATATGTGGCACAGCCACTGACTAAATATATATATGTGGAACGGCAGATCCACTGGAAAGTGTAAAATAGCGTAAGAATCCGTATAAAATTGAATATAGGACCAGATGGAGTCCAGATTAGAATCGCAAATAACGCAGATTACGTTCACCTTGAACTTATATACATGGCAGTTAAAGCCTGGCGAGGTAAGCCAAAGATGTTGAATAATGATACATAGACAGGACCTATAGATTTACGGATAATGTACTCACTAGCATTGTGAAGGGATAATAATTCCAAGGATCGGATTCAGTAGGAGTTGGTTGCAAACTCTATTACGCTACAGACTTAACGGTTAACCCAGACGAGCTAAGTCTGTGGGACGAACATTGCGTAGAGCTTAGTACTATGTTAAAGCCAAGTTAATGTGTGAGACAATGTGTTACGCTCATTGTGCAAAAGTATATATATTAAATTGTTCAGTCGTCAATGGAACTTGTTGATTGCCTGAATTATTCAAGTTCTCACTCTGTGCTGTGACTGTTGTTAATCCTTGCAAGGTCAGTCCAGATTATCACAGGTATTCATAAGACTAATTATAATATAACCAACACTACTGGAGAAGTAATATACAACGACGACACCGAATAATAATAATAATTTAATCACACAATAATGGCTTAAAACTGCAATCGAACTATAAGCTGGAATTAGAATAGATGAATCATAATATCTGAAGTATTGACAAGCAACCCAATAAACTCACGTCCAACGGTGCTGAATCTTTTATAACAACTAGCAAGAAGAGATACAGCGGGACCGTAACAGCCATGCTAAACTTTGCAGCTATTTTGCTCCCTTCCGGGGAGAAGTAAGCATTCCTAGAAAGTCCATTCTTCTTGTAGTCCACAGTCCAAACAACTCTCGCAACTGCTGGCACACCTGACCCAGACAAAACCTTGAATTGCCACAGCATTATCTCCTCCTGTCTGGAAACACAACATCAAAACTATGTGACATACAAGTAACACATACTTACACTTGCCCCGTGTAGTTCCCGGGGGTCTCTGATGAGACATGGAAAGAATATGAATACTGCTCCCTCAGGCATGTCCTACGAGGCTTATGACATGAGGCTGGCAAGACCATCATGTAAAAGACATTGCTACAAAAACCACCACAGCAATAGCTTGGTGCAGGCTTCCTGCTAAGAAGACCAGCTACAATGGTGGTTACATAAGGAGTGAATAAGAAAATGATGACGGGTACATTTATTTTTTGTTTGTAAGTGTTTTTTTTTTTAAACGTATGCCCGCTATTACTCGAGGCGAAATCTTCGATTAATATGTCTAACCTGAGACTGATTTTACGTGAGTATCCCTTTCTTCCCTATACAATGACAGGTGTCCTCTCACCATTCTGGCAGATACTCGCCGATTTCGGAGGTACCCATTAGAGCTGGGTCGGCTCAGGAGCCGTCCGGTTATTCCAGTCCCTGGTCGATGACACTGTTTCAAATGTCTTCGCCAGGGCTCAAATGATTCCAGTTGTGGTAAAGTACAGTGATACAGCGATAAAATCATAAATTATATATATATATATTAAAGTCAAAATAATAGCAGTAAAAATCTAAGAATGAGAGAGGAAAAAAACTTGGTAGTGTCCAAAAATCAAGTCTGTTTTTGCTTTTAATTTCAAATTTCAAAATTGTCGTTCGTTCATTGGCCAAAGCCTTTCATATTCTTGAGAAAATTCAAAGGCTTGATGCCATTTGTAGAAGATAGTCCCGAGAGCAGGACGTTGTGTATTTCTGAAGAAAAGTGATTAGCCATATTAAAGCAAATATATATGAAAGTATAGGCATCACAGTTCAGCCAGCAGTATATCTGGAATCTGCTATTCAACGTACCTGTGTTTTTTTCATTGAATTTCTGGGTTTTATCTGGCACTAGTCCGGTGCCAGATTTCTATGGGAAAGCCGTTGAGGAGTTTGGGAGTCCAGTAGTGATAGGGGTCGCCAGTTTCCCCCCTATTACTTTTGGATCAGTGGTCATTCGGCAGAAAGAATTCAGACAGTTCCAGTGGGCCAGATAAGTGAAATATCTGGTACCCTAACAGTACATCAGCTATAAGAGCAGCATACCCCTGTATTCAAGAAATAAAACATTTCCCTAGTGAAATTAACAGAGACAGTGTATTTTAAAGAGACTGGGAGTGATTAACCTTTAGCACGCTTCCGGCGAGACATCTCGCCGAAGGTAACCTATGTTCTGCCAGCTGGAGGCGATATGTTACGCCTTGCGGCTGTCATCGTTTCTAGCACATGACTTGTGTACACGTGATTTTCAGCCCCGGATGTTAAGTTGTAACTTTAATTGCAAGAGAGTTAGCTTCCGTTTCCGATCTTAAAAAAGTGATGGGTGTATCCGCGTTTATTTTTTGTAAATTTTTTAAATCGAAATGAATCGGCATCAGACGCGCGGCCATTTCGCTCTAATTTTATTGCATTCTGACGCCATGCGGTGGGGATGAAATTTTTGTCTTTATAAGCGCTGAAATCGGTTCTCAGAATATGTTTGATGGCTGAGATGGAAACGAAAGTAAAATGGCCTTTCAAGTATGTATAATTTTCGGGGTTAGGATTAGGAATATCGGAAAAATATAGGATTACGGCCGAATGTCACGGCTGGCTAGGGAGTTTGTTGCTTTGCTACTGATGATGGGTGTAACGAAAAGATCGTCATTTGATTTGTATTGCTCTATTGGTCAAATGACTTTCATTGAGATGCAAGGGATATGGACGCTTCGTTCGTTGGTCATTTTTTTAATTTTTTTTTTTAATTTTAAAATTAAAAAAAAAAAATTTTTTAATTTTTTTTTAATTTTTTTCGTTTTTTTCATCTTTCCTTTCCTCTCTTCCTATCACATCTAACATGTACACAAACAAATTTTATATCATCAGATTCACCATTCATTTATTTACATAAATTCCAAAAATGATAGCAATTGACCAAGAAACACAAAAACTATAGACATTACAAGTCGCCCACTATAAAAACGGGGGGTTGTGAAAAAGAATGCAGCTGTAGGGCAAGTTTTCTGAAATTTTATGCAGCGTGCTAAAGGTTAAAGAATCCCAAACAGCCATCCAGTGTTAGAAACCAGTAATAGATAGATTTTAGTAACACTATTAAGTATAATTTAACAGTATTTGTTTGGACAATTGTCCCTGTGGGTCTAAATTTACATTTGTATATATATATATATATATATATATATATATATATATATATATATATATATATATATATTATATTATATATATTATTATTATATATATATATATATATCTTGAATTCTTTTCATTTTTAAAGTCCTGACCAGAAGAATACTAGGTTCAGGACCAAATAAATCATACAGAAAATTATTAATTGTACAAAGTTATCCGAGGTGTTATTTCCTTAATCATAGACCTTAATACTTGTTTGTGTAGAGGTGTATTATTGTTAAAGTACCATCACACCACACTTGCATATCCCTAGACATTAGACGTAGCTATCATTCATACTAGTCAAGAATAAGTCTGCTTGAGGCCATAAGGTGGCAGCAGAAAGGTACCCTGATAATTCAACCCTAAATTTGTTAGAATCAGGGATCTTCACAGCTGGCCTCATTCAGTACATTAAGGAAAAATATCAACATCATTTCATAACATCAAAACCCACCACGATAAATTGGGGTCTCTTCTTCCGGGATTTGAACTTGTTAGTTGTTTAGTAATTTAAATATTGTAGCACTAGTGTCCCCAAAAGTTATAAAAGTATTTAAAAGGGAAAATAAAAGCTGATGGACTGTTGAGAGCCAGTAATTAGTTAATTAATTAGTTAGTGTTAGCACTCTGTTAATTAAGAGCTTTGAAAATTATATTAGATCATTGTAAAGATTGATATTATGGCCGACCTAGCAAAGTTCAGATCTGCTGCTGTGCTGGCTGCAAAAGAGATGAATATGGATGGACCAGAGTTGGTCCAGTATGTAACCTCAGAGGTTGATAAATTTATTGAACGTGAAGAAAAAAGATTAGAAAAAGAGGCTGAAAGAAAATTAGAGGCTGAGAAAGAAATTAAAAGGTTGCAGATTGAGGCTGACAAAGAGGCTAGGGCATTGGAGGCGGAAAGGGAGGCTGAAATAAAAAGGCTCCAGTATGAAGAGAAGAAGTTGGAGGCAGAGGAAAGAAGACTGGCTGCTGAAAAGGAGGAGAAGAGATTGGAAGCTGAAAGGGAAGACAAGCGATTGGCTGCAGAAAGGGAAGCTGAAAAGGAGGAGAAGAGATTGGAAGCTGAAAGGGAAGACAAGCGATTGGCTGCAGAAAGGGAAGCTGAAAAGGAGGAGAAGAGATTACAGAGGGAGCACGAGCTACGACTAAAAGAGTTCGAATTTCAAGGCCATGCTCCTGAAAATGGTGCCAGCCCTTCTACCTCCGATGCCACTACTAGTCAGGGAGCCTCAACTTCAGGAATGGGGTTCCATTTAGACCATTTTGTTGAGAGGGACGATGACATTGAGTCATTTTTGTCCAGATTTGAGGTTTTAGCCACCACCTATGGGTTGGAGAAGGAAAGGTGGAGTTTAAAGTTATCTCAGGGGCTGAGGGGAACTTCTTATGAAGTGTTTGCCAAGATGAGCAAAGACGACCAAGACAATTATGACATGTTAAAGCAGGCTCTTTTGCTAAGGTATGAAAAGAACGGAGAATTTTACAGGAAAAAGTTTAGGAATGCCAAACTACTGTCGGGTGAGACCTATCACCAGTTCTCTGCACGTTTAGAGACGTACTTGGAGAAATGGACTGCTCTGGGGAAAACCCAAGATCTTAAAGAGATGATCCTTATTGAGCAATTGAGAGAGTCCATGGCTCCAGACTTGAGAAAGTTTCTCATGGAACAAGGTGCAGAGAGGCTGGGTGAGTTACTTAATGTCGCTGAGAGGTATCAGGCAGCCCAGGCAGAGGTAGCTGGCGCTAAAAAGAAACAGATTGACAATTTTAAGGCTCCACAAAACTCTAATAGGTTTGATAACAAAGATCAGGGGAACAAAGGTAAGCACAATTTTGATAGGCCACGCAATGATTTTAGAAACAAAAACCCACAATTCAATGATAGGAAATATGATGAAAGAAAACCTTTTCATCAAGGTAGATTATATTGCAAATGGTGTAAGAGGGAAGGTCATGACATCAAATTTTGTCATAAGAAAACTTCTGGATTTGCTGCTATGAAGATGGGGAACAAGGGAGGAAAGGACAAACCTACTGGACAGCAGGAACCTTATCACCCCCCCAGTGTGTGAGGATGTAGTCTGCAATGGGGTCACCATTAGGTGTCTCTATGATACAGGCTTAGATTTTGATTCTGTTGTGAGTGCGCACTTGGTGAACCCAGATCAGTATACCACAGAAACAGTGGAGATACAAGGGGCGACCACGGACATACCACCTATGAAACTTCCCATTGCCAGGATAACGGTGAAAACTCGCTATGTGGAAGGAGTAATCAGAGCAGCAGTGATCGACGCACCCATCTACCCTCTGATATTGGGGTGTCGTTATGTCTTCTTGGGGAATCCCAAGAGACCTGTGGTCTTGGCAGCCGTCCAGACACGATCACAATCCAGAAAGGAAGAAGATGAACCTATAAATACTCATCCAGAGGAGATGAGGAAGGCACAGGCTGAGGACAAGACACTCAAGCCTTGTTACAAAAAATTACCTAAATGCCACACACCTCCAAACAAAGGGGACTATTACATGAAGAACAAATTATTATATAGGAAGACCGGAACTGGAACAAATGGTCACGGCCAGCTGGTTCTTCCTACTTCATATAGGGAGAGAGTGTTGGAATTAGGACATGCGATTCCCTTCAGTGGTCACATGGGGATCAGCGCAACAGGACAGCGTATAGCTTGTCATTATTTCTGGCCAGGAATAACGGAGGATATAAAGAGATATGTAAAATCCTGCCCAGAATGTCAAAGGGTAGCTCCAAAGCACTGGCCTGCTCCAGCAACTCTAGGGGAAATGCCCATTGTGGGAACACCTTTTGAGAGAGTTGCAGTGGATATTGTGGGACCTCTCACTTGGACCAAGAGGAGGAACAGTTACATCCTTACTCTGGTGGACACGTGTTCTATGTGGGGAGAGGCGGTAGCCCTGTCGTCAATCGATTCCAAGCATGTCGCAGAGGCATTACTTACAATATTCACAAGGTTAGGATTCCCGCATCAAATCTTGACTGATAACGGCACACAGTTCAAGGGGAAACTAACGGAAGAAGTTTTCAGGATCTTCCAAGCCAGGCACTTTCATTGTAGTCCGTATCACCCCCAAGGGAACGGCCAGGTAGAGAGGTTCAACGGGACTCTCATTTCTATCCTGAGAAAGCTGGCACATGAGAAACCTGATACATGGGACCAATACCTGCCCGCTGCGTTGTTTGCGTATCGGGAAGTTCCACATAATTCAACCGGGATGGCACCCGCAACCCTGTTATTTGGGAGGCCAATAAAAGGTCCTTTAGAAGCTTTGTTGAGGACCTGGACAGATGAGAAAGCAGAAGAGACTGTTACCTCATCATACCAATATGTGAACGAGCTGACCACTCGTCTTAAAACTGGCTGGAAACTTGCAAATGATAATCTCAGACAAGCCAGGAAAAAACATGCTGCCTATTTTAACAAGAAAGCTAAGGATAGAGAATTATTTGTGGGAGAGAAGGTGCTTCTTCTACTGCCCGGCAGCCAAAATAAACTACAAATTGGATGGCAAGGTCCATATACTGTTCTAGAGAAGGTGTCTAGAACAAATTATAAAATCGAGAAGAAAGGGAAAGAGAAAGTATATCATGTGAACCTTCTAAAGAAGTATCTGGACAGGGAAATCCAGGAAGGAACACAATGTCCTTGTCGATAGCAACAGGGATGAAGAATGAACCGCTCACATCCCATGAGTATCCCTTGAAAACATGTGAGACACCGGCACATGTAAAAGTCAGTAAACACTTGACGAAAAAACAGAGGGAACAGGTTCAAAAGGTTCTGACTGATCATACGGACGTGTTAACAGACAAACCGGGGCACACGAATTTGTTAGAATATGACATGAAACTAGTAGACCCAACACCGATCTGTATGAGAGCCTACACAATCCCGTTTGCCACAGAGAAAGCTTTGAAAGAGGAGATTGAGTACCTATTGAAAGAAGGAATTATTTCTCATAGCGAATCTCCATATAGTTCCAGTGTGGTTTTGCTGAGAAAACCCTCTGGAGAACATCGTCTGTGTATAGATTACAGGAAACTGAATGCTGTCACAGAGAATCAGGTAGATCCATTACCTGACACAAATCAATTATTTGCCAGGCTAAACAAGGCAAAATATTTTTCGAAGGTGGATCTGAGCAAAGGCTATTATCAGATTCCAGTGAAGCCTGAGGTTAGACCTTATTTGGCGTTTAGCACTTCGGAAGGACATTATGAATTCAACATGTTACCTTTTGGGTTGAAAAATGCTCCGAGTGTATTTTCTAGGATGATGCGAAAATTGTTAGATCTACTAAATAACCCATGCATCACAAACTTTATGGATGACATCCTCATTGCTACAGAAACATTTGAGGAACACATTAACTCTTTGACTATGCTGTTTGAGAGACTAAGAGAGGCTAATTTGACGGCTAGACCAACAAAATGTTGTATTGGTTGTAAAGAGTTGGAGTTCTTGGGACATACTGTGTTTCAGGGTAGTATGACCCCTGACCCCAAGAAACTTGAAAAATTGCAGAGAGCACCTAGGCCATAAACAATGAAAGACGTGAGATCTTTCGCGTCGTTGTGTGGATTCTATCAGAAATATATCAAAAATTTTAACTCTATTTGTGCTCCTCTGACGGATTTAACTCGCAAGGGAAATCCTGATAGAATTGTTTGGTCAGCCCAATGTGAATCAGCCTACCAAGAGTTAAAGGAAAAACTTACAAGCAAGCCTATCTTGAAATTACCTGATTTGAGTCAGGAATTTGTGGTGAGAAGTGACGCAAGCAATGTGGGCCTGGGGGCTATGTTGTTGCAAAGATCATCATCACCAGAGGGAGAGCTGAACCCAGTCGCTTATGCTAGCCGCAAGTTAAACAAAGCGGAGCAAAACTATTCAACAAGCGAAAAAGAATGTCTAGCTTTGATCTGGGCAATACAAAAGTTCCAGATCTATCTATATGGTAGAACATTCGTGGTCCAAACGGATCATCAGCCTCTCGTATTCTTATCACAGGCCAAGCATGAAAATGCCAGATTATTAAGATGGTCGTTATTATTACAGCCATATCAATTTACCATTGAATATATTCCGGGGTCACTGAACGTGGGTGCAGATTTTCTCAGTAGGCATCCCTGTGATCCAAATCAGAGTATTCAGCAGGCGTAGGGAGTTGATTTTGTCTATGTGTATCACTGTTTGGAACTAGCATCAGGCAAGTTCTTAAGTGGGGAGATGTGTGGTAAAGTACAGTGATACAGCGATAAAATCATAAATTATATATATATTAAAGTCAAAATAATAGCAGTAGAAATCTAAGAATGAGAGAGGAAAAAAACTTGGTAGTGTCCAAAAATCAAGTCTGTTTTTGCTTTTAATTTCAAAATTGTCGTTCGTTCATTGGCCAAAGCCTTTCATATTCTTGAGAAAATTCAAAGGCTTGACGCCATTTGTACAAGATAGTTCCGAGAGCAGGATGTTGTGTATTTCTGAAGAAAAGTGATTAGCCTTATTAAAGCAAATATATATGAAAGTATAGGCATCACAGTTCAGCCAGCAGTATATCTGGAATCTGCTATTCAACGTACCTGTGTTTTTTTCATTGAAGCAGTGGTCATTCGGCAGAAAGAATTCAGACAGTTCCAGTGGGCCAGATAAGTGAAATATCTGGTACCCTAACAGTACATCAGCTATAAGAGCAGCATACCCCTGTATTCAAGAAATAAAACATTCCCTTAATGAAATTAACAGAGACAGTGTATTTTAAAGAGACTGGGAGTGATTAAAGAATCCCAAACAGCCATCCAGTGTTAGAAACCAGTAATAGATAGATTTTAGTAACACTATTAAGTATAATTTAACAGTATTTGTTTGGACAATTGTCCCTGTGGGTCTAAATTTACATTTGTATATATATATATATCTTGAATTCTTTTCATTTTTAAAGTCCTGACCAGAAGAATACTTGGTACAGGACCAAATAAATCATACAGAAAATTATTAATTGTACAAAGTTATCCGAGGTGTTATTTCCTTAATCATAGACCTTAATACTTGTTTGTGAAGAGGTGTATTATTGTTAAAGTACCATCACACCACACTTGCATATCCCTAGACATTAGACGTAGCTATCATTCATACTAGTCAAGAATAAGTCTGCTTGAGGCCATAAGGTGGTAGCAGAAAGGTACCCTGATAATTCAACCCTAAATTTGTTAGAATCAGGGACCTTCACAGCTGGCCTCATTCAGTACATTAAGGAAAAATATCAACATCATTTCATAACATCAAAACCCACCACGATACCAGTCCAAGTCCTGGTTGACGACACTACTTTAAAACATGCTGAATACATAAACATATACATATGAGAAAATCTCTCACAATATATAAAAAATGGTAGCAACTTGGGTGAAGGATCCCATTACATGCCCATAGTAGCATTTTGGGAATATGGTGTTAGGCCCATATTTTCTTGACCATCTGCACACTAGGGGTGATGTGGTCAGCATCACACCGGCCGCCTTAACCTTCCCAGAGTTGCTTTAACTTGGATGAACAGTATATGGAATTGTTGTATGTCATACTTGTACAAAATAAGTATTTTTTTAAAATATTGTTTAACGTACAGGCACAGTGAATCTGACAAAACAAACAGGTGTAAAAGCTAACATTGTTTTCCCTTCTAAATGCTAAAACAACTATTTATAAAAACACATTTTTGTGCTTTAAGCATAACTATGAATATCTTCCGGTATGTTAGGAAATTTAACTTTACTACTTTTTTCTAAACCTTCAAAAAACTTACTGAAAACTTTTAGTATATTTCACATCTTCCTTGACAAATGCGGTTACTTGGGCTGTTCCATCTTTCTCACCAGGTTCAAAGTGAATGTTCCATGGACTATTAGCTATTGCAGAAGCTCCTTCAACCAGCAGGCCCCCTCTAATCTTTACTCTGCAAAGATAAATGATTGACCCTAGTCATGCTTCTACCATTATGATGTAAATGAAATAATGAATGACCAGTATTAAAAGAAACATACTTACTTACTTAGTCGTTCCCCTTCTACCGTGAGATGCAGAGGTTTGGAAGAGAGAGCGCCAGACTATCCTATCGGCTGTCTTCCCCCTGGCCTGGCTCCATTCTAGTCCTCGGTCCTTCAAAGATTATCTAATGTTGTCCTCCCAGCGGACTCTGGGTCGTCCTGGGGGTCTGCATCCCTGGCTCTTTGTTTCCCATGCTTGTCATGGTAGCTGATCCCCTCCCATTCTGCAGACATGGCCAAACCATCTTAGTTGGGACTGTTCTACTTGGGTCTGCAGGGGGTGGGATTTTAGGCCTTGACGTATCATCTGGTTGCAGACCATGTCTCTTCTTGTTACCTCAACCACCTTCCTCAGATACCTCATTTCTGAGGTTTGGATCTGGCTTTTGTGGGTTGTAGTCATTGCCCATGACTCGCATCCATATGTCAAGACTGGGACATAGGTGGAGCGGTATACAGCCATCTTCGTTTTCTTACCAACCTCTCTCTTGCTGAGGAATCCTCGATTTATGGCCTGAAAAAGTCTCCCAGCTGCAGCTTTTCGAGTGGCCAACTCTTCTTTGATGCCTCCCTTTCGGTCTATAATAGCTCCGAGGTATTTAAAGTGGTTGACCTGCTCCAGGACCTGTTCTCCCAGCTTAATCTGATGTCTTCTTTCTTCTCGTGATATCACCATGGATTTTGTTTTAGAGCTACTTATGACCATCCCTCTCTTCTCCAGCTCTTCCTTCCAGACTTGCAGGTTGGATTGGAGATGTGCCTCTGATTTAGCAATCAGGGCAACATCATCAGCAAATGCCAGCTCTGAAATACAGACCTGTCTCATCTTCCAGTACCCCACTGAATACTTTCTTGTTATCTCCTTACATGCCTTGATGACATCGTCCATGAAGAGTATGAAAAGATAAGGTGACAGGATATCACCTTGTCTTACACCAGGGGTGGTCCTGAACTCTTCTGACTTATGGTTTGCTGTCCTCACATAATTTCTGCAAGACTTGTAGAAGCTCTGTATAGCATGAATCAGAGGTGCTGGAATGTTCTTCCTTGCCAAACAGTCCCAAAGTTTGCTCCAGGGGACCATTTCAAACGCCTTTTCCAGATCTATGAAACAAAGATGGATCTCACTCTTATACTCAAGGGCCTTTTCACTCAGCTGTCTGAGTGTGAAGATTAGGTCTTGAGTACTTCAGTTTGCTCGGAATCCGCACTGGACCTCATCCAATTGTGGCTCAGCTAGGCGTCGGGGTCTCTGCTCTAGGATTCTAGAGTAGATTTTACCAGGGATACTGAGAAGGGATATGCCTCTATGGTTTCCACATTGTCGATTTTCACCCTTTTTGAAAATTGGTGTTATCAAGGCAATCTCCCAATCCTTTGGTATGGATTTGTTGCACCACGCTGCTTGTAGGACCCTTAAGAGTAATAGGTTGCCTGATTCTCCCATGTACTTAACCATTTCTGGCGTTATACCATCATGCCCTGCTGCTTTGCCCATCTTGATTTTCTCCAGTGCTGCCTTCAGTTCTTCCATCTTTATGTCATCTTCACCATCATTGGTTTTCGCTTCTGTGCTAGTGGTTATCATTTCTGATGCTTCACCATGCTCACCATCCACGAGTTCTGAGAAATATTCTTTCCATTACTTCCTTCAGGGCAGTAAGCAATTTGACTTGATTGTCCTTTATAAATTTGAGAGGGCATTGTGTTTCCTCCCTCATGTTCTTTAGGGTCTTATAGAACAATTTCTGGTTTTCTTGCGCATCTTTTTCTAGCTTTTCTACAAATTATTCCTAGGACTTCTGTTTTGCTGCTAGCACCTTGTTCTTTGCTTCTGTTCTGAGTGTCACATATTCTCTATATTTCTCCATGTCCTGTTGTGTTTTTATCTCCTAAGTATTGTTTCCATGCCATTTTCTTCTCTCTTATTTTCTCTTTGACTTCCTCTGTCCACCAAGGTGTCCTCTTTCTCTTGTTCCCAAGTCGGACTTCACCATGTGCTTCTGCAGCAGCTGTCTTTATGATATCCTTGAATTTAATCCAGAGGGTTTCCAAGTCATCAGGTAGTTCTTCTGTGTTGCTCACCGCTGCAGCAATAAGCCCCTGATATCTGGTCTTAATTTCTGGCTCTCTCAGCTTGTAGGTCTTAATGCTCATTTCTCCCGTTCATTTACTTAGTTTCTTGCGTGATGTTGGGCAGTTCCTAGGCTGAGCAACTCTTTCAGTTGTTCTTTTGATTGTAAGCAGGTAGCGATCACTTCCAATCTCTGGCCCCCTCCAGACTCTAGCATCTGGGACATATTTGAATGAGCTCCTCCTAACAATGGCATAGTCGATCACTGACTTCTCATTCTTTGTTGGTTCACATCTAGTGTATGCATGTATGCGCTTATTGGGGAACTTTGTGTTTGTAATGATCAGATTCTGCTCACTGCAGAATCTAAGGAGTCGCTTTCCATTGTCATTGAGAGTATCTTCTCCATATCTTCCGATAACTCTATCCCATCTAGCATGGTCATTTCCAACTCTGGCATTGAAATCTCCGAGCATGATAATTTCATCTAGGCAGTCATCAACTGTCCTTTGAAGCAGCTCGAAGAATTCCTCCTTGACCTCTGCTCTCTCATCCTCATTTGGCCCATACACTATGACCAGGTTGACTATGGTTTCTCCTTTTTTTTGTTTTACAACCATAATGCGCTCTGAGACAAAGTTCCATCCCTTGATACTATCTTTTTGGTTTTTGGCCACAATGCAACCCACGCCCCCTTTAGCTCTTTCATATGTGGGTACACTACTGTAGAGCAGCGTGTTGCCATCGAGATCCATGACTCCTTGTTCTTTTTTCTTTGTTTCCGTTATAGCCAGGATTTCTAGTTTTGCGTTCCTCATCTCTTCCACCAGCTCCTCTTCTTTCCCATTTATACTTTTTGTGTTCCAAGTTCCATAAGTCGTAGTCTGTTCCAGTTCGTCGCCTTTAGAATCAGTTCAGTTGTCTCTCTTGTAGTTCTCATAATCAAAAGTTTAAAGCAAACAGGTGATTGGCCTGTTGTGCCTTTGCATGGTGGAGGGGCTGCCTCCTTACGGCCTCCATGCAGGCCGCCCTCCTCCTTCCGGGCTTGGGACCGGCCTAGGCGGAGTTATTAAAAACAAACATACACAATTAAAATTGTTAATTAAGAAAGAAGAGGCTGACAGATTGGCAAAAGAAAATGGACAGCTACCTCAACCTGTATAAGCATAACGTAAGAGCCAAGAGTTTTATTAGGAGCAGATGCAGGAACCAGTGTTCAGCACAGCATTAGGAGCACCAGAAAAAGTTGTGCATTACCAGCTCAGCAGAAGTGGACAAGTGGTAATCTGCACACAGGCTACAACAGAGTGAGATACCATCTATTCAACAAGCTAAAGATAGGAACTCCTGATAAATGCAACTGTGGCACCATTACAATGATGAACATCTGCTGTAAACATGCCCAATATATGAGGACCAGAGAAACATGAATGCTTAACATGAATTTGTTGAAAGTTTATGCTCCTCAGGGAGGTCAAGAGCAATCATGATGAATCCTTTGCCTGGTCTTTATTATTCTCTTTACTGATGATTTTATGTGTGTTTAAAATTATATTGTCTTACAATCCTCATTCTGGAGTCGCCAGGGTAAGAAAAAACAGAGTGAGAGCAAAGAAAAAGCACATGGAGAAGGGAACTGGACATGGAAAGAATAAGGGAAATGTTGAAAGACCTTGAATGGATGGAACTGGACAGGAAGGCAACGTGCTCCACTGCGAGCTGAAAGGTAATGAATGAATGAACTCTATGTCACTGACCCACACAGGCTTGTGGACAGGTTCGTTATTTGTTTAAACAAAAAAAAAATTAAATCTTATTTTCTAATGCTGAAAAATACCATGACAAACATGGGAAACCAAGAGCCAAGGATCCAGACTTTCAGGACGACCCAGAGTTTGCTGGGAGGACAACATCAGACAATCTCTGAAGGTCTGAGGACTGGCCTGGAGCCAGGCCAAAAAGAAGACAACCGATACAATAGCATGCCACTCTCTCTGGCTAATCTCTACACCTCACGGCAAAAGACAAACAACTAAGTAAGAAAGAATAATATCAAATAGATTCAAAATTACTTGGGCTGGACTTGTACTCAGTTTAGATTTTGAAACCAGATAATGTATTTAAATATATAAATCTTCATATTCTTACTAAAAAAATACATAAAGAAGCAATTTAAAAAAAGTAAAAGTGAAATGCTGGACTTTTGCTTCACTAATGTAGAACTGATGCCAAGAACCAGACAAACGCCAGTGGAATGAGAGATGACAAGAAAATGCTGGAGATGGATAGGACACACAATGAGAAAACCTGGTGATAAAATGACCAGGCAGTACTAGTTCTGGAATCCCCAGGGTAAGAGAGGCACAGGGAGACCAAGGAACACATGGAGAAGAGAACTGGAGACAGATATGAAGAAGGAGGAGACATGGAAAATCCTTGAGCTGATGGCGAAGGAACAGGAAGACTTGGGATAAGCTTGTTGAAGGCCTATGCTCCTTGGAGTGTTGAAGGATGATGATGATTGTACTTACTGTATAACAAACTCTTTGAGTGCTGAGTTCTTCTCTAACAAAACTGGAACTTGAAATCTGCTGTTTGGTCTCAAATCTCCCTGAGGAACTCTGAAGATCAGGTCTTTATCCTTGTGGTCATTGTAAAGCAGCTCGTCCCTTATCAACTGGACAGACGAAATAAACTTTTTATCTATACTGGCTGGGTTGGGCTCAATGCGAGCAGGGACTATTGTGTTAGACATACTGGCACACTCCTGGTTCTGATCCACTCGGGACAAATCGTATGACACCACAACATCCAAGCCAGCTAAAGTTGCGTTTGATGTATCCCACCAGTGGTCTGGAACATGCATGCCGGCAACGCATGCGTTAGTGTCGCCATTAAGGACGCAGACAGAGGTGTACTGCTCATCTGCCCGGGATACAAAAATCTGGGCACACCACCTCTGGCTGTAACCGTAGTAACTGTAAATCAGGTCTTGTTTATGCCTATGGGTGAGAGGCTGAGCATGGATCAACACTTGCAGCACTGGGTTACTCTGGCTGACAGTCTGGGACACCAGATGAGCGCTGACGTCCATGTTGTGCATGACGCATCTGTGCATGCTGGCTTCAGACTTGTCAAACAGCTCTCCATATTTGATAATGTTGGTGATAACATCGTTTGGCACAACCTAGTTCAGATAAAAAGGAAGCAAAACACATTTATACCTGTAGTTAGATCAGAACATTCATATGAACACTACTAATTATAAAATAATCCAACTCCGCCTAGGCCGGTCCCAAGCCCAGCTGAAAAAGGAGGAGGGTGGCCTGCATGGAGGTCGTAAGGAGGCAGCCCTTCCACCATGCAAAGGCACAACAGGCCAATCACCTGTTTGCTTTAAAACACGATTATGCGAACTACAAGAGAGAAAACCTGACTGATTCTAAAGGCGACGAACTGTAACGGACTACGACTTATGGAACATGGAACACAAGAAGTATAAATGGGAAAGAAGAGGAGCTGGTGGAAGAGATGAGGAAAGCAAAATTAGAAATCGTGGCTATAACGGAAAGAAAGAAAAAGGGACAAGGAGTCATGGATCTTGATGGCAACACGCTGCTCTACAGTGGTGTACCCACATATGAAAGAGCTAAAGGGGGCGTGGGTTGCATTGTGGCCAAAAACCAAAAAGATAGTATCAAGGGAAGGAACTTTGTCTCGGAGTGCATTATGGTTGTAAAACTAAAAGAAGGAGAAACCATAGTCAACCTGGTCATAGTGTATGGGCCAAATGAGGATGAGAGAGCAGAGGTCAAGGAGGAATTCTTCGAGCTGCTTCAAAGGACAGTGGATGACTGCCTAGATGAAATTATCATGCTCGGAGATTTCAATGCCAGAGTTGGAAATGACCATGCTAGATGGGGTGGAGTTATCGGAAGATATGGAGAAGATACTCTCAATGACAATGGAAAGCGACTCCTTAGAGTCTGCAGTGAGCAGAATCTGATCATTACAAACACAAAGTTCCCCCATAAGCGCATACATGCATACACTAGATGTGAACCAACAAAGAATGAGAAGTCAGTGATCGACTATGCCATTGTTAGGAGGAGCTCATTCAAATATATCCGGGATGCTAGAGTCTGGAGGGGGCCAGAGATTGGAAGTGATCACTACCTTCTTACAATCAAAAGAACAACTGAAAGAGTTGCTCAGCCTAGGAACTGCCCAACATCATGCAAGAAACCAAGTAAACAAATGGGAGAAATGAGCATTAAGACCTACAAGCTGAGAGAGCCAGAAATTAAGACCAGATATCAGGGGCTTATTACTACAGCGGTGAGAAACACAGAAGAACAACCTGATGACTTGGAAACCCTCTGGCTTAAATTCAAGGAGGGACCTCAAGACGCAGCAATAGAGACCGCAGTCAGCGACTCATAGCTTGACTGCCTGCGTCAGGACCAGCGAACCAGAGCTGGTCAAGACCGCACTCCACCTCCACGTGGTGGTCCTGGAAACAGTCTGCAGCTGTGCAGGCTGGCTGAGCGAGTGTGGATCGAAATGGGAAGGCAAACCCGGTCCTAAAAAATGCCGTGCAGAAGTCGGATGTGTCGACCGAAAGGTGCAGATATCACAGCTATGTTGTAAACAGACACAACGCAACCACCGTCCTTTTCAGGGCGAACGAAGAAGAAAAAGAAGAAGAAATTCAAGGACATCATAAAGACAGCTGCTGCAGAAGCATGTGGTGAAGTCCGACTTGGGAACAAGAGAAAGAGGACACCTTGGTGGACAGAGGAAGCCAAAGAGAAAATAAGAGAGAAGAAAATGGCATGGAAACAATACTTAGGAGCTAAAAACACAGCAGGACAAATAGAGAAATATAGAGAATATGTGATACTCAGAACAGAAGCAAAGAACAAGGTGCTAGCAGCAAAACAGAAGTCCTGGGAAGAATTTGGAGAAAAGCTAGAAAAAGATGCGCAAGAAAACCAGAAATTGTTCTATAAGACCCTAAAGAACACGAGGAAGGAAAAACAATGCGCTCTCAAATTTATAAAGGACAATCAAGGCAAACTGCTTACTGCCCCGAAGGAAGTAATGGAAAGATGGAAAGAATATTTCTCAGAACTCCTTGATAGTGAGTAAGGTCAAGCATCAGAAATGATAACCACTAGCACAGAAGAGGAAACCAATGGTGATGAAGATGACATAAAGATGGAAGAACTGAAGGCAGCACTGGAGAAAATCAAGATGGGCAAAGCAGCAAGGCATGATGGTATAACACCAGAAATGGTTAAGTACAAGGGAGCATCAGGCGACCTATTACTCTTAAGGGTCCTACAGGCAGCGTGGTGCAACAACACAATACCAAAGGATTGGGAGATTGCCATCATAACACCAATTTTTAAAAAGGGTGACAATCGACAATTTTTCGGAAACCATAGAGGCATATCACTTCTCAGTGTCCCTGGTAAAATCTACTCTAGAATCCTAGAGCAGAGACTCTGACGCGTAGCTGAGCCACAATTGGATGAGGTCCAGTGTGGATTCCGAGCAAACCGAAGTACTCAAGACCTAATCTTCACACTCAGACAGCTGAGTGAAAAGGCTCTTGAGTATAAGAGTGAGATCCATCTTTGTTTCATAGATCTGGAAAAGGCGTTCGACAGGGTCCCCTGGAGCAAACTTTGGGACTGTTTGGCAAGGAAGAACATTCCAGTACCTCTGATTCATGCTATACAGAGCTTCTACAAGTCTTGCAGAAATTATGTGAGGATAGCAAACCATAAGTCAGAAGAGTTCAGGACCACCACTGGTGTAAGACAAGGTGATATCCTGTCACCTTATCTTTTCATACTCCTCATGGACGATGTTATCAAGGCATGTAAGGAGATAACAAGAAAGTATTCAGTGGGGTACTGGAAGATGAGACAGGTCTGTATTTCAGAGCTGGCATTTGCTGATGATGTTGCCCTGATTGCTAAATCAGAGGCACATCTCCAATCCAACCTGCAAGTATGGAAGGAAGAGCTGGAGAAGAGAGGGATGTTCATAAGCAGCTCTAAAACAAAATCCATGGTGATATCACGAGAAGAAAGAAGACATCAGACCACTTTAAATATCTCGGAGATATTATAGACTGAAAGGGAGGCATCAAAGAAGAGTTGGCCACTCGAAAAGCTGCAGCTGGGAGACTTTTTCAGGCCATAAATCGAGGATTCCTCAGCAAGAGAGAGGTTGGTAAGAAAACGAAGATGGCTGTATACCGCTCCACCTATGTCCCAGTCTTGACATATGGATGCGAGTCATGGGCAATGACTACAACCCACAAAAGCCAGATCCAAACCTCAGAAATGAGGTATCTGAGGAAGGTGGTTGAAGTAACAAGAAGAGACATGGTCCGCAACCAGACGATACGTCAAGGCCTAAAATCCCACCCCCTGCAGACCCAAGTAGAACAGTCCCAACTAAGATGGTTTGGCCATGTCTGCAGAATGGGAGAAGATCGGCTACCATGACAAGCATGGGAAACAAAGAGCCAGGGATCCAGACCCCCAGGACGACCCAGAGTTCGCTGGGAGGACAACATTAGACAATCTTTGAAGGACAGAGGACTAGAATGGAACCAGGCCAGGAGGAAGACAGCCGATAGGATAGTCTGACGCTCTCTCTCCCAAACCTCTACACCTCACGGTAGAAGGGGAACGACTAAGTAAGTAAGTAATAAAATAATCCATGGTATAATACATAAGCATGATAAATATATGCCCTACGTAGGTCACGGGGGTCTCTGAGAACTGAAAGAAAGAATTAGCCTGATGACTGCTCCCTCGTGAAGTTATACATGGGACTGGCAACCTTATCATGTGAAACAAACTGCTTCATGACCATGTGAGATGTAGAGTTCCTGTCCATGCTTTAATTGTGTGTACAGAAAACAAAAATTCAAAGCTGTAAAAAATATTTTACAATGTGTTATAATTTTATTTAAAAAAAAAAAAAAAAAAAAAAAAAGCTCACATCTTACGCATGATTTAAGTGCATTTCAGTAAACTAGCTGGTGCGTATTCACTGGGAAAGTGAGAAAAACACTTTTACTCCTTGAGATACCACTTTTAAAATGCAGGCAAGAGAGGAATAGTCTTAAGTTTTCCATGCTTAAAAATTCTTTTTATCCCTCCCCCTCTGTCACCAAAGATCTACAAAATCATCCCTTGTAATCATGATAGACTCGTTGCCAACCTCCGTATCATAATACCTGAAGCAATCTATTTTGTCTAATTCATAATCCAAAAATAAGGAGACCCTGACACCATCTCCATATGGACACCAGAAGGAAAGCGAAACAGAGGCTGGCCAAAAGCAACCTGGCAGAGAACTGAGGAAGCTGAGATGCAAAGCATGAACCAGAGCTGGGGCGCCACACAAAGGATGGCTGCCAACCCAGCAAAATGGAGATAGTTTGCTGCTGTCCTACAAGATGCCACCAGGCGTGATGGTCACTGACTGCTCTGTTAGTCAGCGGGGCAAGAAAGAAAGAAAGAAGATAATCCAAAAAGAAAGAATTTATATTTCATCAATTTCAAGATCAAATTTTTATTTTCAAAATTTCTGAACAATCACAGAAAAACTTGGTATTGAAATAAACAAGTGAAATAAAGTATCCGTAGATTTAAAAAAAAATAAATCCGACTGTTAAAATAAACCAAGTGAAACATAACAGACAAGATCTGCGTACCTCATACATTTCAAATGGTCCATAACTGGCTCTTAGCTTGTAGACTTCTGCTGGGTGGGTCAATATTAATGACTCCCTGACAATATTGGGTTCTGATGGTTTGAATTTGTGATATGGTGACTTCAAAAAGAATCCATCCTTACTATCATCAAAACTGATGTCTATACAGTGAATGGAACCTGAAATAGAAATGCAATAATTAATTATGACTGCAGAGGGTATATAACCTTCTACTATTTTTGCCATGAAGAACTGCTGGAAAAGTTCAAAATCAGCTGCTGCTCTCATGCTCCATGTGAGATCTTTATTTTGTGCCTGCCATCGGAGTGACTTATGTTGTTCTTGGCTGCTTCTATTTCATTTCTTTTTATTAATTGTTGCCCCCTTTTTTTTTTAAATCTACATTACGGCAGAACTAAGTTTAAAAAAAATAAAAAAAAATTATTACTACTGGGTGGCCTTGATCAAGTAACATCTAGACCAGGTTTTCTTAACCTGTGGTCCACGGGCCACCTGGGGATCCATGAATAGATTCTAGAAGGTCAGTGTAAATAACCTAATATTTAAAATGGAAAGTTTCTCATTATGATTTTATGTACATTTGTTTCCAAGAAGGGGCCCCTGGAATTCACTGGATGATCAAAGGAGTCCACAGCATTCATCAGACAATCAAAGGGGTACACAGCACAAACAAAAAATTTAAAAAAAAAATATTTTAAACACATGCTTTTAATGCACTAAAAATCCAAAAATAATTTTTCAAGGAGGTTATAGCTTGCAGTAAAAAAACTGTAACGTCAAATTGACAAAAAGCGTGGGGCGCTTATCATATATTTTATCCATAAGTGTGTAATGAAGTATAAAGCAGAAGTTAATTTCATGCAGAATCAGCGCCCCACGCTTGTTGTCAATTTGATGTAATGTTACATTTTTTTACTGCAAGCTATAAACTCCTTGAAAAATTATTTTTGGGTTTATAGTGCATTAAAAGCATGTTTAAAATATTTTTTTTATATTTTGTATTTTCTTCTTTTTAGTGTTAGAAAAATTATGACATACTAAAACATAAACAATATTTTTATTTATTGTAAATCTAGTCTAAAATTTCTTAAGCGATGCATTTCTTTTAGAGCGTCAATATTGCATGGCTTTGTGCCTGTTAATTTGGTGCAATCAATTTCTTCAATTTGAACGCCATCTAGAGATTGAACTCGACTTTCCCTTGATTCATAATTTTATAATTTGGATTGTTTCCCTTGATTTAGCTTGACACTTGTTTGAGTACTGCCGTTTTACGCATAGAAAAAATATAACACACCACGTACTCTTGAATTTTTAATGAACTTGATTATGGGCCCTGATTTGTTTACATTTCTTTACGAAAAACTTTAATTACTCATAATGTCATAATTCACCCGTGTGAACAGTAACACTGTTCCCTGCCATGCATGTCGTAGAAAGTGACTAAGGAGGGTTGGGCATGGGGCTGGTTACCCCATCCTGTAACAAATTTAAACCACAAAAAACTTCAACAAACATGGACAAGTCAATTAAGGAAAATAAAACACAGCCATCCAAGACAGGGGAAGGTCCTCTCGCAGGGAGGCGTATGATGCAGCACAGAGAAAGCCGAAAGGAGTCTGTGTTACTGACTAACCTTCTTTCTTCTAGGAGAACTTCCAGATTTGGCACCTGGAATGTTCGGACATTAAACGAACAAGGGAAAGTGGCACAAGTAGCAGCAGAAATGAGGGAATATAAAATTGAGGTTCTGGAACTGTGTGAAACAAAGTGAAAGGGGGTAGACAAAAAGAAACTCATCACAGGTGAATTGGTGCTGTCCTCAGGACATGAAGACGAAAGTTTACACCACAGTGAAGGGGTAGCTCTTATGTTATCAAAAGAAGCACAGAAAGCACTCATTGAATGGGAAGCTGTTGGACAGCACAAAGAAGCTAACGGGGAAATACAAGCAAACAAGGTGCTTCATAAAAGACAAGAATGGAAAACTGCTCAGCAATATAAAAGAGCAAATGAAGAGATGGACAGAATATTTTGAGGACCTTCTCAATAGACCAGCTCCACAAAACCCCCCGGACATCCAGCCAGCAGAAGAAGAGCTACAAATTAACGGTGAAAGACCAAAGAAGGAAGAAATAAAGAAAGCCATAAAGCTTCTAAGAGATGGAAAAGCGTCTGGACCTGATGGCATTCCAGCAGAGGCCATCAAAGCAGATATTGACACGGCTACAGAGATGTTATATAAATTACTTGGTAAAGTCTGGGAAAAAGAAGAGATACCAGCAGAATGGAAGGAAGGATATCTGGTTAAGTTGCCTAAGAAGGGAAATTTACAAGAGTGCACAAATTATAGAGGAATAATGTTACTTTCAGTGCCAGGAAAAGTATTAAACAGGATTATCCTTGAAAGATTAAAAGAGTCCATAGACAAGAAACTGAGAGATGAACAAGCAGGTTTTCGACAAAACAGATCCTGTACAGACCAGATAGCCACTTTGAGAATAATAGTTGAACAAAGTCTAGAATGGAATTCACCACTATACATCGGATTTGTGGACTACGAAAAGGCATTTGACAGTGTAGACAGAGAATCACTTTGGAAATTGATGAGGCATTATGGAGTTCCCCTGAAGATCATTAATTTAATAAAGAAAACATATGAAGACATGACATGCAGAGTTCTTCACGAAGGACAGCTTACAGAACCGTTTGGGATAAGAACAGGAGTGCAACAGGGATGCTTCTTGTCTTCATTTCTTTTCTTACTAGCAATAGACTGGGTTATGAGATCATCGACAACACACAACAGAAATGGAATCCAGTGGACTCTGACTAAGCAGTTGGATGATCTGGATTTTGCTGATGACTTTGCTCTTCTGTCCCATAACCGTAATCAGATGCAGGACAAATTGAAAACACTCGATAAGAGGTCACAGCAATTGGGTCTGAAAATACACAGGGAAAAGACAAAAATAATGAGAATAAATGCAGGTAATGATAACAGGGTTGAACATGAAGAAACACCAATACAAGATGTAGAATCGTACACATATCTTGGCAGCAATATAGACAAAGTTGGAGGGACAGACAGTGATATCAAACTAAGAATACAAAAAGCAAGAGGAGCTTTCATTGGATTGGTAAATATATGGAGATCAAAAGAAATCGGATCCAACACGAAAATAAGAATCTTCAACTCAAATGTGAAGTCAGTCCTATTGTATGGCTCTGAGACATGGAGAACAACAAAGACAACTACCAAAAATCTACAGACTTTCATAAATGGGTGCTTGCATAGAATAGAGGGATTAAAATGGTATGACAAGGTTACCAACGTGGAACTGAGGACAAGAACTAGACAAGTGCCAGTGGAACAAGAGATGAGAAGAAGATGATGGCGATAGACAGGACACACACTGAGGAAACCTGTTGATAGCATTACAAGGCAGTCCTTGTTCTGGAACCCCCAGGGCAAGAGAGGCAGAGGTAGACCAAGAAGCACATGGAGAAGAGAACTGGAAACAGAGGTGAAAATGATAAGGAGAACGTGGAAAGAACTTGAGATGATGGCATGTGACAGGAGGACTTGGCATGTGTTTGTTGAAGGCCTATGCTCCTTTGGGAGTGGAGGGTTATGAATATGAATGAATGTCATAATTACAATATTAAATTATTAAATAATTGAATGATTATTGTATTGTAATTGGGAATACACAACTATGCCAAGTTTCAGAGCTATTGCTCATCTGGAAGTGATTGAAAAATCAATTGCAAGATTTGAAAGTGATATGAAAGTGACATACAAGTGAAGTTAAAAGTGTGTAATAATAAAAAAAAAAGGTTATGACCGCCCAAACTAGATTGAAGTTATTTAGACTGAGCATGTTATCATGTAATGGTAAGCGGCCAGAACCATCCAGAAAGCAATGGCAAACTACTGGATGTACAATGCCAAGAAATCCATAATGGCTAATCTGAATTGCTTCACATAAACTAATACAGATGAAAAACCTATGGCAAGGCACAAGCAAAGAAACAAAGTTACAACTGATCAGAGCATGTATATTCCCAGTAGCAACATACGGCTGCGAGACTTGGACACTCAATAAAACAGTTGCAAAAAAGATTACATCATTCGAAATGAAATGCTACAGAAGGATGTTGAGAATACCCTGGACAGAAAAAAAGACCAACAGAGAAGTACTGCACTCACTAAACGTACAGGAACATTGGCTCCTAAATACCATCGCAATAAGGAAGCTGAAATTTTTCGGTCATATAAAAAGACATAATAGTCTGGAAAAAACAGTGATGGAAGGCATGGTCCCTGGAAAAAGGGGAAGGGGGTCGACCTAGACGACGGTGGACCCAGGACATCACAGAGAGTCTGAACTTGTCTTTGGCTGATGCAGGTCGACTTGCCCAGAATCGTGATGCGTTCAGAGCAGCTGTAATGGAGACAACGTTCTGGAAAGAATACGTCACATGATGATGATGATGTTATCATAATGTGGAACTGATGAAAGGGAATGGAATTAGACACAGACATGAAGGGAATAAAGAAAACATAGAAAGACCTTGAATGAATAGCACAGGAAAGGAAGGCTTGGCGTGTATTTGTGGAAGGCACATGCTCCACGGGCAGTTAAAAGGTAATGAATGAATTATTCTTCTGCGTTCAGATTTTAATCATGCTAGATCTGCAGGCCTGTCGTCAGGATGAAGTCCACAGATTTTTTCAGGTTAGCGTGCAGCCTCGTAGCTTCTGCTTGAGCTCAGCACCCCTTGGCCTGGTCAGACGTCGTGGGTCATCATTGGAGAATGTGTTTGGGGGTCTGGATTCCAGTTCCACATGGGCATTTATTTGTTTGAGATATCCTGAGGCAATAGAGATGGCTAAGTAATCTGCAGTGGCCAGTTCTCAGGCGGAAAATGGTGGTCTGTTGGTGTCTGTTTAGTTGGTGGATTGGGTCATCTCAGTTGTATATATCCCCTTCCTCCTTCCACTGATTTTAGTACTTGTTGTGGATGATGGTTTTAGCTTCTCGATAGGGCAATGGGTGGCTGGATTGTTCCATTTTACCGCCACTTCTAGACAGAACACCTGCTCTCTCATTTCTAGCAATTCCACTATGAGAAGGTAACCACTGAAGAATGAATGAATAAACATTCGCTAATTCCATATCACCATAAAGTACACAGCATTGCAGCAAAACCAATGAAATACTTTTTTCCCACATGTTAAAAACAGTCATGGTGCCAACTGTTGTCATAGCCAGGAGTGGAATTGAGGACGAGCTCTCAATATCTGACCAAATGCTCCTAAGGTGTGCGTAACACATAACCTCTGACAACAAAAGTCCAACTCCTGGCCTTCTCGTGGCGGCACCGTTTAATATTAACAGGAGAAGGGGCGAAGGGCGAGTGTCTGGTGCCTTAAAACCAGATTGCTCCAGGTACATTTTTGTATGTACCTGCAATAATACTTGGAGATGAGATGGGCACCGCCAAGCAAACCTCTTGCCCACTGAAATGCTATGATGGAAAGTCAACTCAGTAATAATATGCCGGATCGGCCGAGGCCCGGATTAACAACGACCACGCTCTCATTGCCCTTTGAGAGTGTTAAGTCAGCGAATGGGGTACAAACACCTGTTTTGAAACTTCCTAGAGAAAGTTTTGTTGTTGGAACTTGGAATGTACGCACGCTATATGCATGTGGAAAAGTCAGAGAACTAACACATGAACTTGTTAGATACTCGTGGGATATCCTGGGTCTAGCAGAAGTCAGATGGACAGGATTAGGTGAATCAATAACGGATGATGGTCACAAAATTTGGTTTAGTGGAGATGAGTCCAAACATCAGCATGGAGTAGGTTTTATTGTACATAAAGATAGATTGAACTCTGTCATCAGCTGCACCCCAATAAATAGCAGGCTTATCACCATACGTATTGCAGCACATCCAAAGAACATCTCCATCATACAGGTATATGCCCCCACTACTGACTATGAAGACGCTGCAGCTGGGTTGGTCATGTCCTCAGAAGAGACCCCGATGCCATCACAAGAACAGCTATGCTATGGACCCCTGAAGGAAAATGAAAAAGAGGCTGACCAAAAACAACTTGGCGGAGGACTGTGGAGGCTGAGATGCAAAGAATGAACCAGAGTTGGGGCACTGTACGAAGGATGGCCGCCGACCGAGCAAAGTGGAATCAATTTGGTATTGCCCTACAAGACGCCACCAGGTGTAATGGCCACTGACTGCTTTGACGGTCGGCGGCTAAGGATCAAAGAAAGAAAGAAGTAAGGTGATGTTAAGGATACTTTTGAACAGAATAAAACAGAAATCAGAAGAAGTCTTGTCCGAGGAACAGGCTGGCTTTAGACCAAAAAGAAGTACCTCAGAACAAATCTTCAATATTAGATTACTGATCGAAAAACACTTCCAGCATCAACACGATTTATACCATAACTTCATCGATTTCACAAAAGCCTTCGATCGAGTCTGGCATGAAGGCTTATGGCAAATAATGAGAAAATTCAATTTTGATACCAACATCATAGATATTATTGAAGCACTATACAAGGACGCAAGCAGTGCGGTTTTTGCAAGCAATGACATTGAAGAATTTTTCAAAACAACTGTAGGAGTTCGCCAGGGATGTATCCTTTCCCCAGTGCTCTTTAATATATATCTAGAACATATTATGCAGGAGGCTCTCTATGATTATAAAACAACCATATCGATTGGAGGCCGACCTCTTTGCAATCTACATTTTGCTGATAATATCAATCTTATAGCTGGAACAGAATCAGAACTTCAAGACCTTACCTCTAGACTGGAGAAAGTAACAAGAACGTATGGGATGGAAATTAATATAGAAAAAAGCAAGATATTGGTGAATAGCCATAAGAAACATGTTCCAACCAACATTACGTTAAATGGGCAAACGTTAGAAGAAGTTAACACCTTTAAATATCTCAGGTCCACTATATGTAGTGATGGAAAATCAAGTAAAGAAAACAAGACAAGAATGTGAATGTGATCTGGAAAAGTAACATCAGTTTTCCTGTGAAGATCAAATTATACAAATCACTTGTATTATCTATTCTCTTGTATGGGTGTGAGGGCTGGACACTCACTGCAGATACGGAGCGAAGGATTCAGGCTTTCGAGTATAAATGTTATAGAAGAATTTTGCGCATTTGCTATAAAGAGCACAAAACAAATGCCTATGTTAGAGAGAAAATAAACACCTATGCAGGCCACCAAGAACCACTTTTGTCAGTAGTGAAACGTCGAAAGCTTGCCTGGTTTGGGTATGTAACTCGTCATGACTCCCTTTCGAAAACGATCCTCCAGGGAACAGTCGAAGGTAAACGGAGAAGAGGAAGGCAAAGAAAATCCTGGACTAATAACATCAAAGAATGGGCAGGACACGGTTTTTCCACACTTGTACGCATTGCTGAGGATAGAGAGCACTGGAGGACCCTGTCTGCTGATGCTTCCACCATGGCACCACTACGACCCATGACGGGTTGAGATGAGATGATGAATAACAGTCGTGGGGAGAAGCAGCCTTTGTTGACGTGTGAGGTTTGTTGTTCTGGCCATTGTTATACCCCACTTCTCCAGGAACGAACTAAATCTTTATTTCATCAGGGTAAAGAAATAGGCATAATTGCCTTTTTATGGGCCTTTTCAATCTGTGCATAAGGAGTTATTTAATACTGTCTATTCACGTTCCTTTTGGTGTGATACTTTGCCCTGTAATAAGCCCTGCTTTTAAAGACTTGTGCTGGGAGCCGCGTTGGCAGTTTCCACACTGCGCTGGCAACCGGGTGACCCAGGATCAAACCCGGGCGAGGACATTTGCGGATTTTTCGTCGACCGGGATTTAGACTGGATTAACTCAAGCCCTGGCGAGTACATTTGAAAGAGTGTCGTCGACCAGGGATTGGTGGCTCCTGAGCCGACCCAGCTCTAATGGGTACCTCCGAAATCGGCGAGTATCTGTCTGAATGGCGAGGGATACCTGTCTCTGTGCAAGAAAAAAGGGATACTCACGTAAAATCAGTCTCAGGTTAGATATAATAACCTGAGATTTCACCTCGAGTAATAGCAGGCGTACGAAAAAAAACAAAAAACAAACTTGTGCTGATCACTGACCCAATCACTGTCCGAAGAAATGTCCACAGTATTCTTCTTCTGCATTCGTCCTGAAAAGGATGTTGGTTGTGTTGTGTCGCCGTTTACAGCAAAGCTGCGATATCTGCGCCTTTCAGCCCGACACATCCGACTTCGTCATGGCATTCGTGTGTAGCTAATGCATGGTGCTGTTTTTCAGGTAGATAATGCATGGTTCTGTTCAAAACTTCCTTACATTTCTGTTTCACCTTCTGTCTCTTTTATTGTTTCACCTTCTGTCTCTTTTGCTGACTTTTGTTGCTTCTTTCAAGCATCTCATCTGTGCTGTGATCTTCTTCAATCATACTAAGACCGTCACTATGTTAGACTTCTTCTTCCTCAAGTGCTATGCTGAATGATATGGAAAATCATGTCTCTTCCAACTTCTGTTCCTGATACTGTTTATCTTTCTGCTGTTGACACTTTTTAATGCCATGATATTAATGTGTTCAGCATCTTCTCACTTTCTCGCCCTCTATCTTTTTTTACCCATCAATGCAGCTTTCTGTCACGGTATATTCCAGCATTTCTCTTCTCATAACAGGCCCAAAGAACATGAACTGCTTGCTCCTGATGTGCATGATAAAGCATCATTTTGCACACTGCCCTCTTTCAGGAAGTCATCATTCCTTATTTAAGCCATCTGTGGTGTTCTTAACATTCTTAAAACCACACTTTTGGGGCCTCCGAGAATCTTTTTGCTTCTTTACCAGTTGTCAATGACTCTTCCATATGAAAGATTAGCTTAATGTAACAGTGAAAAACACTCTTACTGTGAAATATTTGTTGGCATGTGTCGGTGAAGCCCTCCATATAAAAGGACATAAAAGGTAAAGGCTGTAGTTGGGTGGTGAAGTGTTAATTCTCTCTGTCTCTTCAGAGACTCCCGGGTACTACGCAGGGCAAAACAGAAGCTATGGGGACACCAATTTTGACCAAATGTCTATTGGTTAATGGAATATAGCTGAAGTTGATTTTCTGCACATGAGCTCTATTTTGTCGGCAATCACAACTCCTCGCGATACAGTGTAGGCCTAACGATTTTTTTTTTCAAGTTATTATTCTTTTAAACTCTTGATAAAAGGCAAGGATTAAGATTAGCATCAGCTGTTACTGTTTTCAGATTTGTACCCTTATAATTTCCAAAAAGAAAACCAAAACACTGGAAACAGGATTATGGTTTGCAATTCAGCGTTAGGATATGCTTAGGCTTAAGGTGCAACCATGAACCCTACTCGGTAATGCTAACCTTAATCCAAAACCTAACCATGTTTTGAGCTTTTAAGTGTGAAAAATATTGTGGCTATATGTTAAAAAAAACCAAGAAACAAAATACCAACTCACTACTTCTTACTATGTCTTTACGAACAATAAACCTCTAACTCGCCCATCATGAATCCGTAAGAATAGACATCTGGACTAAAGACGGCCACACGACCCAAGTTGCTTCGATTCAACCCACATCAATACCAACATTCATCTCAATTTATATTCCAAGACCTTAATCTACTTAATCATCATATCAATTTACACACGTTCTCGTGAAATCTAGACTTTAAACCTGAATTTCCTTTTCTCGTATCACTAACAGGCACTTACCTAAAAAAATCAAAACATTGTGGCAGAACAACAACAAAGCACAGCGTGATCTTAAGGCCATTGCCGTTGTACACACTTGTTATCTGTAACGTCAAATGCAATCAACACAACGTCTATCGGCAAGTGTATGCATGATTTTGTTAGTCAAGCAAAGGTAATTGCACACCGAGGCATTGTCCAATTACTACAAGACATCCGCCATCTTCATTCGACTGCAGACAAAGCACCTTACAAAATATGAATTTTGATTGCGAATCTGCATATAGTTCATAAGAAAGTTACTGTGCAAAGCGTGAAGTTGCAAATATTATAACTTATAAGACAGGATATGAACTCATTCAATATTTATTTAATATTCTTATGTATAGAGAGGCCTTTTGATAGCTAGTTTAAAATGTTTAATATTTTATTATGATTATTAATGTAATGTATTTGTTCGCGCCTACCTTCTTTGAACTTGCTGACTGCTGGAACTACATTCTGACCCTGACCTCGTCAGGTCAGATCAATGTCCGGTGTGTGATTACGTACGAACATCCTGATCTGAGGTTATCATACAAAATATCAAAAACTTATTATATCCTCTGCCAGTCTATTGGGGCATCTGGTGTTGTCTGTTAAGAATCTCACACACAGCTTGGTCTGGTTTGGTTTGGTTTTAAGTTAAGGACTATCTTCATATTGCACACGGACAACTCCTCCATCAATGCTCATATCTCCTTTCTTAGATCACCACAACGGGGAGAATCTCAGCACAGCGTACGAATTCCGTAGCACCGGCGAGAATCCTAATGTGTGTATATAGGAATCACACATTATATAAATATTTTTGTGGTGCGTAGGTTTCTAATTTTTAAATTTTGCCAGGGCAGCGGCCTTACCGCTAACTGTTTACGATTTCCAGCTGCCGTTGGATTTTAACGTGCGCATCTTACACACGGAACCTCATATTATTTCGCTCTTATCCGAAAAGGCTAGACATCCGATCTCACTACCCAGGAGAACAAAGGGGGGGGGGGGGGGGGGATAACATCATTAGGACAACTGTTTCTGAAAAACAATTGCCATAAATTACATTCCCTCAACGGGGAATCGAACCCGGCACCTCAAGAATTCTAGGCGGACGCCATACCCCTTAGCCACTCCAACCCCATCCGCAGCTTCACAACTTCGATTCCCCGGTAAGCCACTCACGTCTGTTGTTTTTCTGTTGTCTAGTTTTCTACTTCTTTATTTCTCATGAAAACATACCTTTATGTGTATGTAATATTTATTCACAACTTCTAGTCTGTGTTGTTTTTATTCTTACAACAGACAAATAACCCTGGTCACCGAGGCACTAAGTCGATGGGCGCATGAATAATAGACGCCAATCTTGCCTTATCGATTGCTGGTTTTAGTCCCGTTAGGGGTAGGTTTGTCCCTTATCGTATGTTGTCAATCAATTTCTTTTTCCCTTCTGCCTAATTTTCTTATGCCTGGTACTGTGCCTTGTAGAAAAATCTTTAGTAGTCTTGATACGTGGTCAAAGAATATGAGCTCCGTGTCTTTATGTTGTGAGGTCTTCACGTGGGCCTTTGAGCATTTCTAATTGTTTGTCTAATCTGTAAATAAAACTAAGCAAATAGCAGACCACCACTGACGTAACTACTGTCTGAGTGGACCGGGGCACGTCCTAGGGGCATCAGCGCCGAGTGGGCCTGGGGAAGTAGAGGAATGAAGGAACCCTCGCCTTTAGATATATCCTTCTAATTTCATTTGTTCTTACAGTGCCTCAACTCTGGTTCATTCTTTGCATCTCGGCCTCCACTGTTCCCCGCCATGTTGTTTTTGGTCGGCCTCTCTTTCGCTTTCCTTCAGGGGTCCATAGCATGGCTGTTCTTGCAATGCATCTGGGTCTCTTCTGAGGACATGGCCAACCCAACTCCATCGTCTGCCAGCTATGATGGTATGCTTATCCTCTTGGTTGCTCCGAGTAAGCAGTTCTTGGTTGGTGATGGTATTCGGCCAAAAGATTCGGAGAATTTTCCTCAGGCAGATTGTGTGGAAAGAGAACAATTTCGGCATTTCCTTCTCTGTTAACTCTTCAGCATCCCGCACCACAGAGAAGCACATAAAGTACACAGCTCTCATATAATCTTAATTTGGTGTTTGTGCTGTAGTGAGAGGACTTCCAGATAATGTTTAGACTAGTAAAGGCTGTTCTCGCTTTGTTAATTATGCTGTTGATGTCTTTGCTTGTTTCGCCATCTGGTAATACTATGCATCCTAGGTTATTGTTATTGTTAATCAGAATCGACGTCATTGCACTCCGGGCAAACCCATAGGTGCTCAGTCTCCCGCAGCAAATGTCGAAGGGTATAAATGCTAATTGTTCCTGTTGCGCACTGGTTGTATACACGGCGGATGCGTCCTCTCATACGTCCATCCCTGCTGGTCTTACGTTTGATGCCGAATTCCAGCAATCTTAGCCTTGATGATTCATCGATTGCAGTGTCATTTTCTAATAGACGAACACGAATCGCCTTCAATATTTCTACCTTATCCATGGCCAATGCACCTTTTATGGGTGCTCTTGAAGCTAACCTGTCAGCTCTTTCATTGCCACGTACCACGGCATGACCATGACAATATATCCATATCAGTTCTTGAAGATTCGATGCTTCTATGGAGGTTTTTCACTCATGTCGAAGCCAACCATTTTGGACCTTTCGAAGCATGGACTGTGAGTCTGATACAATAACTGCCTTTGTTAATAAAGTCTTAGACAGCCATCTTAAGGCAGCAGTATCTGCTTCTACATCCATTCTAATGCTGGAGGTTGTTATCATGTAAGCTCCGCTATGTTCAGCGACAGTTCTGCCCTTTACTCTAGCAGAGATTTATTACCACAGATTACAGACCCATCAGTGTACAATCTGGCATCCTCATCCCCAGCATTATCATTTATAAGCTGATCAACTTCCAGCTCTGCTCTCCCATTGGCCCAAGTTCTGCATTCTCTACCAAGGCTGATGATGACTAGGTATTTAAATGTGTCTGTCTGTTCCAGCTTCTGGTTCCTTATTGTTATGGGCTCAGGATTGCCCACATTGAATGTCATGACCTCTGTCTTCTTTAGATAGATGTTCAGACCCACCTGCTGGCTATACTTATTTAGTCTATCTGTTTTTTCTTGGATGTGTTGATGTGAATGTGCGAGTAGTGCAATGTCATCGGCATATTCCAGATCTTCCAGTATATAAAACGTCCATCTTATTCCTCCTGGACTGCCCTCTGTTGTCTGGCGCATCACCCACTCTATGACTGTTAAAAATAAAGTAGTTGATAAGGGCATCCCTGTCGTACTCCTGTCTTCACCTCAAAAGTTAGATTGCTCTGCCTAACACGACATGTACTCGTAAAGTTAGCATAAATGCTTTTTTATGATGGAAACAATGCAGCTGGGAATTCCATAAGCCGTCAGTATTTTTCATAGGCTGTCACTTTGTATGTTGTCAAGAGCCTTTTAAAAATTAACAAAGTTAATGTATAACTGTCTCTGCCATTCTGAGCACTGCTCTATAATGTTCCTGAGGGTGAATATATGATCTGCACACCTTCTGTTCTTTCTGAATCCTGCTTATTCTTTCCTCAGTTTATGGTCTAATGCTTTTAAAATTCTCTGGATAATTATCCTGCCTAGTATTTTACTGGGGACTGAGAGGAGAGTAATTCTTCTCCAATTGTTATAGTCTGCAAGGTCGCCCTTCGTGCAGTTTGCTAGACTTTTGCAAATAGTGGTTCTAATAGTTCTACTGCTAGTTCAGGGTCTGTTTTAAATAACTCGGCAATTAAATTGTCGTGACCAGGAGCTTTTCCATTCTTTAACCCTTTGATAGCTGTGATGATTTCTTCCCTTAATAGATTGTCTGTATTTACGTTTAGGTCGATTTCAGCCTCAGGAACATTCAGATGCGTTTCTGATGGTTCTTTATTCAGTGTTTCTCTGAAGTGCTCTGCCCATCTTGTTTTCTGCCCCTGTGAGGTGGTGGTGAGATTTCCTAGCTTGTCTCGTAACTAACGTAATATCATTTGCACCCCATTTTCCACTGATGGTTTTAGTTATTTTATACACTGTGCTTTCTTCATTTCCCAGTGCTTAACTTCTGCCTGTCTTGCAAAATCGTCTAAGAATTTCCTTTTGTTGGCTCGGGTTTGACGTTTTATTTCCTTGTCCAGCTGACTGTACTGCTCGCTATGTATTTCCTCTAACCTGAGGGACTTTGCTTCTATTTTCTTTCTTTTCATTTCTGTTCTCATCGCTATGGTGTTTAATATTTCTGGTAATATCCCATCTTGTCTCTTTCTTCCTGGAATCCCAAGCATGATTTTCTGCTTTCCTTATATATTGTTGAAATGGTGTTGAATTTCTGGTCAACATAATCAGTAGTTGTCATTTCCTAGCTAGTGGCAATTTGATAACGTCTTTACATCAACCACAAAAGCTTTTCTGATGAGGGGGTCCTTGAGTTTGATGATGTTATACCATTTCCGTTTAGTTACAAATGGTCCAGCAGTTCTGAGTTTCACCTTCAGTCTTGCTACTACTGCGTGGTGATCGCTTCTCACATCTTCACCTCTTCTTAATTTCACATCTTGTAATGAATGCCTCCATCTACCATTAATCATAATGTTGTCTATCTGGTTTCTGTCCCGACTGTTTGGCGATTTTCATGTTAATTTGTGAATTTCTTTATGTGGAAAAAGTGTTCCTCCAATGACCAAGTTGTTGGTATGCTGCAGAAGCTTATTAGTTTATCCCCATTCTTGTTTGCTGTTCCGCTGCCGCATTTCCCCATTACTCTTTTGTTATAGGTATTGTGTGTCTCAACTTTCGCATTGAGGTCTCCCATTAAACAAATAACTAGGGGAAACAAGATACATGTAAACGGTAAATAAATAACACACAAAGGTATGTTGTCAGGTACTCGTGAGAAATAAAGAAGTAGAAGACTAGACAACAGAAAAACAACAGAAGTGATAGACTTACTGGGAATCGAACCCAGGACCTTCCTAACGACACCACAGCCTAGCTATGGGAGCGAATCGTTACTAATCTCTCTGGCAACTACCAGGATCATCCTTGAGATGATTAAAAGAGCCCATAGATAAACATCTGGTAGATAAATAAGCAGTAGTAGGCAAAACAGATCATGTGCAGACCAGATAGCCACACTGTGAATAGTAATGGAACAAAGTCTACCATGACTCGCCTTGTTATATTAGAGTTGTGGATTATGAAAAGGCATTACACAGTGTGGACAGGAAATAACTTTTAAAATACTGAGGCATTATGAAGATTATTAACTAAACTTGACTATCTAGATTTTGCCGATGACCTGGATGTCTTGTTCCACAACGTACGTAATTAGATGCAATACAAAATAAAAGTGCTCGATGAGAGGTCACAGCAAGTGGGTCTGAAAACACAAAGAAAAAACAAAGAATGAGAATAAATGCTGGACACGATAGCAATATTATACTTGAAGAAACACCACTACAAGATGTAGAATCACACTATATACCTTGGCGGCAAAGCAGACACTATTGGAGGGAAAGAAACGGATATCAAAATAAACTACAAAAGGCTAAAGAAGCGATCATTACGTTGGGAAATATATGGAGATAAAAAGAAATAGTTAAACAAAATATATATGATCTTTTAGAGAAATTTGTCATCATTGGATGTTTTAAATGAAAGATGGCGATTTAATAAAAGTAGTCCATTCACTAAAGCCGGTTATTGTGACTAGCTGTGCTAGTGGCTGCAGTGAGGTGTCTCTGGATTCTGGTTCTCAGTGAAGTCTTGACTGTTCCTTCTCTCTTCAGTAGTCGAATGGCTTGTTGGGAGCACGGTCTTTGCGCTGAAGGAGTAACGTCCATAAAAGTCTTCTCTTCAAGTGTCCTCTACAATCATCTGTTATGGGTGCTGTCCAGAGCTTAGTACTAGTAACTAGTTCTGGGGTCTGAGTGACAAAGAGGTATGGCGTCCGCCTCGTATTCTAAAGGTACCGGGTTCGATTCCCAGTAAAGGGAATATAATTTATGGAATGTTTTTTTCAGAACCAGTCGTCCTGTTGATGTCATACACCTTAGTCTCCTGGGTAGTGAGATAGGATGACCAGCCTTCTCGGATAAGGGCGAAAAAATATAAGGCCCCGTGTGAAAGTTGCACAAGTTAAAAATATCTCGGCAGTTGGAAATCGTAAAGAGTAGGTCATACGGCCGCTTCCCAGGCAAACAATTTAAAAATTAGGAACTTACCCACCACAAAAATAATGATTGGATGTGTGATTCCTATATACACACATTGGAATTTGTGACGAAATCAGTTGAGCCCTTTTCATAACTTTCGTTCTCTCAGGCAGTATCAATTCATTTATTCATTTTCCTCTGCGATCGTCCTATTATTTGACATATTTTATGCACCTACATTTTTGCCTAGCCGCTCCCAGACTTATTTACGTTTCACCATGTGAATCATAGCATGACAAAGCTAATTGAACAGGTCAGCGGTTAATACTTTTATCACTTAAGCTGTCTAGCCACCTTTAACAAGAGGCGGTCACGGTTGATCCAACGTGGTACCAGCCACTCCTCATAACAAAACGACCCGGCAGAATACGGAAAGAAAGCAATATTGTTTGTCTAAGCTGCCGGTGATCCGTATTTTTCCGTCTGGCGGATGCACGAAAACACAGGTGATAATTAGATAATCGCTTCCGCTGGCCCATTTATGTAGCAATAATACAGATAACCCGTCTGGGGAAATTATAGTATGAAAGACATTTAGACAGGAAATGAGTTCACAGATGTATTTGTGAGTTTGCACACAGGGCAATCGGAAGTATTACTGACATAGCTGAAAGAGGTCACGCGTTTAAATTTTAATAGTGATAAATTTAAAACACGCGGGAATAGAAATGATTTAACACCCGACCCACCTAGTTCTAAAGAGGATGGATTGGTTTAATTTGAGAGACGGAATAGACATTGGATTTCATTGGCAAATTCGTCGGAATTACCACTTGGGACTTGGAGCGAAAATTGGAATTTATAATCTAACAATTTGAGACTTAGACACACTGCACTGCTAAACATCAAAGTAGCAGCTCCTGAGCGAGAGTCAGAAGAGAATAGGACTTAGATTCCATACGAAAGGACCAGGATAGAGTATTTGGGCAACTTTGAAACTTAAAAGTAAACCCGCATTTTTAAATACAAAGACTGGAGACTTAAGGAGTCGGAATCAAGTCATTAGAGGGATTCTAAAATAACCCAGACCCAGTATTCGAAGCATCTAACCTAAGTTGCTGTGTCCATTCTAACTGTGCCAGGAGATTGTAGATCCCATTTGGGGTACATTGTGAACATATATTTTTCAAATGTGAATTTGACATATTGTTCTTGCTAAGTGGTTATATATTAGGCTGGCTACCTCAACAAATGAAAATAGTATATTCATAAACCACTACAGCAAGCGCTGGTTGTTTGTTTTACGCTAATTCGCTCAGAAACGCGAAAGCAGCAGTAACCCCAGACTCCGAATGGAGCAGTGGTTAGTGATGATTACATCCTATGCACATCAAGTGTATCGTATCACTTTGTGAGATATGTAGATTGTTAATTTTAGTTCAGGCACAAATCATTGCATTCGCGCTGTCCAAGCAAATATTTTCCCAGTTTAATACACAGAAGAATATTAGTGATTTAAAATCATCTTCCCTGAGTTACGCTGTGTATATTCAGGAATTTAATTATTCAGAGAGGCTAACATTGGTGGGTGGACAGCGAGATAATACGCCTGTTAATCTTTCATCCCAGTGTACTTAGCAGAGGCATTTTATTCTTTTTATTTTGGTCTAAAGTTCGTGGTACGAAGCTATCAGACTGTTCGTGGTAAGAAGCTGCAAGACTAAAGTTTCGACGCTAATAGTTGTGATTCAAGAGCCGGGATTCAACCCTAACCGCCTACTTTGGATGAGTTGTGTGAAGAAGTGCCCTCATCACAAAAGAATTGACGAAACTACCGCTGCAGGACCCACTTAGACCAGCTAAGTTCTTATTAAAGAAAACAGCAAAGGGACACATTTTTTAAATAAATCCTCAACCCCTGTCTCGGTGAAGACACTTTTTTGTATACATCTAAAATTCACCATCATTCCATCATTATTTTAACCTGTTAAAATCTAATTGATTATTACATTTGTTACATGTTATTTTAAAACCAAACAATCATTGTTCATTCAGTTATTATAGGTGTGAAAGCAAACGTATGAGCAAGACTTTTTAATATATATACATCTAGACATATATTTACATCTATGGAGTAAATACTTATAAAAGAATTTAGCTGGATTATGCCAACTGGGGGCTTGAACGGACTAAAACCATTGCTTAATTTGTCACGAAAGGCGACGGATAAGATATAAATTAATAGTGCTCTGCCCTATGCAGCATTTCTTGACTTCTGAAAACATTTTGTGAAAACTGCCTTGAGATAGAAGCATCATTATCCTTCTATCTTCAACTCTGCCAAGAGCAATCTTGTGCGAAGGTAGACACATTTGAAGACCCATATTTCATACTCTTGAGTGTTGGCCACTGGGGGACGACTACTGCAGAACTAAGGGAAGGAAATCCCTGACAGAATTATCGCTGGTTCTACGGAGTTTGTGCACTGTGTTGAGATCCTCCTTGTGTGATGTAAAGAAGTGATCGCTGATGGAGTTGTCCGTGTGCAATGAAGATTGTCCTTAAAATAAAATCAAACCAAATTAGTACCAAGACTTGAGAGAAATATGAAATAGTAAGTCTCGTAAGTCTTATGTCTCCTGATATAAGCATCAGGTGACCTCCGTTTTTCACCACCATTTCATACTCCGAATTTTATCCAATGCTCATGAGCATAACATTTCAGACCCTCTCTCAAGTCAGATGAAAGTATGCCAGGAGAAGACAAATGCATCATTGTCAGATATGTGCTTAGCAAATCTCATTTAGAGACATTGACATTAAAAATATTTATAAATTTAAATCTCATCATCACCCTCTTTCTTCTCTCTATATAGCCTGGGGATATCTCTGCTATTGGTCCCTTGTGAAGAAACTCGCACGTAGCAGGCATCAGCTCTTCATGCGTGAGTGAAGTATGGATGCGTGAGTAAAGCATTCCGCGACAATTACAAACAAGAGCATTAATGTGAAATTGATGACAAGAACCAGGCAAGTGCAAGTGAAACGAGAGATGAGAATAAGACGTTGGAGATGGATATAACATACATTGAGGAAACCAGTTGATAGTATTACCAGACAGTCCTTGTTCTGGAATCCCCAGGGGAAGAGAGGTAGATGGAGACCAAGGAACATGTGGAGAAGAGAAATGGAGACAGACATGGAGGACACACACACACACAACGATAGCTATGCTGTCTGTTTCATTTTCTCTACAAACAGCTATAAATTCTCCCCATTTCTGGAATCCTGCGTCACACTCAAAGTGAGGAACTAATATTACAATATGTATGTTTTCGTAAAATGTATAAAATTTATACCGATTTTCAAATGATGACTGCCTAAAATGTCCATGTCGAGACTGAACAGATAAAGACTACACTACAGATTGTAGTTTTCACTCGAAATCAACAAATGTTGACTTAAACTTTTTTGTTATCGGAGGTTTATAATTTTGCCCAGGGGGGTATATTCTGGCCTAGGCCAGGTTGTACCCGTGAGGTTACTCTTTCCTGCTATACCGGGTTGGAAGGTTATATTTTCTTTCTGTGTAGTTTCTAAAGGAAAAAAAAAACCCGTCCGTGGGCTTGTGCTGTCACGCTAAAGTAAGAGCGGACCGGTGTTGCACCAGGACGCACTTAACGACAGGGAACATTGTACAGTGTCTCCTACCTGACGGTACCGGACACTATACAGTGAGCGGTACCTAGGTACTGCTCACTGTACGGTGAACCTTACCTGCTAGGTAGGAAACACTGAACTTTGGTAGGACTGACTTAACATTTTAAAGGTTAAAAAAATCTGAAACCTGTACATAAATATTATTAATGCTGTGTTGTATGTATTGAGAAATGGATGTGCCAATAAAATCAAGGCAATAATACATGATAATTGCGTTTTTTTTCTACTTGGCAGTGTATAAATAAAGAAAAACTTTTAAAGATGACATTCCTTCGAAACATAGATCTAACCAACGAAAATCAGTAAACGTATAATCTGTTAAAAATATGTATATCGCGTATTTAGTAACTACTATTACCAAAAGAGCACCAAAAACTATGTTTTGCCTTAATATAAAAAGTCAAATATTTTATAACGTCATCTGCTCTCATTGTGAAATACACCATCTCTTTAGTAAATTAATATGAAATTAATATGAAACAAATATAAAGGTATGTAATAAACCATCTCTTTAGCCAGAACGTACTGAATCGCGGTGCGGGCAACGACAGAAGTATATTTTTTTCGTCCGTAATAAGTTTAATTGTAATTGAGTTCAAGTTTATGTAGATACGTAGCTGTTTTGAATTACGAAACAAGAGTACATTTAAAAAAAAACACGAATCTTTATGAAAACTTTTAAAAGAATCATATTTCGGTTAATGTTGGCAATTTTGACATCTGATTTTCGGTGATCTTCATATTTATTTTTTCATAAAGTTTCACTTACAAAAATTAGTTCAGTTTACTTAATGCTAAAATACAATACAATACAAAACAATATTAATTTCTAAAATAAAATAAATAATAGCTTTGTTAACATTTTAAAATATATATATTTCTCAGTCATTTCATCAATGACAATTATACGTTCCAGTAAAACCAAGTCAACAATACGTGATAAATGCGTTTTTTCTACTTGGTAAGTCATCTGCGGGGTAAAAATAAAGAGTATTAATAAAGTTATTGCCTGCAACAGTACTAGGTTTTCTTCGCCGTGCGTGGAGGGTTAGTCCAAAAATGATAAAAGTAGTCCCTTTCTCCAATAAGCATTGTTGGAGTGACAGACTTATTTCCCAATAGGCAGTCCATCACCTGGGTATCGATTTCTGTTGTATATATTCTCAGAACGATCCACTATTCACCTTTCAGAAAATTATGGTGGCAATAAACATGTCATCTTTCTTCCATGCCCAAATAATTAAGGTAGAAGTATACCCAGAAAAGCTTAAAAAAATTAAAATCCAACAATTTTCATTTTCATGCTTTAAATCATCGTCAACATGTTCTTGAACTAAAAATAATTCATAGAAGCTTGGAGATACTCTGGTTTGATAGGAATCAGTGTTTTTCTACACACACCCCCTTGAGTGATTTGCATAGCAACCAATGTTTATAGTTGGTTACCATGTGAATAATGACCCAACAAGAAGGTGCGTAATTGTAAAACTGCGAAATTATAATTATACATAGGCAACAGGAAAAAAATATTTATAACTTTTCCACGGGGAATCACTCAATGATTTTTTGTGAATTTTTCAAAAGTGTGTGTCTAGAAAGCTTTGATCGTAAATTTCAACATTTGTTACATGCATAGTGCATTTTCACCAACATCAACTCTATTTATTGCTAGTTTTATACTGATTCTGTATAATAGTAGTTAGCAGAGCTTCTTTTGTTCACAATGAGAAATAAGACAAAGACTGGGAGGCGTGTACACCAACAAACCGTTGCCTGAAAATGAGACACCTATTGTCGATAGTGACGCTATAAAACCTCTGTGCTCCTCAGCAAAGAAAATAAAGGTCATAAAGGTCCAAGAAAGTGAAGGACAAGCTAAAAATGACAACAAAGGAAATGGGTTTATCCTTATGGATGTAAAACTACTGTTTGGGTTTTTATGCGCTAACTTTAGATGTGACAAATGTTATCAGTACTCACTGGCCTGTGAGATCGTCGAAGAGACTCGGAATGGCTTTTGTCATGAAATCAGTATCAAGCGCACAAACAGTGGCGAATGGACTGCCAATTTCAATACTTCTGATGTTTCATCTTCAGCTACTCACAAACAAAGAAGTAAATGTGCGAATGGTGGCATTTGTGCGTTCTATTGGGAAAGGCCACAGTGCATTGCAGAATTTTTCGATATACATGAACACAAGTCAACGCATGGCAAAGAAAGCGTACAGGAGAACGCTGCACAGGATCTATTCAGCAAGTAAGGACATTGCAATGGAAAGACCCTGAGAGCACTGAAAATGGGATTCATAGACACTGCAGCTACAGTAGAAGGAGACCTTTATTCAACAGGAGCTCATTAAACTTCATTTTGTGAGTTCTTTTTTTCTGTTTTTCTTTGTTTTCTCGGAATTGTCTTTTTAGCATAATTGGTGATCTTTGAAACAAGATATCTCTGGATCTGTACATTCAATTGACATGAAAATTAACACAGTTGGTTATCATATAATCTTACAGATTATGACCTAAAATGGATACAATTGAATTCAAAATTTTAGTTTTATGACCATCATGCATATATAATGAGGCACAAATATCAAACATTCAAGAAATATAAATTTTGAAAATTCATTACAAATCAACCTTTCGGTCAATATCTGTTATTTTAGGTCAAAACCTCAAGCTATATATACTAATTCAATTTGCCAAGTTTCAGTCAGATCCTTGTAAATATAACATAGTTATGATGTTTTAAAAAAGGTGTATAATTTATTCACTACGGCGGCCATATTGGATAGCTAATTTGCATAATTAATGAGGTCATTATGTGGACAAAAATGTTAAGTCCATACTAACACTATACCCATGGTTGTTTGATTCTGAAAGGAAAATTTGAGTTTTTTACCCTACAAGGTAGTCTACTACCTTAAACGGGTTTGTCTCTCCTCCTGGTGCCTCTGAGTCGGGCGAATCTTATCTCAACGCCATGAAGCGTACACCGTAATGGGCAGTTATGATGCAACAACTCCTAGCGAAGAAGTCTGGATTCTTTTCTGTTATAACGTATAACCTAATTAACATGCAGAGTAGGAAACCAGGTGGTACCACTGCAGATATTATTGAACTGTAAAAGAAAGTTGAATGTAAAATTTGATGTAATTGCCAACACATTTAAAATTGTGAGAAGAACTCTATTCGTGATAAGAAACAACTGAAACTTTCCTACATTATGTAAAAATAAACTTACTTTAAAATGAAAGTGGTTAACTCCTAAAACAGTTTTCCATAATTAATTATACATATTGATAAGTACACTTGTTCTTTAAATTTTAAAAATTTTTCTGCAACTCCCGTAGTTGTATACTTAGTACTGTATACATTGCATGCATGTTTAAAATCACTGACCAATTCAATTAAGTGCATGTCGTAGCGCTTTCATTTCTTCACATTTTCATTTATAACACTGTATGTTGTCATTTTAAATAAATTATTTAATGTAAAACCAATAACGGTAACGACCCAAAGTCTCAAATGTACTTCCTAAAATTAGCTCGTAAAAATGTGGTCCTGTATTTCAGAGCTGCATTTGCTGATGATGTTGCCCTGATTGATAAATCAGAGGCACATCTTCAATCCAACCTGCAAGTCTGGAAAGAAGAACCGGAGAAGAGAGGGATGATCATAAGCAGCTCGAAAACAAACACCATGGTGATATCACGAGAAGAAAGAAGACATCAGATTAAGCTGGGAGAACAATGCCCGGAGCAGGTCGACCACTTTAAATAACTTGGAGCTGTCAGAGACCGGAAGGGAGGCATCAAAGAAGAGTTGGCTACCCGAAGAGCAGCAGCTGGGAGACTTTTTCAAGCCATAAATCGAGGATTCCTCAGCAAAAGAGAAGTTGGTAAGAAGACGAAGATGACTGTATACCGCTCCACCTATGTCCCAGTCTTGACGTATGGATGCGAGTCATGGCCAATGACTACAACCCTGTTACGTCCTTTTTGGGTTCCTTAACAGAATTAAAGTAGACACGGGTCTTACTCCTGTTAAGAGGGTACGCATCAACAAATGTGGTAAGAATATATTTGTAATTAAATTCATTGCGCACCGAAGCGCACATATTTGTGCGTGGGTATTTTTGGGTTTTGTTGCTAAACACTAGATGACGCAGTGACCTCAGAGAGAGATGTAATGGCTGTGATGGAAGTCAGACATTGGTCTGTTTGTTCGAACCCCATATTACGGGTATACTACTGTTAATGTCTATGTTATACGGCCTTCCACGTGGAAGCTATCGCCGTGAGGACTTCACAATAAGTTTGTCATTGAAGCTAATGAAAATAAATATATATATATTGCAGTTTCGCCATAATGTATCTAGTCAGCACATTCAATGGAGAATTATTGACCCTCCATTAGGGTGTACTGAAATGGATCAAAGAATAAAGTGAAGTTAGTGGATCCAGCCGATTATTTGTCAAGTACGTGCCGATTGGAAGAAGTATATCATAATTGTGAATACAAATATAAATTATATTTTCGCCGTCCGATGGATTACGGCAGATGATGAGAGGTCATTCAAATTCAGGACTTAGGATTATTTATGTATTATTTACTTTGATGCCTCAAATAGGATATTCAGATATGCCAGATACATTGTTTACGAGGCCATTTAAAGATGGGGCAATCTTTGATGTATCATATACCCTTGGTCATAATGGGCATGTCTGCCCTTGAGAGGTCGGCCATTATAATAATAGATGTCATTCAAGCTCATGATCCAGTAGACCACAAACTGAGGAAAGAACAAGCAGGATTTAGAAAGAACAGGAGATGTGTAGATCATATATTCAATCTCAGGAACATTATAGAGCAGTGCTCAGAATGGCAAAGACAGCTTTACATTAATTTTGTTGATTTTGAAAAGGCTTTCGACAGCATACAAAGGGACAGTTTATGGAAAATACTGAGGGCTTATGGAATTCCAAGCTGCATAGTCCTGTCAATCATAAAAAGCCTCTACAAAGCCAAAAGCATTTCTTTAGTGTTGGCCAGAGCAATTTAAGCTTTGAGTGAAACCAGTGTTCGACAGGGTATGCCCCTTTCATCAACCACTCTACGATTTTAACAGTCATAGACTAATGATGCGCCAGAAATAAGGGCAATCCGTGGGAATAAGATGGACAACATTTTAACTACATGGAAGATCTGGAATTTTAAGATGACTTGCTGACTACTTGGGAAGACAATTCACATTATAACATCCAGGAAAAAAACCTCGGATTACCTCATATCTACAAGTATATTGTGCCATTGAGTGTGGGCTTGAAAGTATCTAATTTAAAGAAGTGATAAAGTCATGACGCTCAATGTGCAGAATCCTAGCCCATTCAGTGGATTTTGATTGCTGTAATTGTTACAGTAAACCGCCTTTGCTCTATGCTACAGGAGAGCAGTGTTACACCAAATCGGAGGGGCAGGCATAAGACATCAACATCAGAATATAGCAATAGCAGTCTACTTTAGCCTAAACACCTCTGTCAGTCCTCCCAATTCAGCACAAGCACAAAATTAAGATTATATCGGAAAGCTAGTGTGCTTTCTGGACTGTTGCTCAACTGAATGCGGAATGCTGGAGATCCCTACACTGAGAAGGAGAAATGTCGAAATTGCAGATAAGTCTACTTGAGCTGTGTGCTTTTCTGTGCTTCTTCTAATGATCGGAATGCTGAGAGTTACAGAGAAGAAATGTCAACACATGCCTAAGAAAAATTCACCGAATCTTTTGGCCAAATACCATCGCTAACCAAGATCTGTTTACTCGTAGCAAGCAAGAGGACATGCACACCATCATAGCTGGCAGACGCTGGAGCTGGGTTGGTCATGTCCTCAGAAGAGACCCCGATGCCATCACAAGAACAGCCATGCTTTGGACCCCTGAAGGAAAACGAAAGAGAGGCCGACCAAAAACAACCTGGCGGAGGACTGTGGAGGCTGAGATGCAAAGAATGAACCAGAGTTGGGGCACTGCACGAAGTATGGCCACCGACCGAGCAAAGTGGAATCAATTTGTTGTTGCCCTACAAGACGCCACTAGGCGTGATGGCCACTGACTGCTTTGGCGGTCGGCGGCTAAGGATCAAAGAAGAAGAAGAAAGCTCTATGTGCTTTTTAAATCTTCCTTACTATACAAAAACTCTTTATGCGACAATTGGATTCTTTACTTACGATGTCCTGGAGTCACCATCATTATATATGACTATCATGAGTCTATCCGATCTGAACATTGATAATATATTGACATTTTCTCCATGTGTATTGATATGCCAAAATCGTCAATGACAGAGGATATATACTCTGTCCGTCTTATCGTACGTCAAACGTGATTGTCTAATAAACTATATAAATCTATACAAGAGTTCCAGTGTGCTTCATTTGGCACTGGCATTTGTTGACGTGCCCTGTTCATCTTCCTGTTGCCTGATCGCCACATAACCAAATAACATTCGCGTTATCAGCACCAGTAGTCAAGTAGAACTGTCCCAACTGAGATGATTTGGCCATGTCTGCAGAATGGGAGAAGATCGGTTACCTCGACAAGCATGGGAAACTAAGAGCCAGGGATCCAGAACTCCAGGACGACTGTTGAAGTCAGTTTGTTTGAAGCTTTAGATGTAAACTTTTTTATGGTCTAAGGGAGTTAACTGGTTGTAATACTTTTGAGACAGGTCTGATTTAGTTGTTATTTCCCTTGACTTGCCATTTAAGATTTTCTGTTCGAAGAATTTTCTTGAACAGTTTTCGAGAACGTTAGCTCGTGTGAGCTAAACTCACGTACGCGTTGATCGGCGCATGCGTGAATGATGAGCGGGAGCTGATATGCGATATCTCGTGACAGTTCGCTCTGGACGCTTGACCAGGGAGGTCAGCCATTTTTTTCTCTCTCTGTGTAATCGGGGAACAAAGTCCTCTATGTGATATAAAAATGTTTGAGATTCTTCCCCGTTATAATTCTGACATATTTCTGAGAGCCAAGGATGGCTTACGTTTTTTGTGTCTTATTCTTGGATGACAGTGAAGGTAAAAATACCCTTTAAACTATTTTTTGTAGCCAAGAACTTTGTATGATGATGCTACCAGCCCAAGATGGTTGGCTGACATTGAGGTGACTTTCTCCCGGCGCGGAGGAGAGTTTATGAGTATATGGATATTGTTATCTTGCCATAGATTTACATGAATTATTTTGCCGGAGGACACTCAGAGAACAGTAGATATTTGAAGCCCGGCATTTATGCGGCTATATTGCCCAAAGATTTACCTGACATGGTTTTGTCGGAGGACACTCAGAGAACAGTAGATATTTGAAGCCCGACATTTAGGTGGCTTATATTGGTAAAGAATTATATGACTTGTTTGTCAGAGGAAAGACAAAGAGATTATTTATAGTACTACTTAGCCATGAACCCATTCGGCTTATTTACTGATTATTGGAGAAGTCAAAGAGATTATTTATAGTACTGCCGAGCCAGGGAAAGGCTGGTACATATATGCGCCATTCACACTTTATACGGCATCTGTTGTAGCGCCCATGGAANGCGAAAANANTANTGATATTGCCTAGAGCCAGACACTTTATATGGCTTCTATTATATCGCCGGAGAAGAGAAGGTGGAGAGTATAGGTATACGATGTGTTTCCTTGATGTTCTTTCAAACTGTAATTCGTGACAGTGAATTGTTACTATGTACCTTGGCACTGTTTGCCAGGATGTTCACGTGACCTGTCTTGTACAATAAACAGTGTGTAGACATTCCAGTAATTACTTCAATGTGTGCAGCGATGTGGGTGGATGATTAGTGACTTACATTAATACTACACGACATTCGCGTCCATAGACAGCTATACACCCACACTTGTTTGGCTACCAGTAAGCCCGACGGATTCTGTTTGAATTTATCAGTGGCACACAAATATAATATTTTTATCTACATCTGGAAGTACCCGGCGTTGCCCGGGAGTCTTACACCATGTATCTATGATTGTGATGTCTAGCAACTCATCCATCAAAAGACACCCCTTTATGAGTGGTCGCCAGTTAATACGGGGCAATAAGCTGTCAGGAACAAGCTGTCCGTCAGGAGATCAATTTATTCAACTCAAGGAATACAGTGTTTCCAGCTCGAGGGTTTCCTGTACGTTGGACTACTGAGGTGCTTACTTCAAGTCGACAGTTCCGGAGTTGCAGTACCGTTTATCATTGCTTTGCAGCGGACTGGACGTACTTTATTCTTCATTGTTGCTGTTCTTACGGAGGCCAGGATTGTATCTTGTAAAGATAAGTGGCTATATGTTTGTAAACTGTGCCTTTGTGTGTTGTGATTAAGCCTTCCTCTCAACACACTCAATTTATATTCCTTGTTTCTTAGTTTTCTATGTTATATATGTCATATTTCTGCGGGTTTGGTTGGAGGGACTTTCAGGTCTGCTAATACCTCCTAGGACGGTCAGTGGATCTGGAAGCGTTCTTTAGGGACTGTTTGTCTGAATTCGTGTTTTACCGAATTCAGTGATCTTTATATTTGTTTAGGTGTGACGAGATGTGTTAGTGTTGTTTTCGTTATATTTTTTCTCTGTTCTTTTATTTTTGATTTTTTTGTTTGTGAGTGTGTCTCCCCTTGCTATCTTTCAGTTATATTCGTTTATACACTGTTTTGTTTCTTGTATTGTAAACCTTTCGCAGTTATCATTGCAAGTTTTTGCAATATTTTTGCTTTGTTTTGCTTTATTGTTTTGTTGATTTCTGCGAACGTGATCATTTGTGCTTATATCTTGTCCTTGTTACTCTTGTTTGTATTGTATATGTTGTTATACACTGTCAATATTGTTATGCACAATAAGTATATAAGTGATTAATTATATTATTGATAAGTAATAATTATACAAGTTCTTTGACAAAGACTTGTCACCCTCTGAGTTGGGGTAAAGTGAGTTTCTCATATAAGATATTTACACAGGTTATTGACCTCATATAATTAGCATAATGTCTAGTTTGGATTATTTCATTGCACAAGGGAAAGCCCTTGGCAAGACTGAGGAGAAATTAGAAGAATTTGCACTTGCAGAATATGCCAAGGCGCAGAAGGCTGAAGAAAAGAGACAAAAAATGGAAGCTGAAGATAGGAGATTGCAGATGCAGGCAGATGAGAGAAAATTCCAAATGGAGATGGAATAAAAGAAATTAGAAGCTGAAGAGAGAAAAATTTAGCAGCAAAGAGAAGCAGATGAGAGAAAATTCCAAATGGAGATGGAAAATAAAAAATTAGAAAGAGAGGCTGAAAATAAAAAATTAGAAAGAGAGGTTGAAGATAAAAAAATACAAATGCAAATGGAGGCTGAAAATAAAAAAATGCAAATGGAGGCTGAAAATAAAAAAATGCAAATGGAACACGACGAGAGAGTCTTAGCTATGGAGCTGGAGAAAATAAAGGTAGTGAATGCTGGTAATACACAAAATGAGACAAATAATCAAACAACTTCTAACAAGGCAAATACTAAACCTCATGATATTAAATTACCTGCTTTCAACACTACCAGTGACGATATCTCATTCTATCTAAATAGATTTGAACTTTCATGCGAATCTCATAAGATAGACAAGACGCAATATGTTGCACAACTTATGAACATACTTAAAGGGTGAAGCTTTAAATTCTATAAGTGTATTGGAAGAACCTGACAAGTATAACTATGATATTGTCAGGGCGGCCTTATTAAAAAAAATATCAACTGGATGAAGAAGGTTATCGCCTACGCTTTAAGTCTCTATTACCAGAGACAGGGAAAGATTTTTCAGAATTTATATCTGATATTAGCCTTACGTTTTAACGGTTGGTCGAACTTTCAAAAACTGAACACACATATGAAGCCCTTAAGGACTTATTGCTACGCGACAAAGTCATGTCGTCGGTTAGTAAATCTTTTCTTTCTTTCCTACATCAACGAAAGCCTCCAAACTTAAAAGTTATGGAGCAATACTGTCGCCAATACGTGACGGCACATCCTAATGTAACAGTTAGCAATTTTAAAGTCGAAGAAGGTTTACCTGTGGCTTCAGCAGCACCATATGGCTCATAAATTTCAAGGTGCTCAGCGCAATTTTGATAGGAGGAGTATTCATAATTTTGGACAGAATCAAGGGGTCCATCACGTAGTGATTCTTCTTCTAGGAACTGGAGGCAATCTAGTAGTCCCCAAAATTTTAGTTCCAACAATTATGGAAATTTTCGTACGGGTAGCTTCAACAGAAACTATCAAGCCTATAATAATTTTTCACGGAGAAGACAAAACCCATTTAATAGAAATTTTGATCAAAGGGGTAATGACAATCGCAACTATGGAAACTGGGGTTCGAATCAGAACGATAATTCCAATAGAGCAAATAACAATAATTACAAAAGAAATAATAGTCGCGGTAGATCGCAACACAACAATAATAGATCATGTCACCATGCTAACTCTGCTCAACAAGAGTCCCAAGGAGTTGGTAATCAAGTGAACAATAATAATAGTACCTCTAGTGCTATCGCTTGCTCTGCTTTCGATTTTGAGAGAGCATCTCAGTGCCCGGAGTGCACAACTTTGTTCGAACCTACTGCTATATCTACCTTGAGATGCGGTCATCCTCTACCCGCTCTTCCGGCAGCAGCTGCGCATGATGGAAGAGGGTCTCTTATTCTACATAAAGGTTTAGTGAATAATAATCCAGTCTCAGTTCTTTTTGATTCTGGATGCACAACTGTAGGGGTTAAACAATCTCTTATAAATCTTTCTTGTGCCACTGGAAAAGTGGTGAAATGTGTGACATTTGGTGGGACACTTGAAAAGTATCCGACTGCTATCATCCACATAGCTACTCCCTTTTTTACGGGAGATGTCCAAGCGTGTTTGCTCCCGAATCCAATTTCGGACCTTATCGTCGGACGTATTCACGGAGTTAAAGAGTGCACCCCTCAACAAATTGCTACCTGGGACGAGCAAAACATTCAGGCTGCTTATGCAGTCACGACTAGAGCACAAGCTCAAAACCTTTCGCAGATTCCATCTGCAGAAAGTAATGAAATACATGGTGAAGATGCTAACTGCGTAATTTCGCGGGAGTCTTTTATTAAACTCCAACAAGATGATACTTCTTTAAATAAATACTTCCTCCTGGTTAAAAATGATAATCAAAACCATAACACAAATCTTAAGTCTTGGTTCTCAATAAAGAATGGGGTACTAGTTCGTATGGGGCGAGATTCTACTTCGCAAATTCTGGAACCTAAGAGTATTAGAGTTCGAATTCTTCAACATGCCCACGACTCTCAGTGCGCAGGACATATGGGATTTTCCCGTACTAAATCGAGGGTTCTTGCTTCCTTCTTTTGGCCAGGCGTAAATAAAGATATACGAATTTATTGTCGCTCCTGCAAGATATGTCAGGAGGTTAAGTCTCGAGGTCCACGCCATGCAGCACCTATCCAAGCTGCGGATATTCCTATCCGTCCCTTTCAAAAGATGGCAATAGACATTATTGGTCCTTTCAAAATCAAGTCTGCCAGAGGACACCAATTTATCCTAACATGCATTGACATGTGTACCCGTTAGCCAGAGGCTATAACTCTCAAGAGCATTTCTACTGCTGATATTGCAGATGCTCTCTGGCTAATATTCTCACGTTTAGGATTTCCCAAAGAAATCTTATCAGATCATGGGACACAATTGGTATCAGACACTCTATGTCCCAGGTCATGTCTACACTCCATATTGAAAGGTCTTTAAGCAGTATCTATCATCCTATGTCAAACAGATTAGTTGAGCGTCTGAATAGAACGCTCAAGAATTTACTTGGGAAGATAACTGAGGACCATCCTCAGGATTGGGACAGGGTTTTACCCACTGCTCTTTTTGCGTATAGAGAGGTCCCTAATGAGCACACGGGATTTTCTCCGTTCGAGCTCGTATTTGGTGCGCAACCGCGTGGTCCCATGTCGTTGCTCCACGACCTTATAACTGCTGAGAACATCAGCGATGACACACAATCTTCCTATGAATATGTCATTGCTCTAAGACAGAAGATTATCGAAGCATGTAGGTTAGCTACCTCTGCATCTGAATTTGCTAAGGACAAGGCGAAGAAATTCGCAAATAAAAATAGACGTCTGCGACAACTTTGTCCCGGTGACAAGGCACTAGTAGTACTACCTTGTAGGGACACCAGACTTCCTATTTCATGGAAAGGTCCTTATGCTGTCATCTCTAGAATTTCTGATGTCGACTTTGTCGTCGATGTGGACGGAAAGCATAAAACCTTCCATATTAATATGTTGACAGAATTTCATGATAGACCAGATTACCTACAACCTGTTTTTCAAGCGACAGACGATCCAGTGTTACCGCATGGTCATTACACATCTCTGTCAGTAATTCAGGAGGAAGAGGCTACCTTTTCCGATGTGAACCTCCCTCTTCCTGTAATCCCACTGCATTCTACAGAGTCATGGGAAAATGTGACAGTTTCTCCAGAGTTATCTACTGAGAAACAGCAACAGGTCTCTTCTCTGATAGAAGATTTTCAGGACGTTCTAACTGACATTCCTGGTCGGACAACAATTATTAAGCATGACATAATACTCACAGATCATAACCCTATCAGGGTCCGACCTTATCCTATCCCATTGCACTTTCAAGCACAAGTCGAGAAAGAATTGGATGAAATGATTCAATTAAAATTAATTGAACCATCTACTTCGGCATACTCTTCGTCCATGGTTATTGTCAGAAAGAAAGACAATAACATACATCTTTGCGTCGACTATCGCAAACTAAACCAGGTGACGAAATTCGATGTTGAACCTATGCCCTTGTTAGACGAGTTGCTCACTAAGCTTTCTAATTCTCGGTACTTTACAAAACTCGACTTGTCTAAAGGTTATTGGCAAGTTCCTCTTGCTGAACGCGCCAAACCTCTTACTGCTTTCTCAACACCTAGGGGTTTGTTCCAATGGAACTTTATGCCTTTCGGCCTCATGAATGTCCCAGCTACTTTTGTACGCATGATGCGTCGTATCCTTTCACATCGTCCAGATGTCATTGCGTAGTTGGACGATATTTGCCTTTTTAGTGATTCTTGGGAAGATCACTTTCAAGGTCTGTCCGAACTTTTCTCTACTCTACGTTTTCATAATTTGACAGCCAAACCGTCCAAAGCCTATATTGGATTTAGTGAGATTTCTTTTTTGGGTCACAAGGTTGGTCATGGTCTCTTGCGGATGGAGGACCATAACACTTCTAAAATTTTGAAAATCACTACTCCTAAGACGAAGAAGCAAGTCCGTAGTCTCTTAGGTTTAATACAATTCTATGGAAGATTTATTCCAAATCCATCCTCAATCACAGCACCTCTCTCAACTCTATTGAAGAAGGGGTCACCTAATATGGTACGCTGGTCCCCAGAATGCCAATCTTCATTGGATAACATTAAGACACTATTTTCATCTCAGCCTATCTTAAGACTACCCACTGCAAGTAAGACTTTTGTTCTTCGCAGCGACGCCTCATCCACAGGGATTGGGGCCGCATTGATGCAGGAGTATGATGAAACTCTGCATCCGGTAATGTATGTCTCTTGGAAGCGGAATGCAGCAGAACGGAATTACTCGGTACTAGACCGAGAATTATTGGCTATGGTCTGGGCGATACTTAAACTTCAGTGATTCCTTCTTGGCGCCCATTTCATTGTAGAAACCGACCAAAAAGCCCTCACTTCTATACAGAGTAAGGACTTGAAGAGTTCAAGATCCACTCGATACGCTATTGCTCTTCAACCTTTTCACTTTTCTGTACGAGCTATCCGTGGTGCGGATAATGTGATGGCAGACATACTGTCTCGATGCCCACAGGATTCTACTTGACTCTCATGTCCTGAATTTTCTTATACACGTCGGGGTTTGTTATATACCCACGACACTGTTATACATTAACATTCTGTTTGTACATTTACTTGACTCTGTTTAATTAACAATTGTAAACAGTTTGTATTACTTTCTCTGTTACCATCTCTAGTGTAACGGAAGAAGGTTTGATTATTACCATATAAAGGCCGGAAGTTTACATGGCCACATTTGATGAGTAGAGATTTAAATTAACTATTGTATATTATAAAATCCTACGGTTATCTACAGAGATTCTCATTTGTATTGTTTCACAGCGTAAGCTTTCCCAGCGAGTCAGTGCTGTTATATGGAGTGTCTCAACAGTTTACCAGATATTTCAAGATTTGACGTCCCTATTTACCATTTGGCATTTGACGCTACTTTAGATGTCTGTGGTGCCCTCTTGAATACAGAATCTTGTCTTTGTTCACTCGTCTCTTTTCTATTTGTCCTTATGATATCATGGCGTTCTATCTGCATTCATTTTTGTTTCTCTTATTCCCTAGTGTTTATGATTTTATTTAGCGTATACTTATGTCCAGATATTTGAATGCTACCGCCCTCATTTGTTTATTTATTCGATGTATGTTTTCAAAAAAAAAGTTATCATTTTTTTCCAGGAAGGGTACGGTAGACTGTTAAAGTCAGTTTGTTTTAAGCTTTAGATGTAAAATTTTTATGGTCTAAGGGAGTTAACTGGTTGTAATACTTTTGAGACAGGTCTGATTTAGTTGTTATCTCCCTTGACATGCCATTTAAGATTTTCTGTTCGAAGAATTTTCTTGAACAGTTTTCGAGAACGTTAGCTCGTGTGAGCTAAACTCACGTACGCGTTGATCGGCGCATGCGTGAATGATGAGCGGGAGCTGATATGCGATATCTCGTGACAGTTCGCTCTGGACGCTTGACCAGGGAGGTCAGCCATTTTTCTCTGTCTGTGTAATCGGGGAACAAAGTCCTCTATGTGATATAAAAATGTTTGAGATTCTTCCCCTTTATAATTCTGACATATTTCTGAGAGCCAAGGATGGCTTACGTTTTTTGTGTCTTATTCTTGGATGACAGTGAAGGTAAAAATACCCTTTAAACTATTTTTTGTAGCCAAGAACTTTGTATGATGATGCTACCAGCCCAAGATGGTTGGCTGACATTAAGGTGACTTTCTCCCGGCGCGGAGGAGAGTTTATGAGTATATGGATATTGTTATCTTGCCACAGATTTACATGAATTATTTGTCGGAGGACACTCAGAGAACAGTAGATATTTGAAGCCCGACATTTAGGTGGCTTATATTAATAAAGAATTATATGACTTGTTTGTCAGAGGAAAGACAAAGAGATTATTTATAGTACTACTTAGCCATGAACCCATTCGGCTTATTTACTGATTATTGGAGAAGTCAAAGAGATTATTTATAGTACTGCCGAGCCAGGGAAAGGCTGGTACATATATGCGCCATTCACACTTTATACGGCATCTGTTGTAGCGCCATGGAAGGCGAAAAAATTATTGATATTGCCTAGAGCCAAACACTTTATATGGCTTCTATTATATCGCCGGAGAAGAGAAGGTGGAGAGTATAGGTATACGATGTGTTTCCTTGATGTTCTTTCAAACTGTAATTCGTGACAGTGAATTATTACTATGTACCTGGGCACTGTTTGCCAGGATGTTCACGTGACCTGTCTTGTACAATAAACAGTGTGTAGACATTCCAGTAGTTACTTCAATGTGTGCAGCGATGTGGGTGGATGATTAGTGACTTACATTAATACTACACGGCATTCGCGTCCATAGACAGCTATACACCCACACTTGTTTGGCTACCAGTAAGCCCGACGGATTCTGTTTGAATTTATCAGTGGCACACAAATATGATATCTTTATATACATCTGGAAGTACTCGGCGTTGCCCGGAGGTCTTACACCATGCATCTATGATTGTGATGTCTAGCAACTCATCCATCAACACGACACCCCTTTATGAGTGGTAGTCTGTGTGGCTTATGGATGTTGTGTCCTGTGTCCTTTTCAACAATGAAGCAGCCATTTTTAACAGCATACTTTCTAATGCAAACCACACACACGCAACAGTGTCGTTTTTGCAACAACGACACAAAGTCCGCTTGGAGGACAACATTAGACAATCTTTGAAGGACCGAGTACTAGAATGGAATCAAGCCAGGAGGAAGACAGCCGATAGAATAGTATGGTGCCTCTCTTAAAACCTCTACACCTCACAGTAGAAGAGGAACGAATAAGTAAGTAAGTAAGATAAGTACACTTGTTCTTTAAATTTGTTAAATTTTCTACAACTCCCGTAGTTGTACACTCAGTACTGTATACACTGCATGCATGTTTAAAATCACTGACCAATTCAATTAAGCGCATGTGGTAGCGCTTTCATTTCTTCACATTTTCATACATAACACTGTAAGTTTTCATTGTAAATAAATTATTTAATGTAAAACCAGTAACGGTAGTTATGTCTCAAAGGTACTCCCTAAAATTAGCTAGTAAAAATATGGTTCTTGAACACGTATACTAAAATTGAACTTCAGCCACTTGTTGCAAGTTGATCCTATGAAAGGGCAGTAAACTTGAATATGTTTTTTGGACAAGTTAAATTGTGGGTTGCAGCGCTTGTACGCTCGATTAAGCGGAGGCTTGTTTAACTTTATAATAGAAATATCTCCTTCTACTTTGAGTGACAGAGTACAGAAAAAGCGTGGCAAACGCTGTTATCTCAAATGCTGAGATGTATTTACTCTGTACTGTTTTGAGCGGTGTTCTAAACAGCCGAGTCTCGTGATTGGGTTTTTTGGCGGGACTAGTGTGTGATTTAGGGAGTTGAGTTTTGGACGTTGACCGAGTTGGTCGAGTCCCTGTGTTTTTCGATAGAGTATGCCTGCGCAGTAATAATAAAAATAATAATAAATTCTTTAAGCGCCAAACACGGCACATAAGGCAGAAACCAGTGCTCTCCAGGTTGTTCGTTGTGACGCCACTCCTCTTAGCTCTTGCACATTATTTAGGCCCAACGTTCTTCCTTCTCTTATTATTGTTCTTCTGAGTGTTTCTTTTGGTCTTCCTTTTTTCCGCTTACCCTCAGGAACCCAAGTGAGCGCCTGTAGTGGTATTCTGTTGTTTTGCATTCGTAGGACATGACCGATATATGACCATCGTCTTTTCCTTATATAGTCGGAGACATATTTCTGCCTAGAGTCTTCTCTTATTTGTCGATTAGTCTTGAATTCTTTCCAAACTGATGTTCATGAGTTTTCTAAGGACATTTGTTCTCGAATGTATTCAGCTTGTTCTCCAATGATTTTGTTATTTTCCAACTCTCACAGCCGTATGTTAACACTGAGATAACATTTGAATTAAACAGACGAAGCTTGGTATGTATATTCAATGATCGTAATTTCCAAATGTTAGATAATCTATTGAAGGCGCTAGCTGCCAAAAGCAATTCTAGTATGGATTTCTCTTGTTGTGTCACCATCCTGAGTCATTTTACTGCCTAAATAATTGAAACTTTCAACTTTCTGTAGTTTTTTTCCCGTTCAAGATGATATCAAAGGTCTCGTTAGAAAAGTTCATAGCTTTAGTTTTAGAGGCATTTATTTGGAGACCAATTTTAACCGAGAGATGACACAAATTACTGCGCAGTGCGGTAGATAAAATGTCGGCTAGTGGTATTATAAGGCCAGGATTTGGACAGGCCTTATTATGTATTAACTGCAGTATAGTGATTTATGAAGCTGTTATGAAGCTATTATAGGCCAGGATTAGGACAGGCCGTATTATGTATTAACTGTAGTATAGAGATTTATGAAGCTGTTATGAAGCTATTATAAGGCCAGGATTTTGACAGGCCGTATTATGTATTAACTGCAGTATAGAGATGTATGAAGCTGTGATGAAGCTATTATAAGGCCAGGATGTATACAGGCCATATTGTGTATTAACTGCAGTGTGGAGATTTATGATTCATGTTTTGCTGTCGAATGTGTGTCATTTATGTCATCGTGTCTGTGTTGTAACGGAATAAACAGTATCAAACTGTTCCAGTCGTTTGCAACCCTTTTTGACTCCTGCATGTACTCTTATGTACGTACTGTGGTGTGCGAACATATCAACACACACCCAGGTCAACATTCCAGACACAGTGACAGGACAGCAGCACACATATATTGAATTAGCCTGTGTGGCGATGATATAGACCGAATCACTACACTCGCAACAGTGGGTGTAAACAGACTATAACATTTAGACTTAGCGTAGAAACAGTGGTGGTATCTTAGCGCCGTTATCAGCGGTGGTTTCAAAGGCCTTAATAACATTTAGTGAGGGGTAGCACATTAATAGTGTGTAACATTTGGTGGCCATTTTATCTCAGTATGATGCCTATAAATAATTAAATGAAGCTTATGTCATGTCTTTTCCTTAACGGAGACAGTCTGTTTGTATACACATTGTGATATAACAACGAAGATCTTTCGTACTCGTAAATATTTTTTTAAGTTTAACAATTATAATTAATAAAAATTCAGATGTACAATTATGTGCAGTATTATTTATTTATGTATTTATTGAGCGTCCGATTGACAGAGTGGTTAGAGCGCTAGTCTCTGGCGGAAAAGGTGCCGGGTTTAGTTCACCGTATCGACACTCTCCAGTCTACCCAGCTGTAATTGGGTACCTGACTTTGCTCGTGAGTTAGATAAGGAAAAGGCAGCGAGGAAGGGAACTGGTCACCTCATCTCTTGATGCTGGACTTAGTATAGTGAAGTCTCTAACACTTCACTCCACTACGGCAGCATCTGCTATGGGACCACCTAATCTTATATTTATTATTTACTGCTCAAATTATGATCCCACTACACGCACCATACCGCACTACACGCACCATACTGATACCTGTTTGGAACGAACACTGAAATAATAATTTCCAACCATATATTTTTAGACGAAATTAGAAAAATGTCATAAAATTTGTTTACACACTATAAATGAATACCATATAAAGCAAACATAAAAACATCTATACTCTTTATCTCTCCAGTATTTTGCCCTATAAAGGAAGGAACGGTGGAAATATCTGCCTAATGGATTATAATAACTACAACGCAGTGCGATATACCTATTTTTTTTTTTCAGGCAAGAATTACTGTACAGTGCTTCGTGCCTGAGTTAAGTGCCTGTTACCTAGGTAGGAATCACTTGTCTAGTGTTTCCTACCTGACAGTAGCATGCACTTTACAGTGCGTGTTGCCGGTTCTGTGCTTCCTGCCTCCTACACCGGTTCAGTACTTCCTGCCTCCTACACCGGATCGGTAGGTATTACACTGGAGGCCAGCACCGCATGTTAGAAAAGAGATGGCGACAGCTTCGCCGCAGCTTGAGGTCCGGTTAGTGATTACCGACAGTACACAGAGGTGAAACTAGGGTTGATGGCGCCCTGGACAAATAAAAAAATGGCGCCACTTGAAAATTGTTATATATATATCCAACAATTACACATACCTACATGTGAAGTGGGATAGATTGGATTGTCGTTATGAGAAGTGGAATTTTTGCTTTTTTTAATAATAAAATGGCGCCCCCCTCCTGACGTTTTCGCCCAGGGCACGTGCCTCACCCTAGTTACGCCATATATATATATATATATATATATATATATATATATATATATATATATATATATATATATATGTATATATATATATATATGCGTGTAAATTTAAGCCGGGATGGGGAAGATGAGCATTGCATAGAAAAACCTTTCTTATGCTATTCACGAATATATTTGAGTAGCAAGCTCGAGAGTTTTCATTGGGAATGCGAAAAAAACACTTTTTGATTCCGGGGACACTAATTTTAAATGCTGGTGAAAGAGTTCTAGTCAGAAAATGTCCTAGTTTAAAAACTCTTTTTCCCCTCGCAGTTGCTTAAAGATTTACCAAATCACCCACTGTGATCTACCTGTAGATCAGGATCGGCTGGTTGCCGATCCCTGCTCTAGTGATGTTCGGAATGTCCTGGGTTCGATTCTCCTGTAAGCCACTCACTTCTTTTGTTTATCTATTGTCTAGTTTTCTACTTCGTTTTTCTCACGAGTGCCTGAAACATACCTTTATGTGTGTAATATTTATTTATTTTAGCGAGTCCATTTCCAACCTGATAACGTGTGTTATATTTTTGGTTCCTTCTTGAGTTTAAATGAAATGGCGAAGACAATTAGGACACGACTCAATGTGAAATAGTCCAATTGTCAACGCCTTCAAAAATCGTATGTTTTTTTTTTTTTTTTTTTTTTTCTCGCTTGAGGTCGCATATTTTTTCCTCGCATGAGGTCGCATTGTCCCCGCCCCAAACCCGGCTCTGGCCAAGACCACATGTCCCAACACAAGAAGACCCAATGACCAGCGTTGCCACTCAAGTTCTAGAGATAAACCCAGATGTTCTTCTAAAAAAAACCCAAAAATACCCAGATTATTTTATGCCTCAAATACACGGGATAGACGATGCTTACATAATCTTTTATGTGCATCTTTATCACAAATAATCTGTGTGCTACTGTGATGAAGTACATTGATACAGCGATAAAATTATTAATTATATGTAATAAAGTCATAATAATATGTATAGAATTAGTAAAGCCAAAACCAAGTTTATTTTTGGTAAATGCCAAGTTCGGACGGACAGACCGACAGAAGTACACTAACATTGGACCGAAATTGGACCTTAGATTTAAAAATTTGAATGGAAAATCTTAGTAGTAGATCCCATTGGTCAAAACATTTCATATTATTGAGTACATTCAAAGGCTTGACGCCATTTGTAGAAGATAGTCCCTAGAGCAGGACGTTGTGTATTTCTGGAAAAAGTGATTAGCCTTATTAAAGCAAATATATATTAAAGTAATAGGCATCACATTTCAGCCAGCAGTATATCTGGAGTCTGCTATTCAACGTACCTGTGTTTTTTTCATTGAATTTCTGGTAAGACCGACATTATTCATATATATTTTGTTTAAAAATGTGAGTGAGAGATGCTGCCATCACGACTGTAAGTAATCAGGTCTCAAGCTGATTTGTGCAGGGCCTGAAGGTATAATTAGGCTATAACACATTGCCATTTTGTAAATGCACATGTTTTGTGAAATAAAAAGGTTTTCTTAGGTGACCAGAGGGACACAGCACACCTATCCTATTGTATGGAAGAAAAGAAAGATTAATAATATTATTGCAGATGCAGTACCGCCTTTGTAGGAGAGACATGTGAACAACACTGGTACACTGTGGAATGGATGTGCTGGATTGGTCTATTAGATATGACCCAGCTCTTTATTTCTTATGTATTCTCTTTTGTATCTATAAAACACAGTTGAAGTAAGATATCAACAAGGAGACATTATTTCATTGTTACATGGTTTTTATCTGGCACTAGTCCGGTGCCAGATGTCTATGAGAAGCAGGGAGAAGTCGTTTCATGCACAGTAGTGACAGGGACCTACAGAGTCTACCCTGTTACTTTTGGCCATTATCATAGTGCAATCATGTGACACCAAGTTTACAGACTGTTCAAGTGTGCCCAGATAAGTAAAATATCTGGCACCCTAACTCTACATCAGCTTTAAGACCAGCTGGGCAGGTCATGTAGTCCGCATGCCAGACCATCGACTGCCAAAGATACTCTTTTATGGTGAGATACAGAAGGGTAAACGCTCCCATGGTGGCCAAATGAAGCGCTTCAAAGACACGTTAAAGACGTCATTGAAAACCTTTGACATAAACCCTGACACATGGGAAGCTGCTGTGCAAGACCGAACTGCTTGGCGCACATCTCTTCGTAAAGGTGCAGCGGCATGCGAATCATCCAGAAGAGCAGCAGCGGAACAGCGGAGACAAGCTATAAAGGACCGTGTAATAAAACCTTCACATGAAGCAAACATTCCCTGCCCACACTGTCCGAGACCTTTCCAGGCCCGCATCGGGCTCATCAGTCACCTTCATACCCATAGACTAACCTAACATATTCCTAAATAATTGGATGAACAGAGTGGTCTTCATCACCCGTGATGGACGAACAAGAAGACCAGCACACCCCTGTATAACAAGAATAAACTATTTCCCCAGAGAACTTAACAGTGACATTGTATATTAAAGAGACTGGGAGTGATTATAGAATCCAAACCGCCATCCAGTGTTAGAAACCCAGTAATAGACAAATTTTAGTAACACTATTATTATAGTTAAACAGTATTTGTTTGGAGAATTGTCCCTTTGGGTCCAAATTTACGTTTTGTATATATCTTGAATTCTTTTCATTTTAAAGTCCTGACCAGAAGAATGCTAGGTTCAGGACCAAATAAATTATACAGAAAATTATTAATTGTACAAATTTATCCCAGGTGTTATTTCTTTTAATCATAGACTTTAATACTTGTTTGTATAGATGTGTATTATTGTTAAAAGTACCATCACACCACACTTGCATATCCCTAGACATTAGACGTAGCTATCATTCATACTAGTCAAGAATAAGTCTGCTTGAGGCCATAAGGTGGTAGCAGCAAGGTACCCTGATAACTCAACCCTAATTTTGTTAGAATCAGGGACCTTCACAGCTGGCCTCATTCAGTACAATAAGGAAACCTATCAACAACATTTCATAACATCAAAATCCACCACAGCTACCAATTTTTATGTATTTCTTCATTTGTTTTTTTTTAATTACCAAAAATTCACAATTAAATAAAAATGATTTTAATAACACCCCAATATATGAACTCTTGAAAATGAGATATTTTAACAGTAATATACTTACATTAGTTACATTAACAAAATATTCCTTAAATTAAATATAAAATGTTTAGTTGTAACTTTACTGTTGAAAAATGTCGCTTGTCAGAGACTCGGCATCCATGTCGACAACTTCTCCTTCGTCAAGATCATTTGCATGAATTGACAACGTGGAATCTTGATTGTGAAGTTCCAAAATCTTTGCATATCTCTGCCGACAACGTCCTTCACGCACATCTTCAACCACGCTTTTACTAGGATTAAACTTATGACAAATTCCATCTTTGGCAACTGCTTGCTTGGCTAGTATTCGATTGGAAACTGTTTCACACAAAAGCTTGTTGGTTTGTTTAGTTTTAACTAAGTTAACCTTCGAAACACTCTTTCGACGCATGCTGAGGAGTGAGGTAGTGCCATAAGCATGCACATGAGGTCAGCCAAAACATCAAATTTCTTCTGGTTATTAGCATCTGTTACTTGTTGCAGTCCCAGCCAGAATGCGGGCGGACCCTCATCCACTAGATGTCCAAGATCTTTTCGGTACGATGCCAGTTCTCGCCATTGATCAGACAGACGATCAAGGCTCTCTTCTGAAACAACTGTTGGGAACTGCGCTGCTAATGGAATGACAGAAGGTTTGTTGATATCGAGAGCTTGCTTTGGATCCAACAGCTGCATTTGCGCCAGAACACTGTTTTGTTCAAGTGGGAACCTGCGTCGTATTTGAGTACAAAGTTCAATCAGGTATGCCAATGCATCCTTGCGAAACTGGACTTCTTTATCTCGTAATGGGTGTCGCATTAACTGCGCTTCACATCGTCCACCCAGCTCAATGTAATTCAGTTTCTTGTGCACCTGTACATCCGAAGGATCAATGTCGGCAAGAGTGCGATGCTCATGCTGCAATACTTCCTGCCTAATAAACATACTGAGAAGAAAACGATACTCTCATGTTACACTCGTGTACACTTTGTGAAGACGGAAGTTCTCGGACTGGAATTCCATGTTCATGACGTTAACTTTACCCAGTATGTAGCCGACAAATAGAAGCATGTGCTTCGTGCCAACAGTGTTCATCGTCTGCAGGATTTGCCCCGCACCGTCGACGTTGTCCACTGAAGCTTCGGATTGAAAATACAAGTGCAGAGCATCCCATTGCTCAAGGATCCTCTCAATGTCTGCTTCACGGGACAGCCAGCGTGTTTTACACAGCTTCAACACTTTATGTTTCTGGGCCTGAACTACATCTTGTATTAACTGGAACTGAAGATTTCTTTTACTACTACTACGCGAAAAATAGAAGCAGACATTCTTTATGAAAATTTCAAGCCAAGATGGTTGGTGGTTGCTGGCAGCATTTGCACAAAGTGCAAATGAATGACAAACACAGCCGATAACAAAGGCATGTGGAATCTCTTTCTTCAGATGTGCCTGTAAACCACTTGCAGTCCCCATCATAGTGGCACAGTTGTCTGCAGCAAAACCAATGACATTACTAAGCGGGATTTCATGCTTGCTCAACAATTTCTTAACAGCTGTTAACATGCCAAGACCAGTCCCATCCTCCACCTCAATGAGGTCTAACAGTGAATCAACTACTTTTCTTGTTTTTGCGTCACAGAATCGCACAACGACTGCCAAACATCTGGTTCGTAGAAATATCAGTACTCTCATCAACGAGTATAGAAAATTTCTGATTTCTGCAAATGTTTATAACTTCAAGCCGCTCAAAATGAGCAATGCCATACTGCATCACATAGGCAGCCTTGGTGCGCTTCAGTGACATTTTTTGAGCAATTGTGCTGTCTGGAAATATCTGCTTGCAACATTCAATCAAATGATCAGCTTGCGAAAACGGAGTATTTTGTTCTGCCATGAAAGCCGACAACACTATCTCCGCTTTAGCAATTTTGTCTTGGAGACAGGGCTCGCTCTTTTGGTTTGATGAAAAACTTGTTAATGTTCAGAGTTTTGCTTTTGGCTTCGAAATTTTTCATGTGCTTCTGTGTGATTTTAGTGTCAATAAAGCTGTTTTGTTGGCATTAGTTAATGTACAGGAACAGACCGTACAAATCGCAGCATAGCGATTACCAGAGTCCGGCTTTATCCAACCTTCAGTTCGCTGTTAGCCATTCCGCACAAAAAGCCTGCTGATACCATGGCTTCACTTTTTTACGCGGTGGCGTGTGTGTCGTCATGCTACCACAACTACCTAGCGTACCTTCATCATCGCTCATTTTATAATCGTATAATAACAAAACAAAAAAAAAAATATGTTGTTTATCTGCTTAAGTCTAAAATGTAAAAAGAAGACTTTATAAAACATCGCAAAAATGACTGATTATTGCAGATGACAGCCATTAACAGAATAACAGTAAATAGATAGCTGATGTAAACGAGTCAAAAAACAACGTCATTGGTGTGGTTAAAAACAAGAATTAAATTTAAGTGGAATAAAAAATATATAGCACATACTGTTTTACATTTAATTATAATATACATGCGGCATGCGGACTACATGCCAGACCATCGACTGCCAAAGATACTCTTTTATGGTGAGATGCAGAAGGGTAAACGCTCCCATGGTGGCCAAAAGAAGCGCTTCAAAGACACGTTAAAGACGTCATTGAAAACCTTTGACATAAACCCAGACACATGGGAAGCTGCTGCGCAAGACCGAACTGCTTGGCGCACATCTCTTCGTAAAGGTGCAGCAGCATGCGAATCATCCAGAAGAGCAGCAGCGGAACAGCGGAGACAAGCTAGAAAGGACCGTGAAATAAAACCTTCACATGAAGCAAACATTCCCTGCCCACACTGTCCAAGATCTTTCCAGGCCCGCATCGGGCTCTTCAGTCACCTTCGTACCCATAGATTAACCTAACATATTCTTAAATAATTGGATGATCAGAGTGGTCTTCATCACCCGTGATGGACGAACAACCATAATATACATATAATGTATAATGCTCAGTGCACAGAATATACATACATTGTAAATGTCAATTGTCAAATATACCCAGATTAATGCAGATTTTGAAAAAAATTACCCAGATACCCAGACGGAAGCCCAAAAACCCAGATCTAGTAAGAAATACCCAGCTGTGGCATCACTGCCAATGACAAACTGTGTCACTGTAGTGATCCTCTGTGTTCTCACACAAGGGACCTAATGACACATGAATGTCACTGTATTGGTCCCTGTGTGTAGACACATGATCCCAGCCAAAAGCCGGATTCTAGGCATTGGGTTGCTTTTTTTTTTTTTTTCCCTCGCTTGAGGTCGCATATTTTTTTCCTCGCATGAGGTCGCATTATCCCCGCCCAAACCCGGCCCTGGTCAAGACCACGTGTCCCAACACAAGAAGACCCAATGACAACATGTGTCACCGTAGTGATCTTCTGTGTTCTCACACAAGAGACCTAATGACACATGAATGTCACTGTACCGGTCCCTGTGTGTAGACACATGATCCCAGCCAAAAGCCGGATTCTAGGCATTGGGTTGCACAGCGTAAAATCGTATGTACTTTTTTTTTTTTTTTAAAATATTCCTCGCACGAGGTTGCATATTTTTTCCTCGCATGAGGTTGCATTGGCCCCTGCCCATACCCGGCTCTGGTCAAGACCACATGTCCCAACACACGAAGACCCAATGACACCATGTGGCATTGTAGTGATCTTCTATGTTTTCACACAAAGGACCTCATGACATAAATGTCACTACTGGTCCCTGTGTGTAGACACATGATCCCAGCCAAAAGCCGGATTCTAGGCATTGGGTTGCACAGCGTAAAATCGTATGTACTCTTGTTCATAGAACACGTGAGTTGACTTGATATAAAAAAAGTTTTCGTTCACACGGAATATTTTCTGTTCATTTAACCAGAAAGATGGGTCTAATAACATATACATGCTGCAGAGACTAAAAAATAATAAAATATAAACAAAGTAGCAACTTAAAATTTTTGATCAAAACTTAAACAATATTAAAATTTAATTGTTTCCGTGAAACATTTTGTGGTGTCTTTGTAAATTTTTAAAAAATTATGGCTGTTAATAGAAAATATTTTTGCTAATTATTACTTCCCTTGCCAAATTTTTCTTTTTATTTCCCTTCAGAACTTTTACTTACGCTTTGAGGTGAAGCCTCTCTGAAATTAATGAAGTGTGTAGTTAATGTGGGTGTAGCAGGCCAAAGTATATCCTTCGTCCAGAATAAAGACGGGGTTAATTTAGCTTATGCCACTTTTTGCCCAGGTATAACCTGGCCTAGGCCAGAATATACTCCAGCGGGCCAGAATATACTCCAGCGGGCCAAAATATACCTCCCTGATAACAAAAACTTTAAAGTCAACGTTTGTTGTTTTCGAGTGAAAACTACAACATGTAATGTAGCCTTTATCTGTTTAGTCTCAATATGGACATTTTTGGCAGTCAACTTTTAATAAATGTGTGTATATTTTACGCTTTGTAAGAAAACCTAAGCAAAATCTTTTCACGTTTAGTGTGTCAAAAGGTAAAGGTTAAGGATCCCGTTACACGCCCTATTGAGGCATATTGGTATGGTGACCATATTTTCAAAACCCTAATCCGGGACAAAATAGTAGACCATATTTTCAATGCAAAAAATCCCTCAAAAGTCGGGACACGTCCCGGAAAAATCACATGTCAATTTAAAATAATATACATTTTATATATAGATAACATTGAACCTACATTTCAATGTAAAAAAAATCGGGACAAAAGGGAAAACATCAATAATCCTTACTTAAGGTGAAGGTCCAAAAGTCGGGATGAGTCCCGGAAAATTGTTAAATGTTGATGTCAATTTCAATTTTATATATACATTTGAATAACATTGAATAACATTACATTTTACTGTCTACTTAAACTAATAAGAGAGAAAAACATCAATAATCCTTACTTAAGGTGAAGCTGAGTACTGTACTTTTCAGATAGTGGATTTTTTATCAATAGGTCTGTAAACATTCTAAAGCCAAAATTAGCAAAATGTAAAGCCTAACAAATTAATTCAATAGAAGGAAAGAAGAATGGTAAAAAGACCAGTGCTTTTCCCAATATCGTTAGAACGCCATAATGACTGAACCCGAAATCCCCCTTTTTCTACTTCGTCTGCAAAATTGTAACGCTTTCACGTTTGATAGTAAAGCCTACAGCAGCATACATGCGTTTCTAAAAAATAAACGTGTACTGTATTTCTTAGAAAACCTTGAGATACGCACACTGCTTAATGACCTAGATTAATACTAGCATTAATTTCATTTTATACACTGCGTAACTAAAAGACAGACGGACTTAGAAGCGAGATAGAGAGAGAGAGAGAGACGGAGGAACACAGGCAATACTACCACCGTCTCGCGATATAAAATTAATGCCACCCCACGCGTAAGGCATGAAGCACTAACTTTTTTTCAAATAAACAGTGATAAAAAACACTACCAATACACGGTTAGGTTTTGAAAACATGCTAAATGCTTATTAGGAAACATGACACAATACTGTTTTATGTCTGAAATCCTGACTTTATACTGACAGAACAGTCGAAAAGGCAGGACAGGTGGCGGTTCTAAAACAATAAAAAAACAAATACGCGACTATCCTAGAATACATATTTTGAACGAAGCCACTACGTTAAATCCGATTTGATTGGTTAGAAGAATATGTAAGCCTAAACATGATTAGTCGATTGCAATACTATTTTTGGTTGTTACGGGAAACGGTAGGAAGGGTAAATTTTTTCAAATGCTTTTGTAAACATGGTCTTATTGGCTAGACCAGTTGATATAGTCAATTAGGAGCGTCTGTTCAGAGCCACATTTTGAAAATAAACTTACTGAGAAGCAAGTGCGTTGAGATCCAGCTCATATTTTTCTTATGAAAGCCTGGGACAGAGGCAGATCGGAATTGTGCCATAACTCATCGCCAGTCAACGTATTTTGTTTAATATTTCCATGAATTGTGGTAAGCTAGAAATATTTGATCTCTTTTAGATGAAAAATTGAATGTGAATTGATAAATTTATGTCTGTATGTGTGTGGTTCAGTAGCAAACATGAGGAAAAGCCTAGATATTGCTCCACCAGGAACAAAACTTGTCGGAGAGGAGTATAACTGCATAGGCCTATATGGGATTGCCAAATAGTACTATGACACCTATTTTATTGAATATAAGGAAATAATGCTGAAATTGCAGAGGCGTTGTAACCATTAGGGAGAGGAATACTGGTGAATGTGTTATATGAGAAGCTAACAGTTGGCCTACCGCGCTGAACTCGGTGTTTGTTATGTATTGTGCTCAGTGTGGAAATGGATTGTAAATTAGTTCTGAAGTAGGAGGTACAACCTTCTTGTTTCAGGGACCGTGGTACTAACATATTAAAGCAGCACCTGGTCTGAGTTTTGCTGAATCCAGAGGCTGGTAGCATACTCCTTGGTCAAGATAGTGACCAGCGTGGTTTCTCAAGGAAACAATGAAGCAAGCGAGCAGTGGAGACTGTTTCCTGCCGCCCACACAGAAGTTAAGATTCTGTGGCCAGAGCAGCTCTAACAGTGACTTTACCGTAAATCTAGAGGGACATTTATCTGTTTCAATTAAAAAGAAACTGTGAACCTTTCCAATATTAGTTCCACACCAGAAACAGACACTTGAAGTCATGATGACAAACAACAACTTAGCTTGAAAAGCCAGTATTACTCATAGTACTACAGCACTACTTACACATATATTGCAATAATAATATATGTCAATACAACGATCCTATCTACAAATTGTGTACATACAACTTGTGATTACATTTGATTGTGATTCCTGGTTCACTTTGTAGTTGAATCAGGGATATTATTATTGAAGAACTTAATACACATAATTTTAAAAGTTACAGTTGACTTATTAAGATAGTCTTATAGAGTGGTCTATGTATGTGAGTGTCACAGTGTTGTAAAGTATTGTGGATTAAATTAAATTGTTTATCTGTCTGTTGGTGGTGGTGAACATACACTTCAGCATTATCATAACCCTAGACATTCAACGTAGTCATCACAATAATCCAGAATACGTCTGACTGAGGCCTAGAGGTGGTAGCAAGTAAGGTCATCTGTAATACACCACACTCATTAGATACAGATACCTTCACAGCTGATCTCAGTCAGTACACTAAGTCCCCTATAAATATTTATAACATCCCACTTTACCACAAGCAAGTCCTTCTTTGCAAGCAGGCCCTCAAGCAATCTTAAAAAACTGGAAAAAACATGTTTCCTTACAGGTCACCTTGGTTGTCAACAGTAGCTTTTTTCAAAAGTTTCAATACACCTAGCTGTGTTTTTATCATTTCCCATTAAAGCTGTTTACATCAAAAGAAAAATTTTTTTATGGCAGCATTTGTTTTTCCCCCAAATATTTAGACAGAAAAAAAAACTCTCTGCCAAATTCAAAACAATATTTGAAAAATGTCACATTATTGTTTTTTGAAGTGGGAAAATCCCTTTCAATCACAAAAAAACGTTGTGGGGGTGGCAATTGTTTTTTTGGCAACTCCATTCACTAAAAATTTTCTGAAAAGTAAAAAAAAAAACCAAAATGCTTCATATAAGACATATTTCGTCATAAAAATTTCTTTCGTTTTCTGGTTTAAAAGTGGGCTGAAGGTAAATGTTTGAATCACTAGTGATGTTTTAATATCTCAATTATTGCCCAAATTGGTATTCTGTTTCAGCGTTACCCAGCTGTAGGATTCTAGATCTTGAAAATTTTTTGCAGCCCATTTATTCAAATAAATTTGAACAAAGCTGTTTTCCATAGGGAAACAGAAACTGGCTAGCATGGAAACTTTTTCAGAAACATCCTCCTTTGGAAGCATTCCTTCCCATTTCCAGCTTTTCCCTATCTCGGATTAGTTAACATCTTTTTTCTGGCAAAAAAGTCTTCCAGGTTTTTGGACTTCAAAATAGTTCCTTCAACCAGTTGATGCTGTAAAACATTCAAAAACTGTGACCGTAGTGTCCCTCTATTTTTTGCACTGCTTCGTTGAATGGAGAGGCTTATGTGAACAAATACAAGCCATGCCTCAGATAGAGGATTTTCAAAGAATGTCTGTATAAAAAAACTGGGCATCTGTGTTGAGATTGAAAATAATGATTTTAGAGGCATTGAACATTCTGAAGAACCCTTTCAACAGCAGGCAGCAGAGCAAGCCACCTAGTCTGAGCATAACATAAGATCATCTGGAAGTCTGTTTCCACAAACTGGCAAAACTCCTTGAGTCTTTTTCAAACTGTCGTAAGTGATTTGCCTTAGATAAATCTTCTTCTTCCTCGTTCGCCAGGCAGACATCTGCCACATTTATGAACTCTAATAAAGGCAGCAGTCAACTCAAGGTTCCCGACATCTCCAAAAGACCAGTTTTTTCGTTGACAGAAGTGGGTTGTTGCCATATGCTACCCCTTCATTTCAGAACTGTAGGTTTTGGCAGTTACTGCAGCAGGTGTTCGACTGTCATCGGGCCGGTACCGCAGGGGATGCAAGAATCTGTTGCACCAATTTTGTATTTGTGGTACAGATGGTATTCTCTTGACTTTTGTAAATCTGTTGTGTCCAGTGCGTTCTTCGAAAAATGATGACCTGTTCTTTTCTGGATAGTTGATGATATGCGTCATTTTTCGGCGCAATGTCCCGGAACTGGTGCTCTCTTTCCCATTTGGACTTGAAATGTAGCCTTTATAGTGGTCTTTGCCGTTGCGTAAGTTGTCTCTATATCATTTTGCTGTAAGGCACCTCCTTCTTTAGCAAGTCTATCTGCCTCTTATTTCCTGTGTATGTTTGGGCTGGCTATCCACTGGATAGTGCACTTCTTGAAGCATTCGGCCAGTCTTTCAAGGGAGATTATCAGATCTTTCAATCCTTTAGTTTGGTGGCTCTTCAGCGCTGATATTATTGAGAGGGCATCTGAAAAGATTACTATCTGTTTTTCTGCCTGTGCTTTGCATTCAATATGAGTTTCAGCTGCCTGTTTCAGGGCTTCTGCTTCAGCACAGAAGTTGTTGCAGTATTTTCCAGTGGCAATTGCCATAGAGTGAATTCTATTCTTTAATTTTATGAGGATGCCGGCACCCCCATTTTCAACTGCATTTGTTGCCGAACCATCAGTATATGCATGTGTCCAAAGCTTCGCTGGAAATGTTTGGTCAATATAATTGGTTGCTATAACACTTTCTTTGTGTTTCTGTCTGTTTTCCCTTACCTTCAATGCCTGAATATCAGATTTGGAAGAGTAATAAATTTTAGCAATAATCAGCTCGACATCAACCTGAATATACATCTGCAGCTGTTTGAACAGTGTTGTGGAAAATATGACCTGCATTCACCAACTCCTATATACACACCATTGTCCAAGGTTTTCTTGCAGTTTTTTTGAAAACATTGTTCTGTCCTTTCTGATTTTTCAGCACCTCACAAAATTGGAATTTGTGTTGTCCTGCGCATAATCCAACTACTTTCCTGTCAAAACCATTTTCAGTTATGCAGTCATTAAGAAAACTACTTACAATATCAGATGTTTCACCTGGCAATGACTTTAACGCTAATATTTTAATTCTCACTCCATTACTGTGATCAAAGTATCTGACAAGCAAAGGAAAAATCTTGAATTCTTTGTGGTTGGATGCATCTGTCAGTACAGAAATAAATGTAGACTTTTCTAGGTCACACCTTAACTCATTTAGAATATGAGGTGCCAAGACATTTCGAATAATGGCTTCTGTTTTCGTACGTGCACATGCAAATTTCGGCTCTAAAGTAAGTAACCTGAAGTAATTTTGATGTGCAATCCATATACCTGAAAGTATGATTGTGTAGCACTGTATGGTATGCAAAGGCGCCTTCTATAGCAGCTAATTGCTCTTCTTGGTCACCAATTTTATCAGCTCTGAAGAAAGTGGTTAACGACGAGCTTGATGCAGCTGTAACGACGGCTCTCTTATGTTTCTCACTGCTTATGTGGTTCTTAATATCACCACATCCACTTTGGCTTATCGAAAACCCGGAGGCACATATATTGCATCGTACATTGAAGTTTGATGTACTCTTTTTAATAAACGGATATTCCTTTTGTAAATCTTCATTGAAACTGCATTTACGCGTTGGTACCATTTTCTTACAACAATAACAAAACATGCACAAATAGTTCACCGTTTAAATTAAATAAACGTATACCGTACGCAAAATCTTGGTACTTTACCACTACCTAAAATTTCAAATAACTGCGAATATCACATTGGAACTACAAAACTAATTCGCGGTCCTGACAACCTCTTGTGCTGTTTCGGCGCCAGTTCACTAATAATTAAAAATTCCCTCAAGTCAGCCACGGAATAATAATTTTTTTTTTAATCTGTGAGATTTATGCCAAATTGGCAAATTCGTCCAAAACCGGGACAAATTGGCGTCCCGGATTGCATCAAAAAAAGTCGGGACAAATGATCAAAAATGGTCGAAAACCGGGACGTCTGGTCACCTTAATATTGGGAATATGGTGTTTGGCCCATATTTCTTTGACCATCGGCACACTAGGGATGATGTGGTCAGCATCACGCCGGCCGCCTTAACCTTCCCAGAAGTTGCTCTGGTACCCATTTGGGGCTGGGTGAACCCAGGAGCCGTTTGCGGCCTAAAAAAATCCCACCTCATCTGGGGATCGAACCATAGACCACTGAGCTAGTAAGCTAGTGCACTAACCACTATGCTACCGCGGCTCTCACGGTATGTAGGCTTCTGTATTATTCCACTCGATGGTTTGTTAGTGTGTCAAAGGATTGAGGAAAGTGGAAGTGGTGTAAAAAAAAAAAAAAAAAGGTAAAGGATCCCGTTACACACCCATTGAGGCATATTGGGAATATGGTGTTAGGCCCATATTTTCTTGACTATCGGCACACTAGGGGTGATGTGGTCAGCATCACGGCGGCCGGGAAGTGGTGTGGGTGGTGTGAAATTATGGTTTAAGGGTTTAAAAAGAGAAAATAAAATCGTGTATTCTTCAAAACTGAAGAGCCTTTTACGTGTTCTATTCGTAAACTCGTGAAGCACAAAGGATAACGTTTTGTAGAGGACTTTTTTTCCGTTTTAAGAAATGAAAGTAGACAGCATTGCTCTTGTTGTGTGGTATTGTGCGTCTTGTATTTGGGAACATATTGCTGCTTTGCTTATTCGCGAGTCAGAGAATATTTACCGCTTGCAACCAGAAAATAAAGACACACACTATAATGAAATCATATGAAATTAAAATCAAGTTTAAAGTGTTCTGCTAGCTGATTCCCTAAGCAAGATCTTTTAAAAGACGCAATGGCCGACCGTTGTATCCGCTAGATCTTTTAAAAGTCTCTGATTTATTTCGTTGTTTCTTTCCACTCTGATATTTTATACTGACCGGGATTTATCTCGAACGGAAGTAAACACAAAACTGCGCAAATTTCAACAAGCTTCAACTTCCTTTGTTTGAGTTTGAAGGGAATTTTCCACATTTATCTTCATTTTTCGTCATGTTTTGCCGTTTCTCTATAATGGCCGAAAACACGCAGGATATGTTACTAATATGTGAACAGTGAACAAACTGTGTGATCAAGCACAAATTTCTTACCTTTTCTGTGTTTCTAAATGGATTACCTTCACAAGGAGAGCAGTGAAACTGTATTGTGATAATAGTTTATGTTACAAGCCTTAGGTAAGTGGAAAATTTATGTTCAAAATTTCAAGTTATCTTTTTTTCTGTGTACATATTATCTGTCATAACATAAACATAATATAAAATTAGCTAGAAAAGTATATATACATATATTCATATTGTTCATCCAACGTACTTTAATTTGATATATAATATATTATACTTAACTCATGATTAGACACATTGTTAGTAAACGTAAATTATGTATGTGTAAATTTTTGGGGCTTAAAAATAATTCCGTCCAGAGCTGAAAATAATTTCGTAGGGAAATACAAAGCATGTTAAGTTCGAGCATTTAATAGGAAAATACGGTTTAAAAAAAAAAAGGTTAACCGTTGCATGCACTGTCCAAATTTCACAAAACATTAGTGGTCTTCACTATTTTTTATTATTATTATTATTTTTAAAACAAGCATCCAGTTTTTGAGTATTTGTACGACACAAATATAAACTTATGAGGTGGTCAAGAGTTTTTATCAAGCGCAGATACAGGCACAAGTGGGAAGCAGAGCATTCAGGACCACACAACAAATGATCCATATTACCAGCTCAGCAGAAGTGAACAAGTGGTAAACTTCAGACTTCGCACAGGTCATAACAGATTGAGATACCATCTATTCAACAAATTAAAGATAGGAACTTCTGATGAGTGTGACTGTGGCACCGATAAAATGACTGCAGAACATCTGCTTCAAAGGTGCCCAACATATGAGGAACAGAGAAAACACATATGGCCATCACCAGTTACCATTCCTGGAGAAAAATCTACGGAGATATCAGTAGCCTTAAGTTGACCACTGCTTTCTTTGAACTTATTCAAGTTCACATCTGAGGGTGAACGAAGAAGAAGAAGAAGAAGAAAGAAGAGTATTTGTACATGTCCAAAATACCAATCACTCACATACATAAATTTGTTATATTGTGTTGATAATTATTTGAAATTATTATACAATATTAAATCGACATGTTAAATATGAAACTGACTTTTATATAGCCATATATTAGATCAATAATGGCGAGTGTGTAGGTAAACTAAGGAGAGATAAGTAGGTATTTTAATTGTTTGTGTGTGTTGTAGCTGGTCGGTGGGGGTAGGGAGAAGGGTATTGACTTTGGTTGGTGGGGGTGCCAACTCGTGTGGTGTAGCTGGTGGGTTATTTGTGTTGTTGTATTTTAATTGTTGTTTATACAATATATTTTACAACAGATAGACAATATATATAAACATATATATACAACATAGATAACAAAGGTCAAGTTTTTTTAACAAATATATTTAATATAACAGTGTTTTGTTACAGCTGCTGTCCAGAACAAATATATATATATATAAACGACTCAGGGTAGGATAAGCAGAAAGGACTAGATATTGAGGGGAGATGCCTTCACGTTATCGTCGTGTACATGTCTTTTTATGTAAAAATAGGACAGAGAATTTCTGCGGGGGTGATGACTCATGAGTGTGTATTGGGGTGTAGCGCTGGAGTAAGACAATGTATAAGCAGTGTGGTGTGGGTGGTATTGCTTTTGGTTTGTCTGGTGTGTTGTGTAGGTAGGTTGCATTGTGTGTTGTTGTATTGTGCTGGTAGTGTGTTGTTTCTTCATACATATAATATATATATATATATATATATATATATATATATATATATATATATATATATATATATATATATATATATCTTTTTCTCTTCGATCCTTAACCACCGACCGTCAAAGCAGTCAGTGGCCATCACGCCTAGTGGCGTCTTGTAGGGCAACAACAAATTGATTCCACTTTGCACGGTCGGTGGCCATCCTTCGTACAGTGCCTCAACTCTGGTTCATTCTTTGCATCTCAGTCTCCACAGTCCTCCGCCAAGTTGTTTTTGGTCGGCCTCTCTTTCGCTTTCCTTCAGGGGTCCAAAACATAGCTGTTCTTGTGATGGCATCGGGGTCTCTTCTGAGGACATGACCAACCCAGCTCCAGCGTCTGCCAGCTATGATGGTGTGCATGTCCTCTTGCTTGCTACGAGTAAGCAGATCTTGGTTGGTGATGGTATTCGGCCAAAAGATGCGGTGAATTTTTCTTACATACATATATACAACATACATAAAAATCGATAAATCCTGCACTCTTGGGATAAAGAGGAAAATATAAAAATCGATAAATTCGCTTAGTAATATTGATTTTTGAGTGCGAGGGGGGTATTGAATTTGGCTGGTGGGGGTGACGACTCATGGGTGTAGCTGGTGGGTTTTTGTGGGTTGTATTGTGCTGGTAGTGTGTTGGTGTGTTTCTTTATACTAATATATATATATATATATATATATATATATATATTATAAATAATATATATATATTTGTATATATATAATATATATATATATATATACATATATACCTAACATACATACATACAATATATTATTACAACATAGATAAATATAACAAATACCAAGGTTTATAAATAGAGAAGTATATATTGCGAGACAAAAGGATGAATTTTCATCTAGATAGAGTGTGTTGTGAGTTTGTCTTGTGAGTTAAGGAATATTAAATAATTTTTCCCCTAGACAACGCTTCCATGGTACTGGGTGTTTTACCACACACACATATAGGATTTGGTTTCTTCCACAGAATTATAGAGTATCTTATTCTGTTTGATAATAATACAGGTCGTATATATGATTTATGATAATTTTGTAAAAGAGTGCTGGATTGCGTGATTGTTTATCAATCACTAAGGTCTTGTTTTTGAAGTTAGCAGAGTTTGAGCTAAGTAAAGGACGTCATTCTGACTTTCAAGTCAAGTTAATTACGTCCCTTCTCTTAACTGACTTCGGTGAGGCGAGTTTTGGGTGGTCTTTTTTCTAAAAAAAATAAGGAAAAAAAAAAATTTTTTTTCTCTAAAAAATTTTAGAATTAAAAAAAAAAATTATTATTTTCCACCATTAGTAATAGTAGTTTTTCTAGTTGTTAGCTGATCTACCATTTATTTGGCTTAGTCGTCTGTATTAGGAGCTAAAGTGCCAGTTAATAACAACGATAGCTTGGAAAACTGATACTGAAGGAGGTATCTCAGGTAATTAATTTTTGGGGGGGTTTTCCTCGTAAGCGGCTAAGGTCAGAGTATTTTTTTCCTCTCCTTCTTTTCTTCTTCTTTCCTCGGCTTAGCGGCATTCAGTTTTTTTAACATGGCTGAGCGTGTTAAACTTAGGGCGATGCTAAAAGAGGAGGCAAGGGAAACAGGATTGCAAAGAGAGGAAGCGACCGCGTTCGTCAACGAAGAACTTGACAGATATGACGCGGAGAAGAAAGAAGCACAAGATAGAGCAGAGAAGAGAGAAGCACAAGATAGAGCGGAGAAGAAAGAAGTGGAAGATCGTCAATTAAAACAGAAAATAATTGAGGCAGAGATGAAATCTCGCAGGGAAAGAGAGAAGGAGAGACAACGTGAGAAAAGAGAGAATGAGAGACAGCACGAACTGGCGCTTAAAGCCATAGAGGTACAAAGTCGGGGTGCTATGTCTTCCTCCAGCAACGGAGAGTCTCCATCCCAGTCACAGGCAACTGATCTCTCCAGCACACAATCTTCTCAACTAACAGCGATGTCTTTTGCCTTAGAATCCTTCCCTAGCCCCAATGAAAAAATTGACGAGTTTCTAGAGAAATTTGAGAGGATGATGAATCTGTATGGGTTAGAGAGTTTCCGGTGGTGTTTAAAACTTTCACAATCTTTGAAAGGTACCGCTTATGACGTGTACATAAAGCTGGGAAGCAGCCACCAAGATAACTACGACATGTTAAAGAAGTCTTTACTGGAGCGTTTCGAAATGAACGCTCGAAAATTTCTGCAAATGTTCAGAAACAGCCAAAAGGAGAGCACTGAGACATTTCAGCAGTTCTCTTCTTGCCTGACGGGCTATTTGACAAAGTGCCTGGAACTTTCCGAACTGTCACTCACATATGAAGGAATTCTGGAATTTGTTCTTAAATGTGACAGCGCCATCTTGAGATCTGTCGTTCTCGGCGCTGGTCCCATCTGGGCAGTCATGTTGTCTATGTGGTTTAGTGCCTTTTGATCACGTTATCTTCAAGCAGATTTATTACAAGGCCATAATAAGCCTACATATTAGTATTGTTTTTGCTCTAGTTGTGTAAATCTGTGTTTTCATGCATTCTGGAGCAATAATCGCGGGTGTTATCTGTGTGGCGCAGATTAAGACGCGTAGCGCGCAGTAAATTGAGTGGTTAGGCCAGGGCTTATAAAAAGGGGTAGCAAGCGGCGAAACCGGTCTATGTTTGAGAGAGCCGCCCAGTGAGAACAGACTAAGAAGACACACAAGAGTCAAGCTGTAAATGCCTTGAGCACGTGAGTTAATTTAAATTAGCATTAGTTTTCTAGGATTCTGAAATTATATCGATGTGGCTATTTTAATGTTTAATGAGATAGATAGATAGATGTGAAAGTTTAAGAGCGATTATTTCATTCTTCAGAAAGGCTATTCCACTGGAAATTTAGATAAGATTAACGATCGCAAGATAGTAGCCTCGTGGTGATAAAAGGCGGCGATAGCGAGTCTGATTAAACACGCTCCGCGTGTTAAACCCATAATATGTTATGCCGAGCGACACGCGGTGTATTTAGTTCCAGTTTTTGGTTAAAGCCAAGAATATTATCCTTTAATGTAAAAGTAATTAAGTGTATTTCACGATTATTGATTATTCTACTGTTTATCTTTAGTGGTTACTTAGAAGGGAGAATAGTCATTTAGATTTCTGGTGGTGCGTAAGGCAAGTTGAGACAGGTGTTTCTCTGTTTGCTCCCGGTGGAGCATGGAAACACCAATGCGGCTGGTGTCCACCACAAGTCAACAGAAGCATTTTTATGCTGTTACAGTGGTTGTTCCTGTAATAATGTGTTTCATGTGATGAGTTCCCCATCTCGTCAGGGGTCACATATGACACGTTTGTGGCCAGGCGCACCAGTCGTCACTTACGACATGTTCAGAGTGCGAGAACGAGTATTGATGTGGGTCGGTTGAGAGGTAGTAGTTAATTCTCATTATTGAGATTATTTGTTGTACATGTATTGAAGAATATTATTTTATGTCCAGTTGATTATTATTGTTATGTGAACATGGTTTGTGAGAGCACGTGGGCGTACTTAGAGTTGTATATTTCTCTCTCCTCCGCTCCTGAGGGAGCATGGGGCCACCGGTGTGGTTTGTCTCAGCATGAAGCATTCAGATGCTCTTGCAGTAGTGGTTTCGGTAGCAACCTATGTTACCCGGTGCGATTGCCAGCCTCATGCACAACACCATACTAGTCGCATTGGACGACACGCATGAGTGTGTGAGATAGTTGATGATATCAGGTGGGCGCATGTTTTCTGTATGGTAAGTGTTATTATCCATGCTATTGATGTTCACTTAGACATTGTTTTATTTATTGTTTTTCAGACAGTCTATGAACACTGACTGGGTGTTCGTTTGATTGTTTGTTGGATTGTTTGTTTGGTGTTCGGTTCTGTTCGGTAGAATTAAATGTTGATCTGCATAAGGCTTTGGGTTGCTTGAATTGTTAAGTCTGCTGCTGAGAGGGTTGCAAGCAACCAATAATTGCAACCCCTGTCAAACGATCCTTTATAAATTTTCTTGGTGCACGGGTCTTGGGTGTGAGGTACCCCTAGCGCCCCTGTCACATAAAGAACAAATAAAAAGCACTTTGTCGAACGAAACCCGTAGATTTCTGGCTGAGCAGGGCGCAGTAAAGTTGGATGACATCCTCAATAAGGCGGAACGTTATGTAAATGCGTTGGCTGAGCTTCCCAGCACAAAACGCAAACCGACAGATGAGCCTTCTCGGAAAAATTATCTAGAGCAGTCTTCCCATTCTTCCCATTCTTTCCAGCACTATAACCAACGAGAAACTATACCCCAGAGACCTCCCCAGGAAAAATCGAAATTCTTTACGACCCGATATCCCACCAACAACAACCATCCTGATCAATCCACACGGCCTGCATTGCACATTGGCCACAAAGGTCAAGACAAGGGACAGACCCCTACGCAAGGGACGTCTGATCAGGGCAAGCACACCGGGCCTAAACGCATCGGATGCTTGCAAACAGCCTCGCAAAGAAGAATTACTGTCAGTGATTCTCAACCTGAGGGAGAGGGGTCCTCAACGCGAGGAACTGTTATTTTGAACGGGACTTCAGCATCTTATCTTTTTGTCACGGGATTATCCTTTGATTGCATTGTCTCAAGGCATTTGGTCAAACCCGGTCAAGAGACAGAAGAAACCGTCAAACTATGGGGAGTTTTCAAGAGTGGTGCACCCAGGACGCTTCCTATCGCACTGGTGGAAATACACTCTGATTTTGTCAGAGGGGTTATCAAAGCGGCCATTATGGATGATCCTATCTACCTAGTCATACTTGGATGTAGATACGTGTTTATTGCGAGACCGAAAGAGCTGATTGTGGCAGCAGTAACCACAAGAGAGCAAGCCCAGAAGGAACGGGAGCTGGCGCCAAATTTGTTACCGACGGAACTAAAAGAGGCGCAACAAAAGGACCCTACTCTGGAGCCCTGCTTTAGAAAACTGCCCATGGCTAAGGACCCCAGACACAACGGAGACATCTTTTCTAAGGATGGCGTACTATATCGTAGAACGGGCAAACCTGAACAAGGTTATAATCAGCTCCTAGTACCGACGCAGTACATAAGTCAAATCTTAGAAATGGGGCACTCTCTTCCCTTTAGCGAACATATGGGACAAAACGCAACTATTCAGCGAATATCAACTCACTATTGGTGGCCAGGAATGAACACTGATATTATCAGATACGTGAAATCCTGCGCCCAATGCCGACGTGTGGCACCCAAGCATCGGACACCCTTTGTTCCCATGGGTGAAACGCCAGTAGTGAGGACACCATTTGAGCGGGTTGTAATCGACATTTTAGGACCCATAGAAAGGACTAAAAGAAGGCACAGGTTTATCCTGACCTTAGTCGACACATGCACTTTGTGGGCAGAAGCTATACCGCTAACATGCACGGATTCCAAGCATATCGCAGAAGCCCTAGTGAGATATTTACACCGTTGGGTTTCCCTCAACAAGTTTGACGGATAACGCATCCCCATACCGTAGCCTGTTAATGGAGGAGATCGTTAAGATCTTGAGGAACCAGCACATCTACACAAGCCCTTATATTCCGGCCGGAAGTAGGTTAGTAGAACGTGTAAAAGGAAGCCTCACATGATGTTACATAAGCTGGGACAAGAGAAACCTGAAGATTGGGACCTTTTTATTCCTGCAGCCTTATTCGCCTACAGAGAGGTTCCCCAAGCGTCTACGGGATTCGCGCCAGCTACACTCTTATTCGGCAGACCTATAAAAGGGGCCGCTAGAAGCCTTACTCCCGTCCCTGACAGACCAGAAGGCTGACAAGACAGTCGTCTCAGCAAGCAAATATGTATCAGAGCTCAAGGACAGGTTACAACTAGGATGGGACCTAGCAACCAACAACCTTAATAAAGCACGCACAAAGCACGCTCAGCGATACAATAAAACAGCGAAAGAGAGAGAACTCCAACCAGGGGAGAAAGTTTTGTTGTTACTTCCAACCGGAAACAGCAAACTTCGCATCGGATGGCAAGGGGCCGTCTACCGTCCTTAAAAAGATCTCCCGCACTAATTACAAGATCTCTATTAAAGGAAAGGAGAAGGTCTACCATGTAAGTCTGCAAAAGAAATACTTGGAAAGACCGGTTCCGTCCTCCGAACATCTCCTGGCGGTCGCCATAGCGACGGAAGATGAGGAAGATGACGATAGTTGCATGGAGTATCAATTGCAACAAACGGAATCTTTCAAAGATGTCAAATTCGGCTAAAATCTCTCGGAAGCACAACAGACAGAAACCAGGGCACTACTGAAACAGTACACTGCAGACTTAACGGATGTACCTGCTCGAACAAATCTCATAGAATTCGATATGAAATTGACGAACAAGACCCCTGTTCGAACCAGAGTTTACCCCATTCTGTACGCTAAAGCTGATGCACTACGCGGAGAAATAGACAAGCTACGACAAGCAGAAATAATCAGTGAGTGTACCTCTCCTTACAGTTCGAGTGCAGTACTGTTACAGAAGCCCAATAAGGAAGTTCGGCTGTGCATAGATTACCGTTTACTAAACACTGTAACGGAATTCCAGTCCGAACCTCTACAGAGCGCTTCTGAGCTGTTCACGAAGCTTAGCAAGGCAAAAATCTTCTCAAAGATTGACGAGTAAAGGTTATCCCCAAATACTAGTCAAGGAAGAAGTTACGTCTTTGTTAGCTTTTAGCACCAGTGAAGGACACTACGCCTACAACATGATGGCGTTCGGATTGCACAACGCACCAGGGGTATTTACCAGAATGATGAGAAAGCTCTTAGAACCCTTGCAAAGTCCCCATATCCATAATTTCATGGATGCCATATTAATTGCATCGGAAAACTACGACGAACACATTGCTACGGTTGCTATGCTCCTCAGGAGACTACAGGAAACTGGTCTCACAGCAAGACCTAGCAAATGTCTCATCGGTTTTGAAAAGCTAGACTTCCTGGGGCACACCATTTCTCAAGGCTGCATGTGGCCGGTTATGAAGAACATTGAGAAAATAGTTGCTGCAAAAAGGCCCCGAACGAAGAAAGACACCCGTTCTTTTCTATCACTGTGTGCTTACTATCAGAAATTTATCAAAAATTTCAACGAACTAACGGCACCCCTTACTGACCTTACCAAAAAAGGGCGACCGGACAAGGTTATTTGGGATTCGAAGTGGGAACAAGCTTACGTCACTTTAAAATGACAATTGTCCGGATACCCCATTTTGAGCCTACCTGACCTCAATAAACCTTTTATATTGCGGGTCGACGCATCGGGTCAACCCTGCTCCAAGCAGATAACAGTGATCCGAACCTGCTATTTCCCATTGCGTATGACAGCCGTAAACTGAATACTGCAGAACGGAACTATTCCACAGTTGAAAGAGGGTGTCTAGCACTGGTTCATGGCATAAGAAGACACCATGAATATCTTTACGGAGTAGCATTCACGGTGCAAACAGACCACGCTCCTTTAGCCTTTCTTGGCGCGAATAAGGAATTTAACGCGAGGATCATGCGCTGGACGTTGCTATTAAGCGTGTACTCTTTTAAAGTGGAATACATTCCGGGAAAACAGAACGTCGGAGCAGATTTTATGAGTCGGAATTGGAGCACGGAAGAGGAGGATGAAATCGAACACACCAATCATCCAGAAGCTACTGATCAAGAGAGCTTTATTGTCATAAATGAAACATGAAATATGGTTTCATGTCTTCAAGCGAAGACGACTGTGAAAGATGAAAAATTGAGCACTTTGATCGATCCACTTTATTCTGATCGGTACCCCTCATTCTTGTTCAATATACTCGATTCCACGTGGGTTCCCTCGCTTCCTAATTAACATGCAAGTCGTTACGCGTAAGCCAGGCCTTTCTCGCATTCTGCTTTGCTGATAGTTTTAGACACAGCTACATGTCTTCCTTTCACGCGCTATCAATATATGATATTTAGATTCATAACTGTCATTCCTTAAAAAGGGGGCGAGGCTATGGGTTTTGTAGCGCGCTAAGAGAGAACGGGTCGTTAATTTCAAATAAAGAGGGCGTGAACCATTTTACCCATTTTCATCCCTTTGATCGTGGTCCAAGGGACGCAATTTGCTCACCGAGAGAAACGAACTCAAAGGCGCCCGCTTGCTAACCTCCCAATATGCGGTCGGCGTGAGCGTGAAAATAAACTTTGATTCGCGATTTGAACAGCAAAATTGCCCTGACCGGACGTAAGGTGCTATTTTTCGCATTAAGGGACGAAAATCCAGCGTTTTAATGTATATAGAAATCTCTTATAATTCAATTTATTAGTTTGCTCCAGGATTCCTGATAGTCTAGCTCGCATAGTAGAGCCTTATACAATTTGGATTCGTATTATACGTGGAGATTTCAGTTTCCTGATTTGCGGTAAATAATAGTATATTAGCCATTAAGTGTTTTAATGTGTTAAAGCTTCATTATATTTCACCGGGATTTTTGTGTTAAGTGAAACGTATTAAAATAACGTATAGCAAAGTTTACCAGCTATAAACGTAAAATTAATTACCCGCTATTTCCTCAGTATGAGATGCTTCAAATTAAGCAATAGACACTAGGCGGTGGATAATTTAGAGAACGCGATTTATTTTCTATTTTAATCTGGTGTAAAATATTAAGTGACTAGTGTTCATATCTCACGTTAGGAGCGACAAGATTAGCTAGACACTTGTGAGGTTTAAAATTTAATTTAATAAGGGAGTGCTTTACAAGTCAGACCTAATGTGTGTTAAATTAGGATTTATAATATTGTTAAAGCGTTTATATTTTTCTCCCTATTTAATCCAGGATGATCAAAACCTTGCGATCCAGCGTTTTTATGATCTGATGTTCCTACCAGCATCTAAAAATTATTTGTGTAACCATATTCTTGTTGAGACCCCTGTGCGGGCCCCTTCTCCATTTATGACGAGAGGTCAAATCTAGAAAAACACAAGAATTATATTTTTTAAATTTAATTGGAACGGAACATTCCCAGAATACAACTTTTTTCATATATTTATAATTTTATTATCAGTCTGCTGAGGCAGAAACTTGGTACTCTGTTATCTGACCCAGGACAGGAGTTTTCTTCCATTGGATATATTCACGAGAACTCACCGTCCACACTCGGTCATCATATAACCGAACAGCCGACTATTATCATTTAACATTTTGTTTTCCCATCACGTCACCGAGAGTCACAGCCGCCTGAGGCCAGACCGCACTGGAACAATATATTAACTTATAAATTTCCATGACAGTGCCACTACATAGAAAAAACTTATTCCAAACCAATACCTGCAGTAAGAAGAGGAATACCCCAAGGAAAAAAAAAATTATCAACGCACCAATTCAGCGACTCCCGAACAATAGCAGTTGCATAAACGAAGAGTCTGGGGCTGAGCTGGACAAAATACTAGGACTCAAATTAGTCTAAATACGTGTTTGATTAATTCCCTGGAATGTATGCAGTCGACAGAGGGGTAAGCAAATCTGATAGTGAGCTCACTGTATGTGTGTTGTGAATGAACGGAACGATAGAATTTATTTCTTAAGTTACTACTTATTTACCATCTTTTATTTTTATCTCTCACTAATCTGAGTGTCCCCAGGATAGGTTACATTAAGGACTTATACTTTACCCGTCCTGAAAAACCCCCTGCCATTATATGTGATCCATAGTTTATCTGTTTTTTACGTCTGTACGTATTTCTGTCACAAAATTGTGTGTGTACGTGAGGGTAGTGTAATTTGAATCTATACCAAATGAGGAAGTGCGTCTCCTTTAAATAGAGTCGTACAAGATAGGCTGGATTAGAGCAATTACTCAATCCAAGACCGTGCTTTCTCTTACACCAGTTCTCCTCCTGAAACAGGAACTATTTCTCACACCTTCCTCTCACATAGCTATCACTATCACCCTCAGCTCAGACGGGACCATAAATATCTCAGGCCAATCTATCAAAAATTACGACACTGGGGTATTCCTTTTAAGACCAGAACTCGTATCTGGCAATTGTATCCTTTGTATCATCTGATAAATCATTTTATCTAACTATCATCGATACACTAATTAACCTCTCGTGACACCATCGCCAGCATCTTATTCTCATCTCTCGTTCCACTGGTCTGGTTCTTGTCATCAGTTCCATATTAGTGACCTTGTCATACCATTTTAATCCTTCTATTCTACGCAAGCATCCATTTATGAATGTCTGTAGCTTTGTGATTGTTGTTTTGTTGTTGTTGTTCAAAAGAAGAAGAAGAAGAATGTTTATTTAGTTACTTATTGACAGTTTTTCAGTAAACACACTGAAATAGCGGTTCACTGGGTTGGTTGATGTAATTTCGCAACAACAAGCTTCAGAATGCCTGGCTCTGAAGACGATATTTTAAGTCACTGGTCTGACTCCACATTAAGTCTGCTACTGCAATTACTTTTCATATGGATGAGAGTTGAAAGCGTGGCGATTGGGTTTGTTGTTGCTGCTCGGTCGATTTTAAATGATTTTATTTTCATTGTTTTTAAAAACATTTCTTCGGTGCGTTACGGAGCCCTAGGTCCTTGTCGATGACCCCAGGTTGAGAACCACTATTTTAAGAGGTGTGAGCGTCCAACAAGGGGAACCGCTGTAGTAGTGGTTTCATGCTCTATACTTACTTACTACTTAGTCATCTAAATTCTACAGTGAGGTGTAGAGGATGTTTGGATGAGGGAGCACCATACTATCATATCGGCTGTCTTTCCTCTGGCCTGGTTCCAATCTATTCCTCGGTCCTTCAGAGATTGCCTAATGTAGTCCTCCCAGCGGACTCTGGGTCTTCGTGGGGGTCTGGATCCCTGGCTTTTAATTTTCCATACTTGACGTGGTAGCCGATCGTCTTCCATTCTGCAGACATGGCCAAACCATCGTAGCTGGGACTGACTACTTGGATCTAAAGTGGCTGGGTTTTGAGGACTTATCGTCCCATGCTCCATAAGGACCATAATGGACAAGAAAATGATGAAACTAGTTCTTCACTAAACCCAGTGATATCTAGTGACACAATGCACTACTAAGAACAAAAGGGTTGAAGGTGTGTACATAAACACGGTTGAATGTTTCAGAAAAGTGTTGGCAAGTGAATTTGATAACAATAAGACGATTTATCAGTTAGACAACCTTCATAAATAATTATACTTAAGTTCAATGGCGGCTCCAGTACTTTTTAGCTGGTGGGGATATCTACAAATAATTGAATAGGGTATACCCATAAATAATTTTGTAGTTCATATATTCATACGTACTTGAGCATAATGCCTTATAACGCATCAAGAGTTTTAAGATTACAATAGCATACACAGCAAACACAGTACAGGTTGTTTATCGTCAAGATTACACAAAACAAGGCAATATATTTGTTATACATTGAAAAATGAAAAAAAGTTCAATTTATGGGATTTTTAGAATTGCTCAAAACCACTCCCGCTAAATGTCAATTTGCTTCAGGTTTGTCCAATTCTCATTTATTACTGACAAGTACAAAGTTATTAGGCTGCTGTTGTTCTGAAAGTTTTACATCTAATTTTTGTGTGAAAATTATTTTACTGAATGTGTTTTTTATTTAAAAAAAAATCTACTTCGTTCATTGTAAAAATTAGGGTTAAATCTAAGAGCTGTGTTAACAGTTACTAGATTACATGACAGCAACGTCCATACTAGCATCATTGAAGAAATGGCAACTCTAGTTATCTTAGGGATGGCAAAAATTACAGCTATGGATACATTCTGCGCATGCGCATTTAGTAATATTTTCATCAGTGCTGTGAATTCAAGGTTTGTGATATGTAAACTTCGTCAAAAGAATCATTGTGCTTGTCACGGATTGCCTCCCCTGCTTTGCAGTAGTGGTCCAACAGTGGCCAAAACTCAAGAGTATCTAAATGGGTCGTCAAAGGTGTCTACCTTCGCACAAGATTACTTTTGGCCGAGATGTAGATAGAAGGGTAATGACGCTTCTACCTTACGGGTGTATTTACAAGATATTTTAAGAAGTCAAGAACAATGTTGCATTGGGCTGAACAATTGTTAACTTATATCTGATCCGTCGCCTTTTTGTGAAGGATTTAAGCACTGGTTTTTAGCCCGTTCAAGCCCCCAGCTGAGTTAAGTCAGCGAATTTCTTCTTATAATGGTATAGCTCTGTTTAGAGGTAAATATGTATCTAAATGTTTGTGTGTGTATATATATATATATATATATATATATATATATTATATATATATATATATATATATATATATATATATATATATATATATATATATATATTACCAATGATGATTCATGAACCACCACTGCGCAGGCTGGTGATTGCTTTATTTATAGTTTCGTAAAGAGAACTAAAAGCATAAAGTAGTTCCAGGTTCCCTATGGAGCAGGGAGGGAAAGATTAAAGAAATGATGTATATTCTAAGTATAATACTTACATTTTCAAAGCAGTGTAAATGTCCCTATGAATATAGTCGCTTTAAAATTAATGTAAGTTTTCAAGTTTTAAACCAGTGTAAATGTCTATGTGAAAATATTCATTTTAAAGTAATGGAAGTTTCAAACTTTTCAATCAGTGTAAACATAAATGAAAACATATTCAATTTATATTGTGATCACTTTTCAATCAGTGGAGATGTAAATGTAAACAGACTCTATCTGTATTGTTAACGTTTTCATTTAAATATAAAGTAACTATGAAAGCTATTCTATTTAAATGTAAAGAAAGTTTTATCCCGAGGGATTAAATTTAATTCTCATTGAGGGTAAAGTCTGAGTAATTGGGATGGTGGTATGGGAAGATAGGAACCAATAACTCTTGGGTGGAAAAAGCCATACTCAGAAGAGCGTTTCGTTCTATTCTTTACCATAGTTATTGGTGGTACCAGCAGAAAGTACTATCTCTGGAAATCATTTTAAAGTTACTGCATGTATGTCTCAGTCAAATTACTACACACACTCTAAACAGAGATGTACTAGAATAATAGAATCCCACTGAGTAAATCAGGGGTGGGGGCTTAAAGAGCTGAAAGTAATAAGTGCTTAAATCCTTCACAAAAGCGTTGTCAGAATAACAAAGTTAACATACTCAGCCAAAGCAGTATTGTTCTCGCTTATTCTAAATATCTTGTGGAGACTCCCTTTGTAATAGAGGTGTCATCACCCTTCTATCTACGTCTCTGTCAAGAGTAATCTTGTGCGAAGGTAGATACCTTTGAAGCCCATATTATATACTCTTGAGTTTTGGCCTCTGTTGGACCATTACTGCAAAGCAGGGGAGGCAATACCGTCACAATGCTCTCGAATCACTTGGCCTGAGATATTCCTCTTATGACGGGTGTTCTGTGAATCACTTGGTCTGGAAATATTTTGATTCCTCTTATGACGGGTGTTCTGCGAATCACTTGATCTAGAAATATTCTCTTATGACGAGTGATCCAATTCCTTAAGACTCTAGTCTTGTATTTATAAATGTGGGCTTACTTTTTTAAGTTTTAAAGTTTTCCAAATACTCTGAGCTGTCCTGGTCCTTTTAAGTTTCCAGTCTTTGTATTTATATATGCGGGTTTACTTGTAAGTTCCAAAGTTGCTCAAATACTCGATCTGTCACTTATAATTTTGGAATATTTTGTCCGATCCTTCTCTTTCTGGCTTTTAGGAGTTGCTAGCTTGAAGTTACGAAGCTGTCTGATCTGTGACTCCGCTTTAACTATATTATATTCTCAGTTTCTAGTTCAAATCTCGGATGGTACTTCCACCGAATTTACCAATGAGATTCCTTGTTTATTCCGGCTTCTCAATTCAAACCAATGGTTAGCTCTTTACCACTATCTGGGTTGGGGTGTTTTAATTCAAAGTATCCCCCACGTGTTTAAAATATTACATTTAATATTGCAACGCGTGACCTCTCTATAATAAGCAGTAATATTTCTGCCAACTCACAAACAAATCTGTGAACTCTTTTGATGGCCAGATGCTACCTTCCGCCCATATCGTCTTCCTAGACAGATTATCTGTAATAATCTCACAGGAATGGCACGGCGAAAACTATTATCTCATTAACGCCTGTGTTTCCGCACACCACGTACGGCTCTCTCAGACAGACAATATTGACTTTCTATTCATCCTCGTATGAGACCATATTGTCAAACGAGGATCGTCTCCTATCAAAGGTGGCCGGCGACTCAAAGATATAAACGTATTACTGCTGACCGGTGATAATGACCGCGTACTGTTACGATTATACCACAGTTCACCTGGCGGAACGTGAATACGTCTGGGTAGTGGTCACAGTAAAAGAATGAATGGAAGGGCAATAAATATGCCAAATAATGGGACGATGAGTGAGAAAAATGAAGAAATGAAGGGGTACTGCCGGAGTGAATGAGATTTATAAATATTGCACGACTGATTTCTTCAGAGTGATATCTTCAAGTTTAGACAAGCTTGGAAAATGAGGCGCGCTCAATAAGGAAGTATCAATGGGACTGAATGGCAGCGATAAATTGATAGAAGGGAGAGAGAGCTTGAACAGCATTCAGGATAAAATCATAGCTGCTGTAATATATCTACGGAGTATTGTTATATGACATTATTAAAATATGAATAGGAGTTTTTTTGGTTTTATTTTAAAGTTTAGGTGGAAATGGACCCCACTATTCTTTAATAACGAGCCGACACTGCATGAGCTCTTGTCAACCAGGTTGTTAGCTAAGCTGCTCTACTTGAGATCGGTCAAGAACTCTCGAGGTGCGACTAAGTACTGATATGTAAAGTTTAAAAAAAAAAAAAAAAGGTTGATATAAAGTACCCAAGTGATTTCTTGTCGCGACCTAATTCGGTAAAGGTGAGAAGGTTGAGCGAAAGAGAATTAATTGTTTCACGTTTTAAGTTCGAGAAATTTCCAATGTACGTGGACTACAAATAAACTGTAAGTATGTTACCTGAATTTTGTTTATACATAACTTGTGGAGGAACATGTTGGAGTTAAAAGTTTTCTCATATGTCCTATCATCGTCGTCTTCATGTTACTTTAAATTTTCCAGTCACTAAAGCCGTGAAAGGGTGTAGGAAGTTTAAGTCTTTGTGGTTGAAATGAAGAACAGTGGACCTTGCTCTACGATGCCATCCACATGAGTCGTTCGGATTAGGATTAAGGTTAGGGTCTAGGGTTGAGTTTGATTCCTGAACCTAATCCCAACTCTTACCCCTTATTACTGTGTCTTTAAATTCTTTTTTGAGGCCGTATCGACCACACGGCTCACAAGTTCTTCATTTCAACCATTTTCGCTTCTGAGTCAAGTGTGTCGCGTGGCTGATGTGAGTTCGGGTTGTTGTAGAATTTCTCTGATACTGTCTGTGCATCTGCTTCTTTGTCTTCCTTGAGATTTAAAACCACAACTTTTACTGTTGAATGCGCGTAGTGGTAACCTGTTGAGTCCCGTTCTCATGACATGACGAAACAATGTAATTTTCTGTCTCTATATATTTGATACAGGATGTAGTTGTAACTATTTTTCTGATATCATTATTTCCCATTCTGTTCGTCCTATTAACATTAATAAGGGGTCGGAGTGGCTAAGAGATATGGCGTCCGACTCGAATTCTAAAGGTACCGAGTTCGATTCCCAGTAGAGGGATTATTATTTATGAAAATGTTTTTTTTCTGAACCAATGGTCCTAATGATATCATACTCTCCCTTGGTCACCTGCGTAGTGAGATCGGATGACTAGCCCTCTCGGATAAAGGCGAAAAAATAGGAGGTGCTGTTTGCAAGTTGCCCACGTTAAAAATTCCATGGTAGTTGGACATCGTAAAGAGTAGGCCATAAGGCCGCTGCCCTGACAAAATTTAAAAATTAGAAACCTACCTACCACAAAAGTATTTATAGAATGTGCGATTCTTATATACACTAATTGGGATTCTCGCCGGTGCTACGGAGTTCGTGCACTGTGCTGAGATCCTCTTAATGTGATCTAAGGGAGGAGATCGGAGCACTGATGGAGTTGTTCGTGTGCAATGAAGATAGTCCTTAAAACCTAACCAATCATTAATAACTTTTTCTCAAGAATCGATGATGTATTTCCGAGCTGGCATTTGCTGATGATGTTGCCCTGATTGCTAAATCAGAGGCACATCTCCAATCCAACCTGCAAGTCTGGAAGGAAGAGCTGGAGAAGAGAGGGGTGGTCATAAGTAACTCTAAAACAAAATCCATGGTGATATCACGAGAAGAAAGAAGACATGAGATTAAGCTGGGAGAACAGGTCCTGGAGCAGGTCGACCACTTTAAATATCTCGGAGCTATTATAGACCGAAAGGGAGGCATCAAAGAAGAGTTGACCACTCGAAAAGCAGCAGCTGGAAGACTTTTTCAGGCCATAAATCGAGGATTCCTCAGCAAGAGAGAGGTTGGTGAGAAAACGAAGATGGCTGTATACCGCTCCACCTATGTCCCAGTCTTGACATATGGATGCGAGTCATGGGCAATGACTACAACCCATAAAAGCCAGATCCAAACCTCAGAAATGAGGTATCTGAGGAAGGTGGTTGAAGTAAGAAGAAGAGACATGGTCCGCAGCCAGACGATACGTCAAGGCCTAAAATCCCACCCCCTGCAGACCCAAGTAGAACAGTCCCAACTAAGATGGTTTGGCCATGTCTGCAGAATGGGAGAAGATCGACTACCACGAGAAGCATGGGAAACAAAGAGCCAGGGATCCAGATCCCCAGGACGACTCGGAGTCCGCTGGTAGGACAACATTAGACAATCTTTGAAGGACCGAGGACTAGAATGGAAACAGGCCAGGAGGAAGACAGCCGATAGGATAGTCTGGCGCTCTCTCTTCCAAACCTCTACACCTCACGGTAGAAGGGGAACGACTAAATAAGTAAGTTCTCAAGCATCTCGTCTCGCACGATTTCGCCATCATCATCATCATCATCATAACCACCATCTTTCTGTTGCTCTCATGCAGAAGCCATCCAGGCCCTATCCTTTACTACTGTATGACCCTCATAATTACGCATGCACGCTTCTTGCTCCACTGAATGAATGAATGGCCCTACCTCTTACGCCTTATTGCTGCGTCTCTTAACTCTTTGTGGCAGCTGTATCGAACACATGGTCCACCGTTCTTCATTTTGTTCTACTTACGTCTAGTAACCCTGAGCCCATATCAGTAAGGAATCAGCAACTGGAACAGACAGATGCCTTCACATACCTAGGATGCATAGTAACACCAGACGGCGGAGCAAGCAGAGACATCAACAACAGAATGAACAAAGCAAGAACAGCCTTTTTTAGTGTAAACAACATCTGGAAGTCCTCTCAGTACAGCACAAGCACAAAATTAGGATTATATCAGAGCTGTGTGCTTTCTGTGCTTCTCTATGGTGCGGAATGCTGGAGAGTTACAGAGAAGGAAATGTCGAAATTGTCCTCTTTTTACACAACATGCCTAAGAAAAATTCACAGAATCTTTTGGCCGAATACCATCACCAACCAAGATCTGCTTACTCGGAGCAAGCAAGAGGACATGCACACCATCATAGCTGGCAGACGCTGGAGCTGGGTTGGCCATGTCCTCAGAAGAGACCCCGATGCCATCACAAGAACAGCTATGCTATGGACCCCTGAAGGAAAACGAAAGAGAGGCCGACCAAAAACAACTTGGCGGAGGACTGTGGAGGCTGAGATGCAAAGAATGAACCAGAGTTGGGGCACTGTACGAAGGATGGCCGCCGACCGAGCAAAGTGGAATCAATTTGTTGATGTCCTACAAGACGCCACCAGGCGTAATGGCCACTGACTGCTTTGACGGTCGGCGGCTAAGGATCAAAGAAGAAGAAGACGTATAGTAGGGATCTCTACACGCCCATTGAGGCATATTGGGAATATGGTGTTAGGCCCATATTTTCTTGACCATCAGCACAGTAGGGGTGATGTGGTCAGCATCACGCCGGCCGCCTTTAACTTTCTAGAATTTCCCTGGTACCCAATTGATGAGGCTGGGTCGACCCCGGAGCGGTGTGCGGTCTAAAAAATCCCATCTCAACTGGGGATTGAACCATGGACCGCTGAGCTAGGAAGCTAGTGCGACTAGTGTTCTGTTCTTATTGTGTGATCTATTTTCATCGCGTGGTCTGTTTTCATCTTGTGTTATCTAATCTCCTCCTGTGTTCTGTTCTCTTTATGTATTCTACTTAAAGCTTGTGCTCTGTTCTCGTTGTGTATTCTACTTTAAGCTTGTGCTCTATTCTCATCTCCTGTTACCTATTCTGTTCTTGTAGTCTGTCTTATTATATGTTCTACATCCGTCTTGTGGGTTGAATGAAGAACAGTGAAACGTTTAATCGGTACAGCCTTAGATGTGCAGTAATAAGGAGTAAGGGTTAGTGTTAGGATTAGGAATCTTAGACCTAACCCTAAACCTTAACGACGTGGGCGACTTCTTTGGATGACATCGAACACACATAATACTATTCTTCATTTCAGCCGTCTTCTGGTCTGTTCTCATATTGTGTTATCTATTCTGGATAGATAGATAGATAAATATATAGATAGATGGATGGATGATTGGATGGAATGTATGGATATATGGATCGATAGATAGATGGATATATAGATAGATAGATGGATAGATGTATAGAAAGATAGACAGATAGACAGACAGCCAGCCAAATAGATAGTTAGATAGATAGACAGACAGACAGACAGACAGACAGACAGATAGTTAGATAGATAGATAGATAGATAGATAGATAGATAGATAGATAGATAGATAGATAGATAGATAGATAGATAGATAGATAGATAGATAGATAGATAGATAGATAGATAGATAGATAGATAGATAAATAGCAGTGGCGTATCCAGGTAATGCGAGCTAGCGTGCTGCTACTTAAAATGAATATGTACGCCTACTATTTAACTTCTTCCCCTCTTAATTTAAAAACCAACTATATTCAATTACGCAACGATAGTTATTAGGGGTATATGTCAACTAACTCCGAAATACTAATTAACTTACAACTTGAAACTCACTGTCACTGTAATAATCTGCATTCCCGGCAACTAACAAAAATTAATCACAAAAAACACTGGACGGACACAACCGATTTTTACAACCCGAGAGCTGCAGGACCACAGCACGCATGTTCGCATTGTATTTACGTATCTGGCCATGACCCCGATCCAATCAAACCAGTGTTCAGACGTGAATCCGAAACGTGCCGCACGCATTGTGACGGAATTACCCGAGAAACTTCGGGCGATTGCTACCAACCAATAAAAAACTGCACTATAAAAAGCGTCTGGGGAAACTGAAACTAGATTATACTCGTAGATTCTATGCGGGAAAATCCGTTATCCTGGTGCGTGCTGTCCGAAAGCAGAACATTAGAAGAGAAATATTTTATAGAATAATAAATTAAATTTTTATTTTCCTTCGGGCATAGGTGTGCGCAGCACGCACAGCACACATAGAGAATACGCCACTGATAGATAGATAGATAGATAGATAGATAGATAGATAGATAGATAGATAGATAGATAGATAGATAGATAGATAGATAGATAGATAGATAGATAGATAGATAGATAGATAGATAGATAGGCGGGCGGGCGGACGGACGGTTGACAGACAGATAGACAGACAGGCAAGTATGTAGGTAGATAGATAGCGAGGCAGGGAGAGAGAGAGAGAGAGAGAGAGAGAGAGAGAGAGAGAGAGAGAGAGAGAGAGAGAGAGAGAGAGAGAGAGAGAGAGAGAGTGTCTCAAGAAAGTAATTAAAATGCAGATTGTGAAAAACATGGGGGGGAGGTAAAATTAATTTACAGAATGGAAATGTTGAGAACTTAATTAGAGTAAAGTAAAGATAGTTATGCAACAGATATAGTCGTAGGGGAGTCAAGTGTAGAGACTTTACTATACTGGGTCGCAGCATTATCAGGTGGGTGTGGCCTGTCCCCTTTCTTGCTCTCTTTGCCTTCCCTAACTAAAGAGCCGAAGCAGGTACCCATTTATAGCCGGGTATTTGAGACATGGTTTAGAATTTGGCAACTTTGTCTCGAAAAGCAAGCACTTTAACCACCCTGCCATTCCTAATTGCGTAGTATAGAAGAATTAAATAGTATATATTTAATGTGGAAGCGATGGATTATCATTAAATCATCATCATCATCGTCATCATGACTTAATTCTTCCCTTTCTATGGAGCATGGGCCCACCACAGCCGGTTTTTCTTGTAGAAAGTTTTGTGACAATGTAGAAATTATGGAATGACTAGAACCAGCGAAATAATGTATGAGGACAAGACGTTTTTCTACTGATACGAATCTAGCTAATAGCATTACATAACAGTCCTTAATCTGGAACTTGAGGGCAAACGAAAAAGAAGGACACTAAAAAAGAACTTACGGGGACGAGACCTGGAGACGTACCTAAGAAGGATGGTGAAGGCATGCTGACAAGTAGAGTACATGGCAATGCACAGTGTAGCTTGGTATGAACTATGTGACGGCCTTTGTTCCACAAAGAGATGCAAATCAACGAATTTCAGGAAGAGAACTAATAGTTGAGGTAGCAATTATTGAGATTAAGTGGAGAACATACAGTTATGGAAAACACTGTACTTACGTTATCGAATTGAAATAACTTAGAACATTGAACAGGAGAAGGAGGATAAAGAGAAGGAGCGTAAAAGAAAGGAGACGAAGATAAAAGAAAGGTAAAAATGAAAAGGGGAAAAACTGAATTAAGAAGAGAAAACAAAAGAGGAAGTACGAAGCGGGAAGAACTGAAAAATAAGTAGATGAAAAAGGGAAGACGAAGAAGGAAGAATTGAAAAATGAAGAAGATGGGAAAAAAAGAGAAGACCAAGAGGAACAAAAATTAAGAAGAAAGTGGGGGGGGGGGGGGGGGGGGGAAAAAGGGGGGGGGGGAGAGGGGGGGGAAGGAGGGGGGGGGGGGGGGGGGGGGGGGGGAGAGGGAAAGAGGGGGTGGAGGAAGCGAAAAAGAGAACATGAAAATAGCAAAACTATAGGATAAACGAAAAAAAAAAAGCACAGTATAAAGGGGAAGAAGAGGAAAAAGTAAATTAATGGGAAAAAGCAACAGAAAATAGGAACATAAATCGTCACAGTAGTAACAACTGTTGTCCCGTATAGTTCCCAGGGATCTTTGGTTTGGTTTTTTTAAGGACTATCTTCATTGCACACGGACAATGCCATCAGTGCTCCGATCTCCTCCCTTAGATCACACACGGAGGATCTCAGCATAGTGCACGAACTCCGTAGCACCGGCGAGAATCCCAATGTGTGTATATAATGTATAGGAATCACGCATTCTATAAATATTTTTGTGGTAGGTAGGTTTCCTAATTTTTAAATTTTGCCAGAGCAGCGGCCTGATAAGCCTACTCTTTACGATTTCCAACTGCCGTGGGATTTTTAACGTGCACAACTTGCACACGGGACCTCCTATGTTTTCGCCCTTATCCGAGAAGGCTAGACATCCGATCTCACTACCCATGAGACCAGGGGTGGAGTATAACGTAATTAGGACCACTGGTTCAGAAAAAAATATTTCAATAAATTTTAATCCCTCATCTGGGATTCGAACCCTGTACTTCTTGAAAACGAGGCGGACGCCATACCTCTGAGCCACCCCGACCCCAGGGATCTTTAAGGAGACTAAATGAGTAGTGCTCTTTCAACCACATCGTAAGCGTTGATTAACATGAAGTCTAATAAACCTCATCACGTAAAACTAATTGCATCAGAACCTACTGATGCACGAGCAAATGAATAAGATTGTACTGGTTTCCTGGAAGTGGGCCACGCCTCGGTGGTGACTGCATGGAGCAGAAAATGGAAAGAAATGAATCCTATATATAAAATCCCAGCTTTTTCTGTCAGTGCGTAACGCTAAGGGATGCAACTTTGGTTGAAAGTTAGACATTAATTGTATTGTTTCCCTTATATGTACTCTCCCGAAAATAGTAACACTTACCAAAGAAGAATGCGCAAATGACGGTGTGCACAAAAATATATTTATAGAATGTGTGATCCCGTATACACACATTGGGATCCTCGTTGCCACTACATAGTTCGTGTACTGTGGGTTTTAAAAATACTTTTGAATAAGTAAAATTGCCGTTAGGTATTGGTGCTTTTGAATTTAATTCCCGTCTTATGACGGGCTTTTACACTAGTAAATGAATATAATATAAAATATTAGAAGTAGATTAAAAATTTGTCGTGGTCATTTGTCATAGCTGTTACCGGGTCCGAATGAGGAGCAAAGAATAGTAACACTGCACCCTACAAAGCATCTCGTTAAAAGCTACTAAGGAGGGTTGGGCAAGGGGCGGGTTACCCCATCATGTTAAACAAATTTTGACCACAAAAACTTCAAGAAGACGCTGGCGATGGATAGTACACATATTAAAGAAACCTGTTGACACCATCACAAGGCAGACCTTATCTGGAACCCCCGGGGAAAGAGAGGCAGAGGTCGATTAACGATAAAACACACACACACGGAGAAGATAACTGCACACAGAAGAGAAAACGATGAGGAAGAACTTGAGCGGATGTCACGTGACATGAGGACTTGGTATGTGTTTGTTGAAGGCCTAGGATACTTGGAGTGCTTAAGGGTATTGATTGATTGATTGATTGATTGTGTGATTGATTGAACGGATTGATTGATTGTGTGATTGATTGATTGGACTGATTGATTGATTGGTTGATTGATTGATTTGATTGATTGATTGATTGATTGCGTGATTGATTGATTGGACTGATTGACTGCGCGATTGATTGATTGATTGCGTGATTGATTGATTGGTTGATTGATTTGATTGATTGTGTGATTGATTGATTGGACTGATTGACTGCATGGTTGTTTGATTTGACTGATTGATTTGACTGATTGATTTGACTGATTGATTTGGCTGATTGATTTGATTGATTGATTGGGTGGTTGATTGAATGATTGGCTGATTTGATTGATTGATTTGATTGATTGATTGATCGATTGATTGATTAGATTGATTTGATTGATTGATTGATTGATTTGTGATAGACCTTGAATTTCTAAAAAAAAGGGGAAACGAGAAAGCAAAAACAAAGATTCATAAGTAAGAAAAAGCGAAGAATAAAAAAATCAGAAAAAGGAAAGAATCAAATGTAGAAAATAACAAAGAATCAAAAGTAAAACAGAAACAAAAACAAACAAAAATCAGAATGAAATAAAAGTAAAAAGTATGAAAAACCAACCAATCAATAATAAGAACAAACAGAGAATTAAAATGTAAGAGGTTTAAAAAAAAAAAAATCTGAAGTAAGGCATGGGGGGGGGGGGGGGGGTGTAAGGGAACAAGTGGGAAAAAAGTTATCAGCAAACAGGAGAAGAAGAAGTAATATTGATGGTATCGACGATAGTCACAGTAAAGAGATAACCAGCATTTTGGTAAAATAAACAGGTCATGCAGTGATCGGAATGGGGGAAATAACTGTTGTCACAGCGTTACATGAGACGAAAGATTGACCTCCCCCATCTCGTAGTAGTCCGGTACTTTCTGTTTGTTCAATAAGCTTCGGTCTTTTAGTGCTCAAGAAAAAGCCCTGGATTCTTTTAAAACAATAAAAAACCTGATACGTTCTCTCTGTCAAAAACAATGGAATATGAAGTTCATTTCAACTGATATACTTTTATCTTTTTTTATTTTATCGTATCAAATATTCCGGTCTTATGCAAAAAAAAATAAATAAAAAATTAGGCACTAGGCAAACGTTAGCAACGGTTAAATTAAGTAAGCGATGTGTCAGTCTGTACAGGGTTAGTTATTGTTGTCAGCCCATCATCATAATCATTATTATCATCATCATTATCATCATCATCATCATCACCATCATCATCATCATCATCATCATCATCACCACCATCATCAGAATTACAATCACATCATCATCATAATCACCCCACCATCACCATCATAATCACCACCACAATCTTCATAACCATCATCATCATAATCACCACCACCATCATCATCACAATCACCACCACCATCATCACAATCACCATCACCATCATCATAATCACCACCACCAGCATCATAATCACCACCACCATCATAATAATCACCACTACCATCATAATAATCATCACCACATCATCTTAATAACCACCATCATCATCATCATAATCACCACCACCATCATCATCATAATCACCCCTACCATCATCATCTTAAACACCACCCCCATCATCATCATAATCACCACCACCACCATCATAATCACCATCACCACCATCATAATCGCCACCACCAAATCATCATAATCACCACCACCATAATCATCATAATCACCACCATCATCACCATCATCAACACCACCACCATCATCATAATCACTACCACCATCATTATAATCACCACCATCATCATGATAACCACCACCATCACCATAATAACCATAATTACTACCACCATCATAATAATCACCATCATAATCGCCACCATTATCATCATCATCACCATAATCACCACCACCACCTTCATCATATTAATCACCACCACATTCATCATAATCACCACCATCATCATAATTCATAATTATCATCATCACAATCACCACCAGCATCATCATCATCACCACCACCATCATCACCACCATGATCATCATCACCGCCACCATGATCATCATCACCGCCACCATGATACGTTCGCTTGCATAGCTAGGCGGGTTGTCGCACGGAAGGTCTTGGGTTCGAGTCCTGGGTAAGCCACTCACGTCAGTTGTTTTTCTGTTGTCTAGTGTTCTACTTCTTTATTTCTTACGAGTGCCTGAAACATACCTTTATGTTTGTCTAATATTTATTTACTGTTTACAGGCCTCGGGTTTCCCTTCCTTATGTGTTATGTTGTTTTTGTTGCTTTTTTTTTGCCCTAAGGAATTTTTTCATATGCGCAATATTTTATTGTTTACGGTACATACTTGTCTTTCCCGATAGTCATATGGTGTCTGCTGAAAGTTTCTCAATGATCGTTGTTTGTGATTGTCGGTTGTCTGAGGACAGGTAAATAGGAATACATAAATCAAGAACAGGTGTAACATCTAAAGCGTCATTTGTCTATTGATGCCATATTCTGTATGTCTACATCTCTGTCTGTCTGTCTTTCTTGCTCTTTTTGTATTCCTTCTTCCTTTTCTGATTTTATATCTTTTCTTTTATTTGTTCTTTCTTTAGTCCTTTTTTCTTTTTTTCCTTTCTTTTCCACACTTCCTTTTCCCGCTTTTCCTTCTCTCTTTATTTCGTTCGTTCTTTCATTCATTCATTATTTCATTATTGCCTGTTATGTTTTTCTTTGTTTCTTCGTTTTTATCTTCTTTTCTATTCTTTTAAAATCTTTCTTTCTGTCTTTTGTCCCTTTTTATTCCTTCTTTAATTTTTCCCCCCATTATTTCTTTGTTTCCGTTTTCTTTCTATCTTTCTTTCTTTCTTTTAAATTTATTTTTAATTTTTCTATCTCTTCTTCCTCAATTTATTTCTTTTACTTACCTTTCATACAATCTCGCAAGCATTACTCAGTGCTGATTTCCAATCCAGCAGATTAATTGTGATTTGACAAACTGTGAACTTATGCACCATAATTGTGTCTCAACCCCCCTCGGCCTGCCTTTCCCTGGGTAACCACCTTGTTTGACCACATGTTCTCCGGTATTGTATTCTCGCTCTGCTGTTTATTCTGATTAACTCATCACAAGTCAATTAGTCTCAACGTTTGGGTTTGTTTATTGTGGGGTTGGGTTATCTGCACGTATTGTTATGGTTGAACAGAATCGACATCATTGCACTCCGGGAAAACCCATAGGTGTTCAGTCTCCCTCAGTATATGTCGAAGAATGTGAATGCTAACTGTTCCTGTAGCTCGCTGCTTGTATATAAAGCCCCTTGATGTATAGAGAGTTACGCCAACTAAAATTTAACCGCCATTTTCGCAAGTACCCGTATTGCAGGAAAATGGACCCAATCGCGAGTTTCAGACCCAATTTGCATTTTCGTTTAGGTTAACTAATAATTTGAAATAAAATTAGATGCAAATACAGCAGCACATATTTGTACTATTATTTGTATGTCAACTAACAAAACAAAAAGAAGAAAACTAGTTTACTTACCGGTTTGTTGAATAGAATAAGTAGCGTGAATTTTTAACACATACTCCGTTAAATTTTATATTCCGTCAGAATTCCACTATTTGGCAACAAATATTCCGTTAAATTGCAACACTTAGCAAAACATACTCCCTTCGAATTGAACTATTTACCTAGTTTGAAATGTGCAAACTGGTGAATGACTGTTGTAGACACTGACAGTTTTACTGGATCCAGATGATAGCATCAGTTTTTGTTTTCATTTAAAATGCGACAATGTATAGATAGTTTTAACAAAATCTAATTACATATTTTGGACCGGAGATTTTATTATAATTTTATTATATAATTATATTATAAAATTTTTTATTCTATATATATATATATATATATATATATATATATATATATATATATATATATCTTGCGTGATATATAATATATATATATATATATATATATATATATATATATATATATATATATATATGTGTGTGTGTGTCTGTCTGTCTGTCTGTCTGTGTGTCTGTGTGTCTGTGTGTCTGTCTGTCTGTCTGTCTGTGTGTCTGTGTGTGTGTCTGTGTGTCTGTGTGTGTGTGTGTGTGTCTGTGTGTGTGTCTGTGTGTCTGTGTGTGTGTCTGTGTGTGTGTGTGTCTGTGTGTCTCTTATTATTGTTCTTCTGAGTGTTTCTTTTGGTCTTCCTTTTTTCCGCTTACCCTCAGGAACCCAAGTGAGCGCCTGTAGTGGTATTCTGTTGTTTTGCATTCGTAGGACATGACCGATATATGACCATCGTCTTCTCCTTATATAGTCGGAGACATATTTCTGCCTAGAGTCTTCTCTTATTTGTCGATTATATATATATATATATATATATATATATATATATATATATATAATCTTATAAATATAGAAGAGGTGTTAAGAATAGACAGACCTAGGAAACTGCAAAATATAGTCAAAAAATATTTAACACGAACAAATGTTAATTTTAGTGGCTAGGAATGTGAAGGTCTGATGTTGTTCTTACAATGCATATGACTTTTAACAGATGAAAGTCAATTAAATATCTGTTAAAGTCAGTTATATAACTGGAAACACCAGGCCTTTACACTCCTCCATTTAAATATTATTCTTGTTCAGAGTTTCTTCTTGATTTTGTTTGTTTGTTTGTTTTTTGTTTTTTGTTTTGTTTTTGTTTGTTTGTTTATTTATTTAACGTATTAGCATAATTGTGATTGTCCCTATTTACAATGATTTGACAATTGTGATGCTACTTTCTCATATCGGTAGTTGTTCATATTATTTGGAATTGAAAACAATATATATCCTAATCATAACACATCAGAGGTTGAACGGGATATTTTTCTTCATTAGTTAAAAAAAAAAAATCTTACTCGATGCTTATTCTCGTTACAAGTCCTGGTATTGTCCAGCCGAAAATGGCGTCTACGTCGTTCAGCCTCGTTTTCGATTCTGACATAGTTGGCGTAACTCTCTATAGATCTAGGGGCACTAGTTGTATACACGACGGATGCATACTCTCATTCGTCCATTTCTGCTAGCCTGACTGAATGATGCCAAATTTCAACAGTCTTAACACTGTTGATTCATATATTGCAGTGTCATCTCTAACAGGCGATCATTAATTCTTCTCAGCATCTCTCCCTTATCCATATTCAGTGTCCCCGCTATAGGTGCTCTTGATGCTAGTCTGTCAGCTCTCTCATTACCACGTACTCCTGCGTGACCAGGACAGTAGATCCATACCAGTTCCTGCAGATTCAAAGCTTCTATGCATGTTTTCCATTCATGCCTTAGCTAAACATTATGAACCTTTCGAAGCATGGACTGAGAGTCTGACACAATGACTGCCTTTGTTAATGACGTTTCAGACAACCACCTTAAGGCTGCAGTAGCTGCCTCTACCTCCATTCTCATGCTGGAAGTTGTTATCTTGTAAGCCTCGCTTTGTTCGGCGACGATTCTGTAATTTACCCTAGCAGAGAAGCCCCAACCTGATTTCTTACCACGGATCAGAGACCCATCTGAATAATCTATGGCAGCGGTTTTCAACCTGTGCACCGCGGCGCCCTGGGGCGCCATGACTGACGGTTAGGGGCGCCGTGGTTGGGCGTGGATTTTTTTTTGTAATTAGCTGTAAAGAAAACACAAAGCTGTGAGAAATTTCTTCATGTCATCCTGCGTGACGCCAGAGAAATTTAATTTTTGATGTTGGCCAGCCTTTGAAGTCCCGCTCCCCCGATTCGCCTATCAACTTTCCGCGCATTCTCCTTGCGCGGCCATAGTAGGTAACACGGTGATTTTCTGTTTTCAAACGTTTTTGATTGTGTTGTGAGTTTGATATAAACTATGGAAAGATTTTTTAATTTGGCAAGTGTTAGTAAAAAGCGAGAACTTGTTGAGGATGACAAGGAAAGTGGTAATGAGGAAAGGAAACGTAAGTATAGAAAATACGACGAAGGTTACTTAGATTTTGGTTTCACGTGCACTCTTGTGAACAATGAAGAGCGTCCACAGTGTGTTTTGTGTTTCAAAGTACTCTCTGTCGAATGTATGCTGCCTAGCAAATTGAAGCGCCATTTAGAAAGTGTTCATAAGAATGACGTGGGTAAACCAAGAGAATATTTCTCTAGAAAGCTGAGTCAAATGAAAGAACAAAAATCAGCATTTTCTAAGCAGGCGACAATCTCGAGTAAAGCTCTTATAGCGTCCTACAAGGTAGCATACCGGGTAGCAAAATGTAAGAAACCCCATGCGATTGCAGAAGAACTCGTTTTACCGTGTGCTATTGATATGGTGTCCATTATGGTTGGAGAGTCCGTGGAAAAACAGCTTTTATCCATTCCTTTGTCGGACAGTACAATCAGCCGTCGAATTCAAGATTGAAGGGAGGATCTTAATGAACAGACTATAGAAAAAAATGAGGAGGAAGGACTTTGCTTTGCAGCTTGATGAGGCCACTGATAGCAATAGAGATGCTCATTTAACCTGTTATGTGCGGTTTGTTGATGAAAAAAAAAAAAACGAAATGGTGGAAGATCTTTTTTGTAAAGACATAAATGCAGGTACGACAGGCAAAAATTTATTTGAAATTGTGGACAACTTCAAGACGGAAAATAACATAGATTTGGCTCATTGTGTTGGTCTGTGTACCGATGGTGCTCGTTCAATGTCGGGCTGTTACAGTGGCCTACAAGCCCTCATCCGCGGCAAAGCTCCTGATGCTGTTTAGACCCATTGTATTATCTATAGGGAAGCACCTACTTCACATCATTTGAGTGCTGATTTGAATGAAGTCCTGCAAACTTTCGTAAATGTGGTGAACTTTATTAAAACTCGACCTCATAGAGCTAGATTTTTCAGTAAAATGTGTCACGATATGGGGGCTGAGCATACCTCTCTCTTATTTTATAGCAGCACTCGATGGCTTTCTATAGGAAATGTATTATCGCGCATTTTTGAACTTAGGCGGGAACTCTATTCTTATCTTGAAGAAGAAAACCATGTCAGTGCTAAGTGCTTTCTGGAAGCTGACTTCCTGTTAAAAGTTGCATACCTCTGTGATCTTTTTGAAAAGTTGAATAAGTCTCTGCAAGGAAGTGAAACTCATTTGATTCAACTTATTGACAAAGTTTCGGCCTTCAAAAAGAAGCTTCTTCTTTGGAAGAGAAAAATCAATGAAGGAACAGAAATGGACTACTTCCTAGGTTTGCAGCAGTTCATTACAGACAATGAAATAGATTTTAGTGCAGATATTGTTTCTATAATTCAAGTACACTTATCTCAACTCAGTGTTCATTTTGAAAAATACTTTCCTGAAAACTGTGACAGGTTTCAGTGGGTTCAAAATCCCTTCAGTAGTGATGCTCCTTCGGACTTCAGTACTGCAGGAGAGGAAGAACTGATAGAACTTTCATCAGACTCTTCACTACAAGCGAAGTTTCCATCGATGGCATTGCCAAAATTTTGGTATTCAGTAAAACAGGAATTCCCAAGCTTGAGCAAGAGAGCACTGAAGATATTAATTCCTTTTGCAACCTCCTATCTCTGCGAGGCTGAGTTTTCAGCAGTGGCTGTCATAAAAACCAAGTTCAGATCAAGACTTGATGTGGAGAAGGAAATGAGGGTAGCTGTATCACAATTGGTGCCAAGATTTGACAAGCTGTGTAACAACAAGCAAGCTCAAGTTTCACACTGAGGTGACTGGTACTTTATTCATCATATTTGTTTTTTAGTTTTACTGTACAAGTTTTTTGTTATGGAGATTGAATCATGGGTGTAGTATATCAGAGAATGATTTTCAGACAAAAATATAAAAAAATGTCAGAAAGAAACTACTTTATCTGTGCTGTTTTCTTTTTTATTGTAAGGGTTTTCAAAGTGCACTTTGTGTATATTTTTTCTTGTACGTGTAATTGTTTCACAGATTGTCCAATTGCATTTTTTTAAAAATTACATTAAAAAATTACATTTTTTAAAAGCCTTTCCAAAGCTCTCCTGCTAAAAAAAAAAGTTAGGCTAAATGTCGAAACATCGCTAGAGTTTTTACCAGTTATCCCACAGGGGAGCCGCAGAAAGAATGTAGTTGGTCAGGGGAGCCATGGACTCAAAAAGGTTGAAAACCGCTGATTTATGGCATCATTATCATTGGCGTCGGCGTCTGTAGCCTAATGGATGTGAACGCAGTTTCATAATCCAGATATACCAGGTTCGAAACCTGCTGCAGGCGGTTTGGTAGCAGATCGCTTTGTGTGGATTTTTAACAATGGTATAAGCTCCGTACCGTTCAGAAAGCAATGGCAAACTACTGAATGAAAAAAAATTGCCTAGAAAAATCACAAACAGCCAATAAAAGCTGGGGTTGATTGCCACGTCCTGTAAAGGATAAGCAACTAATTTATCATTGGCATGATCATTTATCAGTTGATTAATTATCCAATTCTGCGTTCTCATTGCCCCCAAGTTCTACACTCTGTGCAATGATCTGCTGGTAGTTAACCCAATTCTCGTCTGACTTAATCTACTTTTCTCTTTTGGATATATTTTCAACATTGGTCACCTGCTTGATCGTTGTCTCTGCCTGTGCCATCCATGTCATCGCCCTCTTTACTGATGCCCCTTTAATATCAACCTAGTATCTACACGTAGTCTAAAGGAATAAGTATTCCCATAGCGCATACTTCCGTAGGGGAGTGAAGTGTTAGAGATTTCACTATACTGGGTCCAGAATTATTTTATGAGGATGAGTGACTAATTCCCTTCATCGCTGCCTTTGCCTTTTGTCACGGGTTGCCGCCCCTTTGCTCTGCAGTAGTGGTCCAACAGTGGCCAAAACTTAGAGTATCTAATGTGGGTCTTAAAAGGCGTTTACCTTCTCACAAGATTACTCTTGGCAGAGTTGTAGATTGAATGATAATGATGCTTCTACCTCGAGCGAGTTTTCACAAGATATTTCAGAAGTCAAGAACAATGCTGAATGAGTCTCAGCACGTTAAGTTTTTATCTGACCCGTCGCCTTTTGTGAAGATATATATTGTATGATTTAGTTCGTTCAACCCCCCAGCTTATTTAATTTATCGAAATTCCTCATATTAGCACTCTCTCTCTCTCTCTCTCTCTCTCTCTCTCTCTCTCTCTCTATCTATCTATCTATCTATCTATATTTATATATATACACACACTAGAGGTTCTGAGTCATACAAATGCCTTTCTCTCTGTAATGATAAATTCAACTATAACTATGTGACACAGGGTATTTTGTATTAAATACACCTATGCCTTAGTCCTCGAAATACTACACACGAGAGAGAGAGAGAGAGGGGTGGAGTCCAACACATTCAAGGAATAACCAACACTATCAGTATTCCCAACTCTGACTTATGTATTTAAATACTTGTCACCACAAAGATACAACAATATACATAGTCCGTGAAGTGTAACACATTAATGAAAATCCCAGATAACAAAGTGCATTATCTTGTCACAAATAAATATCGACTTGCACTCGACAGTTCACGTCCGCCATCATGACCACAAATCTCCCCGCCCTCTTCTTGACTGCCCAAATCAGAACGCCCCTTGCGTTCACCTCTGACCTGCTGACCTCGCAGTCTCTGTTGTTAAGTTATGTGTATGAGAACACGTCTCATACCCGACTGACATTATGTACCCGCCCCCCGCGGAGCACTGCCAGTCCACAGCTGTGTTCATCACACTGTGACATCTACTCTTCCCCCCCCCCCCCCGGGGGGAAAAAAACGAAGTTTTTTTTTCCCTCTCTCTCTCTCTGGAGGGCGGCTGGACGCACTCCAAACACCAAACATCCGGCTTTTGAGCCAAGTATACATTCATTTCCTTCTTGTCTTCACACATCTTGCATACTCAATTAAACATCATGTGGGGGAAAACTAAGAAATAAACAAGCATTCTACAAACGAGACAGAGTGTCAGCTACCACGTTAAGCTTACCCTCTAGAGGTAAAACAGTAAACTTGTACTGCTGCAGTAAGAGAGCCCAACGAGTTAATTTTGAGCTTGTTGATTTCGAGAGTGATAAGTCAGCGAATGGGGTAAAAACACCTGTTTTGAAACTTCCAAGAGAAAGTTTTGTTGTTGGAACTTGGAATGTACGCACGCTATATGCGTGTGGAAAAGTCATAGAACTAACACATGAACTTGTTAGATACTCGTGGGACATCCTGGGCCTAGCAGAAGTCAGATGGACAGGATTAGGTGAATCAATAACGGATGATGGTCACAAAATTTGGTTTAGTGGAGATGAGTCTAAACATCAGCATGGAGTAGGTTTTATCGTACATAAAGATAGATTGAACTCTGTCATCAGCTGCACCCCAATAAATAGCAGGCTTATCACCATTCGTATTGCAGCACATCCAAAGAACATCTCCATCATACAGGTATATGCCCCCACTACTGACTATGAGGATGAGGCAATTGATACATTTTATGACAATCTGGATGAAGCAATTAAGAAAATTCCAAAGAAAGATCTTCTCATCGTGTTAGGTGATTGGAATGCTAAAATAGGGCCAGATGCATACGGTCACTGGGCTGGTACAGTGGGGAGATTTGGGACAGGTGAAACTAACGATCGAGGACTAAGGCTACTAGAATTTGCCAGCAACTATAAACTAACCATTGCAAATACACTATTTCCTCATAAGTTATCAAGAAGAAGAACAACGTGGCATGCCCCAAAAACTGAGATACATGGCCAAATTGATTTTATTCTTGTATCCAAAAGATTCAAGTCCAGTATTAATAAAGCCAAGACTAGGACTTTTCCTGGCGCCGACATTGGTAGTGATCACGACATGGTATTGATGACGCTCAAGCTTAAACTTAAAAAGAACTATAATCAAAACAGATGTTCTCAGTTAAGATTCAATTTAGACAAACTGAAAGATCCAGAAATCGCGGGAATCTTTGAGGCAACTGTTGGAGGAAAATTTCGCAGCTCTCAACTTTTTGGAGGATGATATCAACTCAATCACAGAGAACATGAAAGACGTGCTCATTGAATCAGCAACAGAAATACTTGGTAAAAGAAAGAAAATAAACAAACCATGGGTTACAGATGACATTCTGAAGTTATGTGATACACGGCGAGAAATGAAAAAGGTTAAGAAAGAGGTTCCTGAAGCAGCATGGCAATACAGTATGGTGAATAAAAATATTAGGAAGAAAATGAAACAGGCCAAAGAAAAATGGGTAGCTGATCAATGTGAGTCCATTAATACGGGGCTAATAAAAGGTAACAGCAAGGCAGCTTTTGACACAGTAAGAAAACTATCAAAACCCCAACAGCCCAGGGTAACTGTCATAGAAGATAGCAATGGGGCTCTGCTCAATGAAAAAACAGCTGTAATGAGAAGATGGACAGAATATTGTAAAGAATTATACAACTGTAAACTTGACACTAACTTAGGCATATTAAACAACATTAAGTGCGAAAACAGGGAACTCGGAAATGCAGCAATATTACGGGAAGAAGTGGAAGAGGCTATATGTTCGATGAAAGGAGGGAAGTCACCGGGTGTGGATAATATCCCAGCAGAGCTCTTGAAATATGGAGGACCAGATATAGTAAAAATCATGACAACAATTTGCCAGAAGATACGGAGTACAAAAGAATGGCCAAAAGAATGGACGCAGTCATTAGTAATACCGCTTCCAAAGAAAGGAAATCTAAAAATGTGCAAGAACTACAGAACCATTAGCCTTATTAGTCATCCAAGTAAGGTGATGTTAAGGATACTTTTGAACAGAATAAAACAGAAATCAGAAGAAATCTTGTCAGAGGAACAGGCTGGCTTTAGACCAAAAAGAAGTACCTCAGAACAAATCTTCAATATTAGATTACTTATCGAAAAACATCTCCAACATCAACACGATTTATACCATAACTTCATCGATTTCACAAAAGCCTTCGATCGAGTCTGGCATGAAGGCTTATGGCAAGTAATGAAAAAATTCAATTTTGATACCAACATCATAGATATCATTGAAGCACTATACAAGGACGCAAGCAGTGCTGTTTTTGCAAGCAACGACATTGGAGAATTTTTCAAAACAACTGTAGGAGTTCGGCAGGGATGTATCCTGTCCCCAGTGCTCTTTAATATTTATCTAGAACATATTATGCAAGAGGCTCTCTACGATTATAAATCAACCATATCGATTGGAGGCCGACCTCTGTGCAACCTACGTTTTGCTGATGATATTGATCTGATAGCTGGATCAGAATCAGAACTTCAAGACCTTACCTCTAGACTGGAGAAAGTAACAAGAACGTATGGGATGGAAATTAATATAGAAAAAAGCAAGATATTGGTGAATAGCCATAAGAAACATGTTCCGACCAACATTACGTTAAATGGGCAAACGTTAGAAGAAGTTAACACCTTTAAATATCTCGGGTCCACTATATGCAGTGATGGAAGATCAATTAAAGAAATCAAGACAAGACTTGAGATGGCCTCAGCTGCCATGACAAGGTTGAATGTGATCTGGAAAAGTAACATCAGTTTTCCTGTGAAGATCAAATTATACAAATCACTTGTATTATCTATTCTCTTGTATGGGTGTGAGAGCTGGACACTCACTGCAGATACGGAGCGAAGGATTCAGGCTTTCGAGCATAAATGTTATAGAAGAATTTTGCGCATTTGCTATAAAGAGCACAAAACAAATGTCTATGTTAGAGAGAAGATAAACACCTATGCAGGCCACCAAGAACCACTTTTGTCAACAGTGAAACGTCGAAAGCTTGCCTGGTTTGGGCATGTAACTCGTCATGACTCCCTTTCGAAAACGATCCTTCAGGGAACAGTCGAAGGTAAACGGAGAAGAGGAAGACAGAGAAAATCCTGGGCTGATAACATCAAAGAATGGGCAGGACACGGTTTTTCCACACTTGTACGCATTGCTGAGGATAGAGAGCAGTGGAGGACCCTGTCTGCTGATGCTTCCACCATGGCACCCCTACGACCCATGACGGGTTACGGGCTGAGATGATGAAAAATGAGAGTGGTCGATGGTCTGTCTGTAATACAAAATGTGAACCTATCAAATATCGGGACAACTTTTAAACTGCCCACACAATTGCCAAGCACTCCCTTTCAATCGTAGAGTACCTAGTCTCAGCCGGCAACAGCTTCCGACTCACATACATCACTGGATGTAAGGTACTCTGGTCGTCTTGCATTAAACAAGCACCAATTCCTACAGAAGATGCGTCTGTCCGCAAAACAAAGGGTTTGCGTAAATCTGGCAACAGTAAAATGGGTTTCCTAGAGAACACCCTCTTGATTTTGGATAAGGCTATCTCGCAATCTTGTGTCCACACGACCCTATTTGGCATCCCATTACTCGTTAGCGAGGTAAGTGTAGCTGCAATGGAAGAGAACTGAGGGATGAACTTGTGATAAAAATTCACAAGTCCAATTAGACTTTTCACTTGCTTTTTTGTTTTAGGTGTCTGCAACTGTAAAATTTTTGTAACTGTCTCATCTTCCGGTTTCAGGTGATTATGACCTACAGTATGTCCTAAGAAATTTAACTCTTTAAAACCTATGCAAACTTTACTCGGCCGTGCCGTTAAATTATGCTCTCTTAGACACTGCAATAGGGAAGACAACCCAATCATGTGATCCTCCCATGACTCATGAAACAAACATATATCGTCGATATAAGTAATAATATCAGATCGATGTCCTAACAACCTTCTCATCATCCTCACAAATGTGGCTGGCGCGTTCACTAAGCCAAAGCACATGACATTGAACTGAAATAATCCTTTGGGGGGGCTAAACGCTGTTAGAGGTTTCGCAGCCTCCACGAGGGGTACGCCAATCCTCTAGACAGATCGAGTTTGCTGAAATATGTAGTAATTGTGTTAATATCAACGACGGTGATGCTGTTCAATCTCCGAAAGTCAATACATATACGAAGAGATCCGTTCTTCTTGCGAACCACAACCATTGGCCAAAACATGAATAGGAACTGAAATACATCCTTTGGGGGGGCTAAAAGAATATGGTGAATCAGTTTGCTGAAATATGGAGCGTGGGTAAGTTGTGTTAAATCTTCCTGATACCCGTCAACGACGGTGATGCTGTTCAATCTCCGAAAGTCAATACATATACTCCGTTCTTCTTGCGACACAACCATTGAAAAGAATTGGTGAAATGGAGAAATGATACCCAGTCGTTGCATGTCATCAATTTCTTTCTCGACAGCCGATTTGAAATGCATGGGCAATGGATACGGTTTTACCCTAATAGGCTGATCGCATGTCAGAGTGATATCATGACAAATCAGGTCTGTCCGTCCTGGCAGATCTGTGAGGACATCCTTAAACTCCGCTAATATCTTCTGTACTTCCGACTTTTGTTCTACTGTTAGGTCATCACTGATCCGCACCATATTCCATGACTCTGAAGCAACCAGGGGTACGAGGGATAACTGGATATTCCCTTCACCTTTTTCCTCTCCCGTGTCATCAATTACTGCCGTACATGCCACTTTCACTTCAGTCTGTGCTGCCCTTGTGACTGCGTTCAATGACTCAGGTCGTTCTACATATGGCCTCAGCATATTCACATGAAATACCTTCTCCTTATTTCGGACCGAAATTAGGTAATCGACATCTGTCATTTTTTAACCACCTTGAATGGTCCTTGCCACGTAATACTCAAGCGATCCTCTTTAGCTGGTAAAAGAAGCCAAACTTCCTCACCTGGAATCAGAGATACTAATTTGGAGTTCCGATTTGCGTATTTCCGATACCGTGCTAACGATCCCGCCAAGCAATCACGTGCCACCAAACAAGATTTTACAATACGTTCTCTGAGGCTGACTACATACTCATAACTCGTAACTGAAGTGCTATTTGCACATTTTCCTGTTAATAAATCCTTCAGTATGTGCATCGGCCCACTTAGGTTTGCCCCATACAGTAATTCGAAAGGGGAAAATCCTGTACTCTCTTGGGGAGCCTCCCTATAGGCAAAAAGGATCGCTGGGAGTAACCTATCCCATTCTTGCGGAGATTCTGCGGTCACTTTTGCCAGCATGTGTTTTAATGCACCGTTAAAACGCTCGCAAACTCCGTTTGACTGAGGGTGATATGGACTCGTGAATGTTTGGGCAATACCCAACAGCCCAGTGATTTCTGACATCTCCTTAGAAATGAACTGACGGCCCCTATCCGATAATATTTCTTCCGGAAAACCAAACCTGCAAAACAGCATCTGCAAAGCCTCTGCGACTGCTTGTGAAGTAATATTCTTCATCGGCACCGCCTCCGGCCACCTGGTGCATAAATCTACCATCGTTAAAATAAAACGATATCCCCTGTCTGAAGTGACCGAGAGGGGGCCTATAATATCAATCGCTACTTTCTGGAACGGTCGGACTGACAAGTCCGTAACCTGCACTGGAGCTTTGGGAGTTCTGCCTTTATGCCTCATCTGTTGGCATATCTTACAGGACCTACAATATAGTTTAATGTCCTTGCTAAACAATGGCCAGTAAAATTGTGACAGCACCCTCTGGCGCGTTCGAGCCACACCCATATGTCCCGCGAAAGGGGAGTCATGTGCAACCTCTAACACTTTTGCTCTAAAACTACATGGTACCACCACTTGGCGCTGAGTTTGTACTCCCTTAGCGAAACATCTAGTGAGAACATCATTCTTGAGCTCGAACCAATGTCTGGCCAACTTCGTGCACTTTACATCACCTCTCTCGGCAAAGTTGTAAAATTTACGCAATGATCCGTCCGACCGTTGGTGCTGGATAAAGTTCGACACCTGTGTATCCTGACTCCCTTTGACCAATTCCGATGTCTTAGCTTCATGATGCGTCGCTTCTAATGCGTCATCTGCCTTTGACTGCGCCCTCGTAATCACCGCATTGGCCATAAGCACACGATTGTCCCTCCATTTCTTGATGTCCATCTGAGTACATTCCTGCACACCTTGCACATTACCCACAATCAAATCCGCTATCGGTGCTTCGAGTACACAGGCCTGTACTCTACCAGATATGAAGGGAGTGTCCACCTCAATAATGGCAAGAGGGTAATATTCAATGTTACCCCCGAAAGTTACGCATCTTGCTGTCTTACCTATCAAGCATGAGTCGTCAATGCAGGATCTACGCACACCTATAGTTGTGCATCCCGTGTCTCTCAACACAGACACCTCCTGTTTTTGCACAAATCCTGGATGCAATTCCAAATGACCATTTTCTTGAAGAGAAGAGAGACAAGGCAGAGTGTGACCACAGATAAGCATAGGCTTACCGTCTGGTTCAAATAATGGCCTACACCCTTCGCAATTCTCATTGTTAAAGGTTTCTAATATGCAAGCCGAATTAGCTCGTTCTGAATTATTAGCACAGACCTTTGCCAAATGTCCTGTTCCCTTACAGAGACTACAGTGTAGCTGAGTATTGCTATCCTTTTTCGGACTGTTGTTTGGAGAATGTTTGTCTACTCGGTCTGACTCCTTTTTCTCAAATGATTTGTTTCTTTGGTAAGGTGAGCTTTTGCGAAATCGTCTTTGTTCCTGCTTGTTTGGCGCATCTATCTGGATCTGATTTCGCGGGTACCTATCATGTCTGTCTCCAGTATATCTGTATTGATTTCTATCAGATTGATAGTTAAATTTTCTCCTCGGTGATCTAAGGTCCCGATAATTGTCATACCGTGCAGGAGATCTGTCTCCCCGAAAGTAGGGTCTATCATAATTAAATCTTCTGGGGCCAAATCTATCGGCACTCTTTGATCTATGTTGATTGTAAGGTTTTCTAGTAACCTTTCCTATACTCGCTGAAAAAGTTTCAGTGATACTTTCCCTGTGTATGACCTTTCCTGGATGCGCAGTGACATATTGGTGTCCTAATTCTGTCATCATACCGATGTTTTTGGGCTTGCGTTCCTGGAAAAACGCAATAAGCTCAGATGAACACGATGATAATACTTTGTCCCGTAACATAAGGTCGAAAAGCCCATCGAAGTCTCTAGTAATACCTTCTATCTCAATCCATCGATTTAGCAGCTGAGTAATTTTTGCAATGAAATCCTCAAAATCCTGATTGACGCTTGGTCTCACGTCTCGGAAACGAGCCCGATACCCTTCCGCCGTTAGCCGAAATTTCCTTAACAACCTCTCCTTGACTATGTCATAATTTGCTCTGTCGGCTATAGGGATACTATACACAGTTTCTAACGCAGATCCTGAAAGCAAGTTTCCCAGCAGAACAGGCCATTCTTCCTTCTTTATCTTCCACGCCAAAACTTCTGCTTCAAAACGTTCTAAATACACGTCCATGCTGTCCAAATCTTGATTAAAATTGGGTAACCGTAGTCTATAGGGACGTGAGAATTCTTTTCCACCTGAATCCTGCTTCCTGGATTCATTATCTAGCTTCTTCAGATTTACTTCTCTGTCAGCTTCAATTCTCTTCATCTCTTTCTCTGCTTCTATCTTCTTCATCTCTTTCTCTGCTTCCATCTTCTTCATCTCTTTCTCTGCTTCTATCTTCAATTTCTGGAATTCTCTTTCCTCACACCGTTCCATTCTATCCTGATCCTGTTTTTCTTTCCATTTTTTTTTCTGCCCATTCCTGTAGAGCAGGGCCTGTTAATGCTAGCGCTTTACCAGCATCAACAAATTCTAAGAGGCTAGCCATCGTTATGTAATGTAATAATATCAAAACTTCTTAAAGCAGTACTCAGTGTACAAAAAAAACGTTCAGTATTCTTCACTGGAAAATTATCAGATATTGTACTAGAAAATGAATCAAAATTATATGCAATACTCAGTCAGAAATACTGACTGTACCAAACAAATGGGTGTATTCCGTATTATTATGTGAAGTTATTCAACAGCACAACTTGCTGTACCCATGACACCCTTAATATTTAAACAGTGTAACCAAACCTCACTGCAATATAATTAATAGCATAAACATACATGTGATTCTCAACCAAACAAAGAACTACGTTTACACAAGCAAAAGTACCCAACCTACTCTTTTGCTATAGGTATTGGAATTGAAATTGAGATACACTTCACTAAGACAAAACAAACAAAAATACAAACAATGTTGACACTAATGAAGGTGATTAAGATGACCTTACTATACAAACGAACACAACAGTACGGTGGAATAAGAAAAAAAATACACTCAGACAGCAGCAGATGTCTAATTACAAACCGTAGCTGTTAACAAATGAAAACAAGAGTTTGGGAAATTAACGTATGTACATGATAGTAAGAAAAATACAAGAGAATACTCCAATTAAACATGACGAAGAGACACTATTACAAATATGACACCGTGCAAACAAACAAGACCTGCACCACTAATACACTAAAATGTGCAACGTGAATTATGCAGGGCAGCCAATAGGGTCAACTCTATGTGCCCGTGCTCCAGCACACAATTCACCCAGCAACAGTCCTAAAGAACAGTTTAGCACAATCTCTTACCGCAATGCAAAAGAGAAAATCCTAAACCCACCCAACAACCAAATGACACCAAAATTATACTTCTACGAAGACACAACAAAAACCTACAATAGACAATGAAGTGAACAAAGGTAGTATGTTGCAACACCACACCAGCTGGATGACGTATTCACCAACCAAATGTAAAAGAGGTCACCGGAGAATGATTACTAATTATATAGTATTATAAAGTAGAAAGGTACTAGAAGAAAAATAAGTGTCAAATAATATATAATAACAATAATACTACATTAGGAAAATTAACTATAAATCAATTAAATTGATGATCTCCGAAGGTCTGGGTTCCTGATGATGACGTTGATATCCACAGCACACTAGTCACTAATGATCCAATGGTCCACAACGAACAACACGTTACAAAGTTACATAAAGTTACAAATATTGTCCATTAGGATGACCCCTGAGTGGTCCTAGCACTATCATGTAAGGCACAAAGTCCACGCTTGTCTCCAGATAGTGCCTTGTCTTCACTGAAATATCACAGGGATGTCACGCAAAAAGTCAGTCCACTCGCATCAAAGTTCTACCACAAAAGTATGCTAGCCCGTCGTCAGCACAAAGTGAGGTTTTGTCAGCTCCACTCCAATAACATCTCACGAGTTCATGAAAGTTAACACCGTTTGCACAGGTGTAATGCAGCCTTCTACGTGAGAAAAAGTTCAATACAGATTGTGATGATGGACTGCAATGTTTTGTATAAGGCAACGATCGTAACGTAAATCTGGTACTGTTCAGCTTCTGGCCACTTCCGTAACGACTGTGTGTAAAATGTTGATACTGTAATGCATCAGTTCCAGTGTTGGCATGCACCCAGTTCCACAAGAAGACTCAACCACTTAATTTCCACAGGTACATCGTCTCCTGAGCCAGTAAAAACTGTATAGTGGCAACACTGTCCCACTGTTGGCTTTCAAACGGCGCTGCAGCGGCCTGTAGTCTTGATCACTCAGACGCTGAAATAAATGCTACCAAGGCTACCATCCACTTGTTCGTAAAGCATGAGTTAGCAGCAACATCTTCATCATCTCAGCTTGGCCGACAATCGTATATACTTGAAACCGACCCTGCTACAATTTGGTTCACCCTGCAGACGTTGGCCGACAACGGCGTCGTTTTCTTAACCAGAGGAGTGCTCAATGTCGCACTGACGTTTTGTTAGATCTGGCACTCTCGTACAACTGTTCATACCAGGCTAACCATTTTCATCGTCAACCAGGAATTACAAGGTAAATCCCTCTAACTGACAACTTTTGCCTATCAACTGGAGCTACCTTCAACTTGCAAAGCGACACAAATGTCCTTATGCGCTATTGCACATGTAACGTCACATCGTACTGTTAATGATAAATCCCGCCTTGTATTTCCGCTCTCGCTACATCCTTAATGCAAGTCATAATTCTTTATACTCCTCTAACACACCTCCAAAATTTTAAACTTGCAACATCGTTCGTGAACTGAAAATCACTCGTGGCAAAAAAATACCACCCTTCACTGTGTATCGCTAATCCGTGACCCGTGACACACTATTCAAAAAAAAGTACCTGACAACTGCGTGAATGACAAACAGGTCTGCGATGTACGTGACCCAAAATAGATTTCTGACCTGGCGCTGCACTGAAACTCATACCAGTGGCAAATTTACACTTCCTATTTTTCATCAGCATATGAAAAGATAATCAAACTTGAGGACCGAGATACGAGCTCCCCAGCTGACACAGGGTATTTTGTATTAAATACACCTATGCCTTAGTCCTCGAAATACTACACACGAGAGAGAGAGAGAGAGAGAGAGAGAGAGAGGGGGGTGGAGTCCAACACATTCAAGGAATAACCAACACTATCAGTATTCCCAACTCTGACTTATGTATTTAAATACTTGTCACCACAAAGATACAACAATATACATAGTCCGTGAAGTGTAACACATTAATGAAAATCCCAGATAACAAAGTGCATTATCTTGTCACAAATAAATATCGACTTGCACTCGACAGTTCACGTCCGCCATCATGACCACAAATCTCCCCGCCCTCTTCTTGACTGCCCCAATCAGAACGCCCCTTGCGTTCACCTCTGACCTGCTGACCTCGCAGTCTCTGTTGTTAAGTTATGTGTATGAGAACACGTCTCATACCCGACTGACATTATGTACCCGCCCCCCGCGGAGCACTGCCAGTCCACAGCTGTGTTCATCACACTGTGACACTATGAATTTGTCAAAATCAACGTATACAAATTAATGATCAATTACTTTAACACTTGTAAATAAATATGACCGGTGATTATGAAAAATAATGAGGTTTCTTCACCGAAAGGTCTTTAGGCTTGATGAATCTATCAAAAAAGAGTTCGGTTGTGTTTGGCCTGTTAAAAATGGGACTTGCCAAAATGCTGAAGTGTCGATTCTGCTTTTCCATAGATTCGTCTCTGTGATGAGGGGGCAGGTTTCCAGATCAGTTCAGGAAGTAACCGCTCCTGGTCAAGGCAAAAATCTTCAGGTTTCGATCTCAAGCTTCGAACCATAGACTAGTCGTAGGTTCCCGGCCTACGCTTCCACCTGGCGTTTTTTTTTTTGACAAACTCCTAATCAACGCGAAAGTTTATTCGCGCCTCAAATGCCAGCCAATACATTCAGAAGTTCTTGCTATGACAACTTTTCCTCATATAATATTTTTCATGCGTTTGAACAATTCAAACAGTCATCGTCCATAAATGGAGTTGTGATATCCATAAAATGTTGTCACAGTTTACAAATATCGCACTTTCTGCTCACTCTTCAAAATGTCTTCCACGATTGCGGTCATCTATAATCACCTACCCCAAGTAATTCGGAAGTCTGATAATTTAGCTTACCAGACTCTGCCGATCTCTTGTATCACATGACATGTCGCAATCCGACTGCCTGTCTAGACAAATCGTGGTCTATACAATTAACCCGTATTGCCTGTCGCCTGTCCATTCTACTGTCGAATCTGAAGTGCTTACGCAATCACGAACTAACACTTTATGCTCGCATTTACCTGGAGTCAATGTGGTATTGTCACGTTTAGTGATTCAATTAATCCCTCAGGGATGGGCGAATGTCTGGCCTGTCATGCGTTGAAGCGTGAATCGTGAACAATGACAGTGTCACATAATTATTTTGGGTCGATCTCTGCTTCACTACGGCAGTAATCAGTTACATTTGTTTTACTGACTAGGTTACGTGCTTTTTCGTGGTCGATACCGCTTTCTTTCTCTGGTATGAAGCAGATATTTTCAAAAAATTCTTACACTCGTCATTTCTGTTTTCTTACCTGTTCCTCCGTGCTGGGGAATTAACTGATAAGATAATATTAGCCCACAACCATGTTGGTTAATTTCGTGTGTGCCCGACATCAGGCTACGGAGTAACATTAAAATAACCCAGCGCCAGTTGTTTAATCGCTGATAAGGCCAGGGTGTGTTCTCTGCCAAGATGGTAAAGAGACGGATTTTGTGTCCTCAAGCGAGAGAAAACGAGATTACTCGTCTGTGTGACACATTTTGTACAGACACGCATAACATCATCGTTTTAGCCACACTTTGTTACAAAGACATTATTTTATATTAAAGTAATAGTGAGTTATTTGTAAACATGGCCGAGAGAGGGTCTGATGTTTTTATTCCATATATGGGAGACGTGACCTTTTGCATCACGCTTATTATTTCAGGCGAAAATAATGTTGAAATTACTCCACACAACACGCATGTTTGAAACGATTAGAGCTTCCTTTGCATCGTAACAAAACAAATGCGGGAAGGAAGGGCCATTTAACCTAACCTTTTTGCAGTTTTAAGACACCGTGAAGATTGCTTGCCAAGACGAAACCAGATTGCCAGAAGTTAGAATTCTGAATTCCATTTTTCGGACCCGACTTTTGTTGGAGTATTTTGAAGGACTTAAACATCCCAGAAAATCTCAATCACTTAATGATGAACCGGGATCTGAGGACAGTGAAAACACGGAGTCATAGAGGGAATCTAGTGTTAAAATAACGACCCACAAGAACACGTGTAAGAGGCCTAGTCAAGTGCCTTTATTCATCTGAGCAAACAGCCTGTGAGCCAAGACTGGCGAATGTTGTGCATTGTACAATGTTATAATTTTCATTACTAACATGTGAACTAATATATATATATATATATTGCCACGTGAATATTATGTGAAAATTGCTAAATGGATGTGTTACGTGCAGTTTTCATAACTGGTACTGTAGTCGGTCTGTATACTTGTTATGTTTGAAAATATTTTGAATAAGATTTTGGGTTTAATGTATTTTTCGTTAGAACCCTAATCTAACGGCGAATACTCATTTTTTGCTTTGAGGGAAAGTAAATATGTAGTTACTCCTCTAAAAGGTTATACCAGCTGACTGCTTAGGTCAGAGGTGATGCGAACAGCGCATGCCCGAACTAGAGAGAGTTTGAAGAAGATTTCCTGTGCGGGACGCCGTTTTGTGGAACTGGGTTCGTCAGACGAAATGTCTGGTTACGTCTCTGCATTGCCTCTGGGGATGGAAACTCTTCCACTGTTATTTAAAGTCCCCTGTGTTATTTCTGTTCGTCAGGAAGACGACAGTTGCTTCTAAGTTGTGTTAGGAATTCGAAGCAAGGTAAAAAACGAAAACTTTCACACTTCCTTTGTAAGGATCATATTTTGAGTCAACCGGTGACGAGAGCTCACGAATGGTTGGAAGGCAGAGTATTCTACTTGTTATGCTCGTTGGAGCCATCTAAGACCGTTAGGTTTAGATTTACACACAGAAAACCCAGGAGAATAGATATTATTCTAAAACCCGCATGATTAGCGGTATATCTTTGAACTTAGACGCTTATGTCTGCAGATGAGGAATCCACAGTGTTTACTGTTTTATAGAGGCCTAATATATAACTATCTGGAGTGGAAGACCAGATGAGTTACTAGTTATTGCTATTATAACTTTGAAAATGAAAACTCGCCTGATGTACGAGGGAGTTATAAAAGACTATCTTCGAAAGGACAGCCTGTCTTCGATACGTCCGATTAGAGGGATGGACTACGCTATTTTCGTCGCCCGCCATGTTTGGGGTCAGAAGAGTCAGAATGAAACTGTTGGATATTTATACAGTTATTTACCCGTAATGTAATGCGGGTTTTTTTTCTGCTAGTTGTGGAATGAGAGATAAATTAGAGTCTGCAACACTTTGATAATCATATATTTATTGGAACTTATGTACATGCAACTGTAGTGAACTGTCTTCATATCCGCCATGTTCCTATGTCATGTTTACATGGATTTGTCTACGTCTTGTTGCTGTGACTATAATAAATGGGGGAAAACGTTACTAGCTGTTCCTTTATTGACTCATCATCGTAAGTCTGTGTGACATTGCTGTAACTTGTACTGTGATCCGGTGTGGACATCCATCTACGTTCTGCACACCTTATGTCAACACACCACCCACGCAAACCAGACCAGAGACATCCTACCTCTTCATCACCTTCACCACCTGTCGGTGTCTACCTTGATTCGGGTGTCCGAAGATAGGGTGAACTGTATTACAACAACACCGAAGTAAAACAACACCTTATCATCTTTGGTGGCCAAATGCTGGTTTGGTCTAGCACCAGCACATTCGGGGTCCCTTACCCATTCGACATTCAACAGACATCAACATTCAAGCCGTGAAGTACCCTCATCACCATCTACTACGAGATATAGCAAGTTGGCTATATTTGCAAACTACCAGGCATTGCCCGAAACGTTGCAGTCTTTGGAGAAGGTCAAGTACACATCAAATTTTCAAATATATATTTAACTTTTTGGCAACAAGGACAGTGCAGTCGAATCGAGAAGTCCTACTTATTACATATCAACGGTGGATCTTCTTACACTGCTCTGTATTGAACATTGTAATAGTTTAGGCCAAGAATTTGTTATTCATTAAAGTGGCCCATTTCATGTTGTAAACTATACTTTATATGTTATAACTAAGCCTGTTTGCAACACTTTTCATACTTATGCTATATGTATTTATGTTTACATGTTATATGTCATTTGTTTATATATTATATTAGTATATATTTCAGCGGGAGGTTGGGTGTGTGACTAATATAAGATATACCACGTGATAGAGGTCTTATATTAGTGTTCTGTAGGTGCAATTTTCTTCATTGAAAATCTGCTAGCGACAATTTGTTGCTATTTGTGTTAGTTGTGACGAGGTGTGTTTTTTCACCGTTGTTTTTGTAACATTTTCTATTCTTTAGTTTTGATTAAATTTGTTTGTATTTGTAGGTCTACTCTTTCCTGTCATTTAGTTCTATACACCTTTATGTTTATACACTGTGACGTCATTTGTTTTGTTTACATTTTCGCAGTTATCACCACATCCTTTGTGAGATTTCCTTCAGTTTAGTTTTTTAGTTGACTTCTGCGAATGTTATCGTAGTGTTTTGAATATTTGTCTTCGTGTTATTGTTATTGTTTTGTTTGCTATTGGTACACATACTTAGACATACACTAATAACATTTTGATTGAACTTATGATATAAATGTCTGATGGTATTATTATTGTAAAATAATCATACAAGTTCTTACAAAAGACTTGTCTTCAAAAGACATTGAAATTAAGGGAGCTGATTATACAAGTTTTTGTTAAAAACTTGCTCCTGTTTGGTTGAAATAAATTAATTTGTTATTTCAGGGATATTAGTCACATATTGTTAGACATTATGTCGACTTTAGATTACTTTATTGAGCAAGGGAAATCCCTGGGCAAGACTGGTGATAAGTTGGAGGAATATGCTACCAGTCAATATGAAAAAGCACAAAAAATGGAAATTGATAAACTGAAGGCTGAAGAGAAAAAACAAAAAGCTGAGGAGAAAAGATTGGAATTAGAATTTGAACAAAAGAAATTGCAGATGCAGGTGGACGAAAAGAGATTCCAAATGGAAATGGAAAAACAAAATAGAGAAGCTGAACAAAAGAGATTAGACAGAGAAGCTGAGGCTGAACAAAAGAGATTAGACAGAGAAGCTGAACAAAAGAGACTAGAAATAGAGGCTGAAGAAAGAAAGGAAAAGGCAAAGATGGAACATCAAGAGAAACTTTTAGCTTATGAGATAGAAAAATTAAAGTTGACAAATATGAGTAAGGTTAATCAGTCATCTGGTAATGATGGTAAACCTTCTACTTTTAAGGTTAAACTACCACCGTTCAATCCTTCCAGTGACGATATTACATTCTGGCTGGATAGATTTGAACGTTCTTGTCGTACTCATAATGTGGATAGATCGCAATATGCAATTTGAGAGGTGATTCTCTGACTAGTTTAAGTCTGGTAGAAGAGGCTGATAAAGATAATTATGATGTTATTAGAGCAGCCTTGATAAAAAAATATCAATTGACAGAAGAAGGTTATCGTCTTTTGTTTAAGACGATGGTGCCTGAGGCAGGAGTAGAATTCTCAGAATTCATTGCAAAGGCACGTCTTACATTTACACGATGGATTGAGCTATTCAAAATAGAAAAAACATATGAAGCACTTATGGATTTGTTGCTCAGAGATAAGATTATGTCATGTGTAAATAAACCATTCCTTGAATTTATACATGAGCGTAAACCCAAAACACTAAAACAAATGGAAGAATATTGTTCCCAATATGTCACTGCACATCCTGACGAGACTTTTGGCAACATTAAGATTAAGGAGAGTATGCCAGTTGCTTCAGCAACACCATACAGTCCTAATTATTCACACAAATTTCAGGTACCACAAAACAGGTATGATAAAAAGGGTAACCATAATAGTTATCAAAACCAAGGTAACCAATCATTTCAGGGTTCTTCTTCGAAGAACTGGAGACGAGCCGACAGCCCTCGATTCAGGGGTTATCACAATTATAGGAATTTCCGCAGAAGAAGTCATTATAGAAACTATCCAAGTTATCCTTCATGGAGACAACAAGATCATAATTACAGAGATACTCATTATAATGAACATGATAATGGTAACCATGAGAACTATGACTCAAACCCAAATAGGGGTTACAATAGAGGAAACAATAATGATTACAGAGGCAATAATAATCGAGGTAGATCACAATACAAAAAAACATAAATCACATTATCAGGCAAACTCTGCACAGCAAGAGTCCCATGAAGCCTATAAACAGACTAAAGATAATAATGATGCTAATAATATATCATGTTCCGCTTTTGATTTTGGGAGAGCATCTCAGTGCCCCCAATGCAAAACATTATTTGAACCAACTACGGTGTCTACTTTAAGTTGCGGCCATCCTCTTCCCGCTCTTCCTGCGTCAGTCGCGCATGATGGAAGAGGTTCTCTTGTCTTACATAAAGGTCTAGTAAATGATAATCCAGTCTCAGTTCTTTTTTATTCTGGATGCACCACAATTGGTGTTAGACAGTCACTCGTAGATCCTTCTCGTGCCACAGGAAAAGTAGTCAAATGTGTAACATTTGGCGACACCTTAGAGAAATACTCTACTGCTATCATTAAGATTGCTACTCCTTTCTTTACAGGAGATGTACACACATGTCTTCTGCCGAATCCGATCGCTGATCTTATCATCGGTCGTATTCACGGAGTCAAAGAATGCACTCCGCAACAAATTTCCTTTTGGGAAAACAAAATATGCAAACTGCTAATGCTGTAGTCACTAGAGCTCAAGCTCTTAATATGCCTCAAACTTCATCTACTGAAGATAATGAAGTGCATAACCAAGATGATCCCTTGGTAATTTCTCGTGACTCATTTATAAAACAGCAAGAAGATGACCCGACTCTAAAGAAATTCTTCACTCTTGCAATAAAAGGTGATCCAAATAAAGATACAAAGCGTAAATCTTGGATTACAATGAAGAATGGCGTACTTGTACGTATGGTTCAAGACTCCACTAAGTCAAGTCATTCTCAGATTCTTGTGCCCAAGAATTTGAGAGTTAAAATTTTGCAGCACGCTCACGACTCTCAGTGTGCTGGACATGTGGGTTTTTCCTGTACGAAGTCAAGAGTTCTTGCGGCTTTCTTTTGGCCATTAGTAAACAAGGACATACGGATTTATTGTCGATCTTGTAAAGTATGTCAAGAAGTCAAATCCAAAGGTCCACGCCATGCTGCGCCTATTCAGGCTGCAGACATTCATATTCGGCCGTTTCAGAAAATGGCAATAGACATTATTGGTCCGTTTAAGATCAAGTCTGCCAGAGGACATCAGTTTATCTTGGCGTGTTTTGATATGTGCACACGTTGGCCAGAGGCTATTCCTCTGAAGAGCATTACTACTGCTGACATTGCAGATGCTACTTGGCTTATATTTTCTCGTCTGGGATTCTCCGGAGAAATATTATCAGACCATGGCACCCAACTAATATCGGATACCATGTCTCAAGTAATGTCTACTCTGCAGATAGAGATCTTTGAGTAGTATCTATCACCCAATGTCTAATGGGATGGTCGAACGCCTAAATAGAACACTCAAAAACTTATTAGGGAAGATAACTGAGGATCATCCTCAAGATTCTTCTTCTTCTTCCGTCCTTAGCCACCAACCGTCAAAGCAGTCAGTGGCCATTACGCCTAGTGGCGTCTTAGGGCAACAGCAGACAGGTTTTCTCTGCCGTTGTTTCCCATCACGCCTAGTGGCGTCTTTAGGGCAACGACAAATCAGCCCATTTGCTGTTGTTTCCGCAATCAAAGTGACTTGCAAACGAGTGATCAGCCCGTTGCATATCCTCAAGATTGGGACAGGGTTTTACCTGCAGCCCTCTTCGCCTACAGATAGGTCCCCAATGAACATACAGGATTTTCTCCCTTTGAACTTGTCTTTGGCGCGCGACCGCGCGGCCCTATGTCTTTGCTTCATGATCTCATAACCCCTGATAATATTAACGATGACACAAAATCCTCTTACGAATATGTCATCGCGCTTAGACAAAAGATTATCGAAGCATGCAAATTAGCAACTTCTTCTTATGAATTTGCTAAACAGAAGGCAAGGCAATTTGCCAATAAGCAAAGAACCTTACGACAAAGCATTTGTTTTGCTACCTTGTAGGGAAAACAGACTTCTTATTTCTTGGAAAGGTCCGTACGATATAATATCGAAAATTTCAGATGTTGACTATATTGTCGATATTGACGGGAAGCATAAAACCTTCCACATCAACATGCTTACGGAATTTCATGAACGTCCGGATTATTTACAGCCTATTTTCCAGGCAACGGACGATTCTCCAGTCCAACATGGTCATTACTCATCACTGTCCGTAATACAGGATGAGGAAACAAGTTTTTCAGTTGTAAATCTTCCTCTTCCGATGATTCCACTTCATTCTAGTGAATCATGGAAAAATGTTACTGTCTCTCCTGATTTATCTCCAGGAGAACAGCGACAAGTTTCAGCTATGTTACAAACATTTCAGGATGTCCTTACTGACATCCCTGGACAAACTCATGTCATTGAACATGATATTATTCTAACTGACCATAATCCTATTAGGGTCAGACCTTATTCTATCCCTATACATTTTCAAGCACAGGTTGAGAAGGAGTTGGATGAGATGATAGATTTAAAAATAATTGAACCATCCACTTCTGCATATTCTTCGCCGATGGTTATTGTTCGGAAAAAAGACAATAACATACGTCTTTGCGTTGACTATCGCAAATTGAATCAAGTTACGAAGTTCGATGCTGAACATATGCCTTTACTAGAAGAGCTACTTACTAGGCTTTCTAAATCTCATTTTTTTTTACTAAACTTGATTTGTCTAAAGGATATTGGCAAGTTCCTTTATCTGAACGCGCCAAACCACTTACGGCTTTTTCTACACCTAGAGGCATTTTCCAATGGAATTTCATGCCTTTCGGCCTTATGAACGCACCTGCTACATTCGTACGCATGATGCGTCGAATCCTATCTTATCGGTCAGATGTCATTGCGTACCTAGACGACATCTGTCTTTACAGCGATACTTGGAAAGATCACTATTCGGGGTTAGTTAAATTACTGTCTACTTTACGCGAGCATAACCTGACAGCGAAACCCTCTAAAGCCTGCATTGGTTTTAGCGAAATTTCTTTCCTATGCCATCGAGTCGGTCATGGTTTCCTAAAGACAGAGGACCATAATATCACTAAGATACTTAACATCTCTATTCCTAAGACTAAAAAGCAAGTGCGAAGTCTCTTAGGTCTTATACAATTTTATGGACGATTCATTCAGAATCTATCCTCTATCATGGCACCTCTTTCTACACTACTAAAGAAAGGGTCTCCTAATATGGTTCACTGGTCTCAGGAATGTCAATCCTCGCTAGATAAAATCAAATCTATGTTTTCAACACCATCTATTTTAGTGTTACCTGCTAAAGATAAGACATTTTTTTCTTCGTAGTGACGCTTCATCCACTGGGATTGGAGCGGCACTAATGCAAGAGTACTCTGGAACTCTGCATCCTGTAATGTATATCTCCAGAAAACTTAATGCGGCAGAAAGGAATTACTCGGTTTTAGACCGTGAACTGTTGGCTATGGTCTGGTCAATTCTCAAACTACAAAGATTCCTTCTAGGCGCACATTTCATAGTAGAAACCGATCAGAAAGCTCTTACGGCTATACAGAGTAAGAATTTAAAGAGCTCGAGGTCTACTCGATATGCAATTGCTCTTCAACCTTTTCATTTCTCGGTGCGAGCTATCCGTGGATCAGATAATGTGATGGCAGACATTTTGTCTAGATGCCCACATGATTCCACCTAACTTTTATGTCTTGGACTTCCTAATTCGTCTAAGTCTATAATAGTTTCTTTCTATATCAAGTTAGGTACACATTTGTAATATGTAATATAGTGATTGTATCACTACTTAGGGGTTCATTGATGTATATTCACCGTTGTTCTTTGTTTATTTTTCTTCTTTGTTAATAATGAACTTAATATACATAATATGAAATTGTGATTGAAATTATTGTATGCATTGTGTCATTGCCAGTATTGTAGTATAAGCTGGTGACACCTCTCTGGAAACATTTATACTTAGAGAAACGCTTTCTCTCAGATTATGAAGTATATTTTCTCACCAGTCGCTCCATATGTCGACTTAGCCTCAAATTTAGCGTTATATTTATTATTTATACTTTTCATCTGCGCATTATTCATGAGTTGTGAGCCTATTGTATGTTGCTCCTAGATGTATTTCAAAAAAAAAAGTGTCTTTTTTTCCCGGGAGATGTGGTAAGACTGTTACGTGCAGTTTTCATAACTGGTAATGTAGTCGGTCTGTATACTTGTTATGTTTGAAAATATTTTGAATAAGATTTTGGGTTTAATGTATTTTTCGTTAGAACCCTAATCTAACGGCGAATACTCATTTTTTGCTTTGAGGGAAAGTAAATATGTAGTTACTTCTCTAAAAGGTTATACCAGCTGACTGCTTAGGTCAGAGGTGATGCGAACAGCGCATGCCCAAACTAGAGAGAGTTTGAAGAAGATTCCCTGTGCGGGAGGCCGTTTTGTTGAACTGGGTTCGTCAGAAGAAATGTCTGGTTACGTCTCTGCATTGCCTCTGGGGATGGAAACTCTTCCACTGTTATTTAAAGTCCCCTGTGTTATTTCTGTTCGTCAGGAAGACGACAGTTGCTTCTAAGTTGTGTTAGGAATTCGAAGCAAGGTAAAAAACGAAAACTTTCACACTTCCTTTGTAAGGATCATATTTTGAGTCAACCGGTGACGAGAGCTCACGAATGGCTGGAAGGCAGAGTATTCTACTTGTTATGCTCGTTGGAGCCATCTAAGACCGTTAGGTTTAGATTTACACACAGAAAACCCAGGAGAATAGATATTATTCTAAAACCCGCATGATTAGCGGTATATCTTTGAACTTAGACGCTTATGTCTGCAGATGAGGAATCCACAGTGTTTACTGTTTTATAGAGGCCTAATATATAACTATCTGGAGTGGAAGACCAGATGAGTTACCAGTTATTGCTATTATAACTTTGAAAATGAAAACTCGCCTGATGTACGAGGGAGTTATAAAAGACTATCTTCGAAAGGACAGCCTATCTTCGATACGTCCGATTAGAGGGATGGACTACGCTATTTTCGTCGCCCGCCATGTTTGGGGTCAGAAGAGTCAGAATGAAACTGTTGGATATTTATACAGTTAATTACCCGTTCTGTAATGCGGGTTTTTTTTTCTGCTAGTTGTGGAATGAGAGATAAATTGGAGTCTGCAACACTTTGATAATCATATATTTATTGGAACTTATGTACATGCAACTGTAGTGAACTGTCTTCATATCCGCCATGTTCCTATGTCATGCTTACATGGATTTGTCTACGTCTTGTTGCTGTGACTATAATAAATGGGGGAAAACGTTACTAGCTGTTTCTTTATTGACTCATCATCGTAAGTCTGTGTGACATTGCTGTAACTTGTACTGTGGTCCGGTGTGGACATCCATCTACGTTCTGCACACCTTATGTCAACACACCACCTACGCAAACCAGACCAGAGACATCCTACCTCTTTATCACCTTCACCATCTGTCGGTGTCTACCTTGATTCGGGTGTCCAAAGATAGGGTGAACTGTATTACAACAACACCGAAGTAAAACAACACCTTATCAGGATGCCCAAGTCATTTGAGGCTGGCAACCTCATCATATAGAATGATGAATTCATGAACCATCACTGCATGGGCTGGTTGCTGCTTTATTTCTCGTTTCTCAAAGAGAACTAAAAAGCATAGGTAGTCCCAAATTCCATATGGAGCAGGGAGGGAAAGATGAAAGAAATGATGTACATTCAAATTATAATATTTCATTTTCAAACCAGTGTAAATGTCTATTTAAACATATGCACTTCAAAATTAATGAAAGTGTGACGGTATTGCGTCCCCTGCTTTGGATTAGTGGTCCAACAGTGGCAAAAATTCAAGAGTATCTAATGTGGCCTTCAAAGGTGTCTACCTTCGCACAAGATTACTCTTGGCAGAGATGTAGATAGAAGGGTAAAGACAACTTCTATCACAAAGGGAGTCTTCAGAAGATATTCAGATAAGCGAAAACAATGCTGCTTTGGCTAAGCACGTTAATTCTAGAATCTGACGACCACTTTTGTGAACAATTGAGCAATGATTAATTTTTGCTCGTTAAGCCCCCACCTCTGATTTTCTCAGTGGAATTCTTATTATACTGGTTTAGCTCTGATTAGAGTGTGTGTAGTAAATTGACTGAGGCAAACATGCAGTACATTTAAAAGAATTAAATCGAAGTTAAATTTGTAAAATTACCAATAACAAAATTTAATAATAATTGAATAGTTTAAAAGAAAAGTTTCATCATCCAATTCCATAATTCCCGCCGTAAGTACGTCGGTCGGTCACATGCACACTGTTATTTGCGCACTTTTCTATTTTCGAGAGAGTACGTTAACGTTCAACCACAGCTAAGGGGTGCAACTGTGGTTGAAAGTTATACAATAATTGTATTGTTTCCCTTATTTGTACTCTCCCGAAAATAGAAAAGTGCGCAAATGACAGTGTGCATGAACAGTTTGATTATGGAAAGAAGCAAACAACACAATTGATAAACAGTACATGAACTGGAGACAGGAATGTGCGGAGATGCAGATTAAATCAACAGACAATCAAAATACTCTTTTGAAACTTCCATTAATTTTTAAATGAATATTTTCACATAGAAATTTACACTGATTTGGAACTGTAAGTATTATACTTAGAATGTACATCATTTCTTTCATCTTTCCCTCCCTGCTTTATATGGAACTCGGGATTACTTTATGCTTTTAGTTCCCTTTACGAAACTACAATAAAGCAATCACCAGCCCGTGTAGTGGTGTTTCATGAATCATCATTCTATACGCTGAGGTTGCCAGCCTCAAATGACTGGGACATCAACTAGCGATTTTCACATATTAAAATTCACAAGGTAATATACATATATGTGTTAGTTCACATGTTATTAATAAAATATAGAATGTAAAATCACAACTTACGCCAATCCTGGCTCACAGACTTTTTGCTCAAATTAATAAAAGGCACTGGCAGTTGCCTTATTACCCGTGTACTTGGGATCGTTAATTTGAACTTTAATTCCCTTTCTGACTCCGTGTGTTTCCTTCAGTTTCCTTAGACAGCGGCTTTCCTTATTAAAATGATAGAGATTTCCTGGGCTGAATTGTAAGCCCTGATCAATACTCCAATGTAATGGAAATTTTGAATTCTAACTGGCACGTCTGGTGTCTTTGGCAAGCGTGAATCTCACAGTGTAAAAACCACTGAAATATGTCAGGTTATATTCAATGTCTTACCCCGCTCTGTTTGTTATGGAGCTCAAGTAATCAGCCAATCTGATCTGAATATTTTGCATGACTCATCTAGTGCAAAATTTCAAACATTACTTTCCTTAAAATGGACTGTAAACATCTGATTGCCCTGTGTACCGACTCACGAACGCGTCGTTAACCTCATACGACAACGTGTATCAGATGTAACAAATCATTACTTTCACTAATGTAAAGTCTTATCTGTTGCTTGAGCACACACAAAATCCGTCTCTTTACGACCTTGGCGGAGACGCACCAGTGCCGTATCATTGATTAAGCAGATGTACGTATTAATCTGTGTACTGATATCGGCCGCACCTGCGATTAACCAAGTTGGTTGTCGATAATGTTCTCTCAGCCGCTCCTGCAAATTTTTAGTATTATCATCCACCAGGAGTGTCAGACAAACCGAAAATACACAATATACTGAAAATAGCGAAAGAATGTATATACAAAATATCTGCTACTTAGCAGAGAAAGAAAGAAAGTGCGACAATTGAAAGCACTCAATAAAATCCGTACCACAAATGTACCGATTCCTGCCGTAGTGAAACAGAGATTAGGAAGAAGAAGGGGTCGCCCCAATCCATTCTGTGACAGAAAGTTTCAAAACTTTTCAATCAGTGTAGATGTTAATATAATCATATTCTATCTATACTATTAACCTTTTCATTTAAATGTAAAGAAAGTTTTCTCTCGAGGGATTAAGCTTAATTCTCATCGAGGTTAAAGTCTAAGGCAGATGGGTTGGTGGAAAAGAAGAAAGGGACCCATAACTTTGTGTCGGAAAACACAATACTCCAGAGAGCGTTTTGCTTCTATTCTTTTACCATATTTGTTGGTGGTACCAGTTGAGGGTACTTTCTCTGGAACAAGAAGGGAACAATGGCCTGAGCTTTAAGACGAGGGACCAGCTTCGCAGACACTCCCTGGCACTTCTGGGAACGTTTAGCGCCCTACAACCTTGACCATTGACGAGCATGATCAGTCTACCATGAAACAACCCATCAGAAGGAGCAGAACCGTCACTGACAGCCAAGTAACCCCTAAAAGCTGCTAAGTGACCTACTTTACACACTTCTATTCCATCACAACAGTGATGATAAACTTTTTTTTTTTAAATAAATAATTATTCATTTCTTTAAACCCTTGTTAAAAACTAAATGACTATTTAAATCTGTTATTTGTAAATATACAAATTTAACGTCAATTTAATCATTTTGAATGGTCTACGTGTTTGTCTCAGTCAGTTTACTAAAAACATTTTAAACAGAGCTATACCATAATAAGAAGAATTGCACTGAGTAAATCAGGGTGAGGCTTGAAGGAGCTGAAATTAATAATTGCTTAATTCTTCATAAAAGGCAGCGGGCCGATATAAGTTAACAATTGCCCTGCCAAAGCAGCATTGTTCTTGACTTCGGAAATATCTTATGAATACTCCACTGAGACAAAAGCATCATGATCCTTCTATCTACAACTCTGCCAAGAGTAATCTTGTGCGAAGGTAGACACCTTTGAAGGCCCATATTAGATACCCTGGAGTTTTTACCTCTGTTGGACCACTACTGCAAAGCAGGGGAGGCAATTCCGTGACAGACAGTAGGAAAAAAGGGTAAAAATTATGAGTAGAAGATAAGAACGAAATTATGTGCGTTAAATATACCGAAATAATAGATAATAAAGGCGATGAGATGAAATTACGAAAGAAGAAGAAGATACCCATTTAAAGCTGGGTAGACTGGAGCGTGACGCTATCAGGTTTTGATCCTGGAACGCAGTAACTTTGCAGCGAGAGGCAAGCGCTCTAATCGCTTAACCAATTGCAAGCTCTAATAGCTCATGGTATCATCATAATTATAATCATCATCATTATCATCATCATCATTATCATCATCATTATAATCATCATCATCATCATCATCATCATCATCATCATCATCATCATCATCATCATCATCATCATCATCATCATCATCATCATTATCATCATCATTATCATCATCATTATAATCATCATCATTATCATCATCATTATCATCATCATCATCATTATCATCATCATGATCATCATGATCATCATCATCATCATTATCATCATCATCATCATCATCATCATCATCATCATTATCATCATCATTATAATCATCATCATCGTTATCATCATCATCATTATCATCATCATCATTATTATCATCATCATTATCATCATCATCATCATTATAATCATCATCATTATAATCATCATCATTATCATCATCATTATCATCATCATTATAATCATCATTATCATCATCATCATCATTATCATCATCATTATAATCATCATCATTATCATCATCATTATAATCGTCATCATCATTATCGTAGATTTTTGATAGGGGAATTAAGACTTGGGTTGGTCCCTTCTGAACAGATTAGAATGAGTGATAGCCACAGTGAGAGATAATAACAGAAAATAGATTTCCACAAGTGAGATGGTAGAATCAATAGAGGCTGTCTCTGAGAACTCGAGAATCTTCTATCTTTCTCAGCCTATCTTCTACAACAGATTTAGAGGAGTCAGACAGTCTAGTGACAACATATATTAATATATATGAACGTACCACTCACGTGCACGAACACAAGTGACGACAGTTAGACGCACAGACTTGGGAAAACTATAACAATGATTATATAGATATTTTGGAACGAGCTGACCCGACACACTGATTATGTAGAAGGAAATTTTTAATTATCAGAAAATTCCATCACACCACATAAAAATACATCAAAGCATATACAAATAGTCATAAAGTCAATAAAATCTACCAGAATGATAGACCCACAGTATGATCTTATCCCTCAAGGTATGCCCACAGTCCTGTTAAAAGAAAGTGATAGCCCCAAGGAATCAAGGATACATTAGCGGTAATCTAATGATTTTCCCCTTTTAAAGGTATGAACAGACTTAGATATTAGTATGATCTATCCTAAGGAAAAGTATCTTGTTTGCAACAAAACTTGCATAAAGAAATTACAAAGTGGGTGAAATTTGGTATACCATAAAAAAAAAAAAAGAGTCACTCGTTCCTGCTTTCTCTCGGTTTGTTTGTTTGTTTGTTTTTTTTTTTTTCGTACGCCCGCTAATACTCGAGGCGAAATCTCAGGTTATTATTAATGTCTAACCTGACATTGATTTTACGTGAGTATCCCTTTTCTTGTACAAAGACAGGTGTCCCTCGCCATTCAGGCAGATACTCGCCGATTTCGGAGGTACCCACTAGAGCTGGGTCGGCTCAGGAGCCGCCAATCCCTGGTCGACGACACTCCTTCAAATGTTCTCGCCAGGTCTCGAGTTAATCCAGTCCAAATCCCGGTCGACGAAAAATCCTCAAATGCCGTCGCCCGGGTTTGATCCTGAATCACCCGGTCGCCAGAGTGGTGTTGTAACCACTACGCTAGCGCGGCTGCTCTCTCGGTTAATTCATCAGGGCCCTGTCGTGCATTTCTCACTTTCTTACCCTATAGCTTGCTGTTGTTCGCCGTCTGGCGCACGTTATGACACAATCTGTTTTATCGTTTGATGAAGCGGATACCCAGCTCTGCAGATCTTGGTTTCCTCCAATTTGTCCGGGGAGCGTTCTCTTCAGGCGATGATTTTGTTCAGATTTTAAGTTAGTGTCACTTTATCAGTTCAGGTAAGAATTAGTTTTCAAGCGGGCTCACAGGATCAGAATCACGAGGTTTCCACTACTTAGGAACAATGTCAGGCTTGTAACTTCGATCAAAAGGTAAAATGCTTCGTCACTCCACAATGAGTAAAAATTGTCGGAAAAGTTAATGTTTGTAATCTATTACTTGCCACACGGGCTAAATGTACTTGAGATTTTTCTCTGAAAGAATTAAATCAGGCTCGATGGGCCCGTTACTTCTTTAAAATCTTTAAAGTTCTTGTAAAGGTTATACACCAAGTCCTTTAAGGAAAGAATGTTTTAGTTCTTCACAGATATCTCTGTACTTAAAGCTGGCAAAGATTGGGTTAACCCCAGTTTTCACTGCATAGGGAAGAAAAACCACATATAAAATACTATACATACTATGTACTTGTTATAACTTATATTTTAAACTGCAAGCGTAGCGCTTGACTTATCGTTTAAAACTTCCCGTGAAATAAGTTATATTCATAAATAAATCATCATGAATTAGGAATACATACGTATTCCGTCAATACTCAAGATGTAGCATTTCAGTTATAAGTTAATTTTAAAATATATTCTCGTCTGATTATTTAGCAGTAAAATCAAATTCATTTATAGCTGCATGATTTTAAGCTAGAAATATAATTTATTCTGCTTTCCACTGAAACACGTCACTATAAAATAATACAGACTATATTTTAATTCTCTCTGCACAAAAGAACTAGTGAAAAATAGGCGATTCAACACTTTAAACACTCACAAAATACTAGATATATTAGATATAATATTTACCTCCGCACAGAACTTCAGATTAATACCACGAACTAGAATCATTCAATATAATAGTAGTCTAGAACTCGGCAAAATGTTGCCCAGAAACTAAAGACTTTTCAATACACAAGATATTTCTTCTAGCCTGGTGATCTGTCTACTGCAGATTTAGGAGTACCAATGAAATCTAGTTTCAAACTCTGGTTAATATCTATCAAACAGACAAAGAGGTCCCACGTTATTTCGAAAACACGAAACAGCGCCGATCTCTCCCCTTCTCATTAACACTTTCCATAACCACAAGACCTGCCATAAACTGCCACTTCGCGTCTTAACACCTCACTGCTAACGAAACTGGCCCAGAGTGCCGTGACAGAGGAAAATACCAGACAAATGTCTCATTCTGCGCCGTGCAGATGTCGGTTATCACACCTCACGCCGGAGAAACGTTCGTGTCAGGTGAAAATGCTAGCCAAAAGTCTACTCCTATGTCTGAGATAGATGAATATTCACAGTTTCTCATCTGGCTGACATCTACGTAATAGAATGCGTATCAGTATGAGAAAGAAAAACGGTTAAGTGAGAATGGGAAAGAAAATATTTTTCGCAAACGACCGAATGCGAAAAATACAGGAAAAGGATAAAGAGTGATAATAAAATAGAGGACACGGGTAGAAAAGAAAGAATATAGAAAATTTATTGATCATAAATGTCTATGCGACAATCATCATCATCATCATTTTCTTTGCGTTCCGAGTATTCACATGCTCCTGCAGCGGTGATTTCTGTGACAATTTGTTGTTTATGATGAGGTTGCGACTTCAATAGTATGCAGGCGTAAATTGATGGCGTAATCTCAGGGTATTATAAGTACAATAAGGAAAAGAACAAGTTTTTCGCAATTTTATCTTTATTGTCGGCGGCCCCCGAAGACGGCACCCGATGCGCCCGCACCACTCGCAGCGCCCCAATAGAAATCTCTGGTTGCAGGTACTCGTAAGAAACAACGATGTAGAAAACTACACAAAAGAAATACAGCAGAAGTGATGGGCTTTCTAGGGACTTGAACACAGGACCATCCGAACGGCCCCACCGCTTCGCTAGTGGAGTGAATCGTGGCTTAACTCCACTGCCAACTAGACACCACAAACATAATGCTTTGTGGACTGTAGTCATTAACACGACATGCCAACGTAAGTACGGAATTCAGGACCGAGGACTCGACTAATTATATTTATCACTTCAATAGCTCTCCTATTCACTCACCATATAACAAATGACAAAGACGAAATACTGTGTATAGTACAATAGACAAGAACGAGAACAGGAAAGAATTCTGAGTAGCACTTTAAACTACCCATCTATTAATTACTGGAAGTTTGTGTATTTGTTTGCTGGTTTTGCCATCTTGTGGGGATTCCCGTTCCCTTCAACCTAGACTTAAGTCATTTGATTATATCGGAGCACAATTTGCCATTCAAAAAATAAGTGAACTCTGTGAACTGAAGCGCTGTGTTGGTAAACTCTAAGCCGTGAAAAAGGACTACTAGCATCTAACAGCTAGCCTGAAGTAGCCTTGAAAATAATTAGTCCTTAAAAGTACTGCTAGCCTGATGAGCGTTGATAGATACTAAGTCCTGACAATGATCGGTTTGGTTTTTAAAGGACTATCTTCATTGCACACGGACAACGCCATCAGTGCTCCGATGCCCTCCCTTAGATCACACAAGGAGGATTTCAGCACGGTGCACGAACTCCGTAGCACCGGCGAGAATCCCAATGTGTGTATTTAATGTATAGGAACCACACATTCTATAAATATTTTTGTGGTGGGTAGGTTTCCTAAGTTTTAAATTTTTGCCAGGGCAGCGGCCTGATAAGCCTACTCTTTACGATTTCCAACTGCCGTGGGATTTTTAACTTGCACACGGGACCTCCTATTTTTTCGCCCTTATCCGAGAAGGCTAGACATCCGATCTCACTACCCATGAGACCAGGGCGGAATATGACGTAATTAGGACCACTGGTTCTGAATAAAATATTTCATTAAATTATAATCCCTCAACTGGGATTAACATTTCCTTTCTACTGGACACACGTATTTCGCCCTTTATTTGGTCTATACTTGCTGATAGGAAAGTTATATTAGTGATTGCATATTTAAATTGCCTGGGTCGTTCACAAGGGGCAACAGTCCCGGAAACGATCACTATTCAGAATAGATCTCGAAGAACACAAGCCTATTCCCCCCCCCCCCCCCGCCTCCCCTCCCCTCCAGGGTAGAGTGATCGAAGTGACAGGGATTTTCGCACGCTAAGAACACGTGCAGAAAAGAGACATTCTTCAGATACTGTGTTAGTAGTCACCTTCACAATGACTGTCCCAAGGCTAATGAGGACCGCAGCTACTAAGCGCCAAATAAAATTATCGTAGTCGAGTTGGTGTCGTGAGAATGACCTCAGCCAATGATGCACTTTGTTTAGGGTGTAAAATTGGCTGTGCGTCCTGTCACGATTTACTTTCACAACAAGGCAATGATCCCGTTTGGATGCTTCTCGATTCGATTACCGGTAAGACTGTCACTTATATTCTGTTTCTGGTGTCTGATGTTTTCCTTTCTGTCCAACGAGTACCTGTTAATTACCTATATTTATTTATTTGCAATTTCCGCTGTGTTTTCTTTAATTTCGGCGCCCCGTGCGGTCGCACACTCGCAGCGCCCCAAGAACCAACTCTGGTTGCAGGCACTTGTAAGAAATAACGAAGTAGAAAACTGGACAACAGGAAATACAACAGAAGTGATAAGCTTACCGGGGACTTGAAGCCAGTTTAATCCAAACCGCACCACCGCCTAGCTACACGAGTGAATCGTGACTTTCCCCAATGCCAACTAGGCACCACAAAATTAGTTCTTCGTGGACAATGGGCATTAGGAAGACCGCCCATTGGGACTACGAAAGTTCGGACCGAAGAACAACCCAGATTAATTATAGACGTAATCTCCTATTGACCATATAACACGCGAAAAAGACCGAAACACTATATTTAGTCCTTTATAGAAGATTGAGAAAAGTAAAGAAAAACTGGTAGATTTGTGTGGTATGAATTTTGAGAAAAATAAAGAGAGAATCCTAGGCACGTGAACAGTAAATAAATAATACATATAAAGGTATATGTTTGTGACGAGTCAATATTCGATCGATACATTTTTCTGTGCCATACTTTTAACTTTTTTTACATGCCCTGTGACGGATGAAAATATAAGCTGGCCCTGAATTGTCGGATGATAATAATATTACCCTTGAATAGCACCGGGGGCCCTGAATTTACGTTGAATATAAATCGCCAACGTGGATTCCACGTGGATATCCCCACGCGTGCTGATTAGTATGCATCATTCCCACGTGGAATTTCCACGCGTGCTAATTTGTATGCAATATAGTTGTCATACGGGCAGCAAGGACATCGCTTTGTCTTAAATTTAGTTTAGCCACGCCTAGTGCTTCACCTCTCGAGCCACCAAATCCTTCATTTATTTCACTGGAGTTTTGTGTTAATTTAAAGCTATTAAATAAACCTATAGCAAAGTTCTCCAGATGTAAATCGAAAATGTAACTATCCGTTATTTCCCGAGATAATAGATGTGTAACATAATTATAAAATGCTAAGTGATCGTAATTGTTTAATAAGCATATATTTCTATTTTCATCTTGCGTAAATTTTAAGTAATTAACCTGTTAAAAACTGGAACGGGACAATGCCAGAAGATTTTTCTATATTAATCCTATAAAGTTCCCTGGCCTGATGAGGCAGAACTTACAGCACAAATTTCTTTAATCAAACCCATATGACAGTAAACAGTGTTCCTAATACCAAATATACAGAGAACATTTACAGCTATTTCATTCAGAGAAAACAGCCTGGGAGTAACATTCCGATGTGTGATAATATCTTCCCACTCACTACGATAGAAACCTAGAAAAAACTTATCCCCAAATACCTGCATTACGAAGAGGACTAACCCCACCTGGAGAAAAATATAATCTGTGCACCAATTCAGCGAAATCTCCGAGAAAAATAGCAGTTGCCTAGACGGGGACTTTCTGGGGCTGACCTGGACAAATAACAGGACATAATAGTCTTAAATACATTGTGTTTTGATTAATTCCATGGATGTATGCAGTGTCGGCAGAGGGTAAGTTTGACTGTAGTGAGCTCACGGTATGAATGTAGAGCGTGACACGGAACGAAAGAATTTATTTTCTTAAGTTACTACTAATATAACACCTTCTCTTTTATCGATCTCTCACTAAGTCTGAAGGCCCACGGGATAGTTAAATTAAGGACATACCTATTACCCGTCCTGACTACTCCCCACTCCCATTAGTAATCACTTGTTTTGATCTTTTGGGTAAATAACCTCGGGTTGGATCATTCCTAGTTTTTTCCATATTCCAGAGGGAAGGTCTATGAGAGTATATTTTTTTCTTTTCTCTTATGTAACTATAATTCACTGATGTAATGATAACGATGTATTTTATGTTGTGATCTATTTTTTTCTAAAAACATGACATGATAAAATATACCGCAGATATCTCTGTGATGTTGGAAATTGTCATCTTGCTAAAGATTAAGACACGGACAATGATATAATACCTCCTGCAGATGAAATTGGTTGTTATAAACAATTTCAAGAAAATAACATCTGAGAGGAGATTGTAATGTTAGATATGTGAAGTAGTGAGTTTGTAAAAATGACAGGCAAAACGGAAGAAGACCTTGTATGGTAATGAAAGACAGGCAAATGAATTTGTAAATGGTGTGTAAAGAAAATATCTTGTGTATCATGCAGAATACTCGACAGATGAGGGTAGTGGGGGAAAAAAGACACCTACCGAAATCAGACACTAATTCGTGGTTGGATTGGCACTGAAGTGATAAAATAAACCACTTCTGATTGGACATTTTTTTCCAACGAAAACCACATTGACGTGTGAGCAAAAATTTCGCATACAATCTACAACATTTTAAGATTGCTTAACTGCATTTCCATCTCGTCAAAAAGAATTTCAGATGCCAGGGTAACGAATAAAACAGGATTCCAACATAAAGACAGGACCAAGTATTAGAGGATCTTCTGATATTAAACTGTATGAAAATTCGACTATTGTACTGGAATCCACGAGTCCTAGGAAACTACATGTAGAATAACAGTGTGCTATAAATAAAGTAATACCCTGACCACATGTAAGATGGCCTCTTAAAACCAGTGGCCCGACATTATTCGGAAGTTTTCCATCTGCAAGAAGTCTGTAACGTATTCCCAATAATCGGAGTAAGCTGTAATATGTACATTGTATCATCATTTTAATCTTTGCATTTAACATGTATAAATTGCTTGTGGGTGGACAGGTTCATGTGAGGCTGGCAAGCTCATCATATAAAATGATTGTATTCATGAACCACCACTTCTAGATCTGGTGACTGCTTCGTGTGGGTTTCCTCACAGGGAACCAAAAAGCATAGGTAGCCCCAGGCTCCACGTGGAGCAGGGAGTGGACAGTGATGACATCCTGGTGTACATATTTATTATATTAACATTTTAATAAGTTTATGTGTATATTCAAGAATGTCTTAACAATGCAATTGTCGTTTTCCGCTGTCCAAACGCACTTTTATCCGATATTAATGCTCAGGGAGGGTAGAGATTCTGAGGAAGATGAAGTGGTGGAATGGAAACGGAGGACACCTGATTCTCATTTCAGTTGACCTTTTACTTAGAAGAAGCATTTGTTTCCTCTCAGTTTGTGGTACAAGTCTGTGGTTCAAGCTGCCAGCAGTCTACGCTAGACGCCGACATCAGACGGGTCTTGAAGACGCTTGTCTTGACAATTGGAGTTGCTACCCCCAGCAATACCGCTACAGAATTTGACGATTGACGGAAAAAAACAACAACACCCTTGGGAACCAACAGTGACGGAACCCAACACCAACAACAAATCATCGTCAACACCTGGCTAGTTCAGTATTACAGTCAGGCCACACAAAAGAACTCTTTTTTTTAAACGATAGCCACTTTAAAGTTACTACCTGTGATGAAAAAATCAGTGCTTCATTGTTTGATATACTGTTTCTAGTCTGGTTGTCTTGAGAATACACATATTTATCTTGTACTGGCGACACTGCTTTCTTGTCCACAGAATAGACCAAAGAATTGTCATTAGTGATGTATAGGCGATCGAGCGTCTGGGGAATAATTATAAACTTTTCTGTCACTACAGAAGCAAGCCAACTCATTTGGGCTTATTCCCCGATAATAACTCTTGATTGCGCCAATCACTTATAAAATACTATTTTTTACATTCACTTGGGAGAGAGCTCATTCTACTGAACCTACGCTTAACGCGTTTCAAAACCTGACTGACTATATTTTTCAGAACAATTTACAACGATAACTATTTCCCGAACACTCTAGAACAAAACAGTTCACTCGAAATATAAATATCCCGTGCAAGCTTAACTTAGCCGAGGTCACCCCCCCCCCCCCCCCCCCCCAAAAAAAAAAAACAAAAAACAAACAGAACTCCAAACTTGAGTCAGCACATTTGTTGTTGGTATAAGAGAAAGAAGTTGTTATTACCATAACCAAGCAGCCCACTGTTTAAGGCAGAGATACGAACCTACACGATAAAGTAGAGAGAAGTAGTGTATAATAGACAGACCATCATCAACGACCACATTCCTGTAATTGGCGCACTTGACAAATCCGTACACTGGCACAATAAATACATCTTTTAACTATTTTAACTTTGTTCACTATAATGAATTATTAAATTTGTTTTCTGTAAATACAAAATGATAGTTGATTTAATCATTCTTGAGTGACTTGCGCCCGTCTGACTCAGTTAATTTAAGTACATAATCACCCAGAGCTATTAAAGTAATGTTTTGCTGAATCATGTAAGTTGGGGTTAAAAAATACGAGCAAATTTCCTTTTCCTTATAGAAGGGGCGAGAAGATAAAAATGTCATGACAGCTTAGATGATCTCAGTTGTTATGCTTGATTTCTTAAAATTCCTGTGAGCTTCCCTGAAGTAGAAGCATCATTCTTGTTTTTTGTATCTGTGCCAAGAGTAATCTTGAGCGAAGGTCGATACCTTTGACCTTTGAAGACCCTCATTTTTATACTAAGTTTGGCCATTGTTGGGCCACCGGTGCAGATCAGGGGAGACAACAACGTTACAATGTTGCAGGTAGAGGCGGATCTACAGGTACTTTGAAGTTAATGAAGCTTGAGCTTCAGGGCCCCATATCCAGTTTTCTCTATAATACGTTTCTTTCCCATTCTCCATCACTTTTTTTTTTAAAAGGGACCCCTCCTAGAGTTCAAACTTTAGGGCAATCAAAATATTAAGTCCGCCACTGGTTGCAATCATTTGAAAGAAATAAAGAAGCTTATTTATTTATTTATCTATTTATTTATTACTTCTCGAGGCAATGTCACCGGGTTAGGAGCCTGGTAACGCTGCGTTCCAGCTTACCCAGCTGTAAATCGGTACCTGACTCTGCTCTTGTGTTATGGAAGGCAAAGACAGCGAAGAAGGGAAATAGTCGCCTCACTTCATAATGTAGAGAACTGAACGCGATAGGAACTGAAGAGGGAATGACTGATGAAGATGCAGATGTGGTATGAGTAGCCATTTTTAAGGAGGAAAAGGCCTTGTAATTCAAAAATTCATTTTTGTCCACTCCCTATGGAGCCACCACTGCAGTATGGTGCAGTTATACACCAGAGATCGTGGTGCGGTTATACACCAGAGATCGTGGTGCGGTTATACACCAGAGATCGTGGTGCGGTTATACACCAGAGATCGTGGTGCGGTTATACACCAGAGATCGTGGTGCGGTTATACACCAGAGATCGTGGTGCGGTTATACACCAGAGATCGTGATGCGGTTATACACCAGAGATCGTGGTGCGGTTATACACCAGAGATCGTGGTGCGGTTATACACCAGAGATCGTGGTGCGGTTATACACCAGAGATCGTGGTGCGGTTATACACCAGAGATCGTGGTGCGGCTATACACCAGAGATCGTGGTGCGGTTATACACCAGAGATCGTTGTGCGGTTATACACCAGAGATCGTGGTGCGGTTATACACCAGAGATCGTGGTGCGGTTATACACCAGAGATCGTGGTGCGGTTATACACCAGAGATCGTGGTGCGGTTATACACCAGAGATCGTGGTGCAGTTATACACCAGAGATCGTGGTGCAGTTATACACCAGAGATCGTGGCGCAGTTATACACCAGAGATCGTGGTGCAGTTATACACCAGAAATCGTGGTGCGGTTATACCCCAGAGATCGTGGTGCGGTTATACACCAGAGATCGTGGTGCGGTTATACACCAGAGATCGTGGTGCGGTTATACACCAGAGATCGTGGTGCGGTTATACACCAGAGATCGTGGTGCAGTTATACACCAGAGATCGTGGTGCAGTTATACACCAGAGATCGTGGTGCAGTTAAACACCAGAGATCGTGGTGCAGTTAAACACCAGAGATCGTGGTGCAGTTATACACCAGAGATCGTGGTGCAGTTATACACCAGAGATCGTGGTGCAGTTATACACCAGAGATCGTGGTGCAGTTATACACCAGAGATTCGAACACGGTTCACTTTTGAAGCTGGCAATTGCGCTCTGACATTATCGAGGAACTTCTGTCTGTGGCTGACAGTATCGTGCAAGGACACAAGAAGGCAAACATCTTAAAAGAAAAAAAAAGGGGGGGGGGATAGGGGGTCATTACTTTCTGGTTTAAAACTACACCAAGGCAAATAACAGTAATAACAACACGGTCACTTCATCACGTGCTTCGGGGCGGGAGACACGACACTTTCCAGTAGAGGTGGGCAAATCGACACTCAGCTGTTTCGAGACATTCGAAACAGTGATTTAAACTGTGTCGACACACTGTTTCGACACAACGGCACAGCGGCACTTTTGCCCGTATCGGGGAGAAAGAAGTCTCTTATAGACAGTATACATGAACTGTGTGAGACAATCTCTGTTTTTTCTTGTGCGCTACTGGCGTGTGTGAAAATCTATGGCGTTTCGTGTGACCACAATTCAATATTTTTACACAAGTCTTCATTATGATGAAATAAAACGGAGATATGATGATAGCTGCAGTATAAGTGAAACTAATTAAAAAAAAACAACAATAATAATAACAGTAATAATAACACATGATATCAAACTATAGTAAACTAGTTTTGGTAGATAATGATTCAAATCCACACCGAGTACACAGATATCAGCAGAGCTAATAAAGTGTCCATTACATTTATACGAACACACGGACACTTTCAACTTTAACATAGTGCCTAAAACATTGACAACTGCAGCACTGACACAATTTCCAGGTTCTATAACTTCTCAACAAAAATAATATCACTTGTAAAATCAAGTCATCATAACACATCCCTGAAAAATATGACATGTTTGATATTCCATACTAATGTCCCGGACGGTTTACTCAAATTTTACATAGGCCAACGGAAGGTGAGACAGTGAGACAGTGTGCCTCTTTGCAAAACAGCGAGGCAGACAGGAACTGAAACTGCTTCGAAACAAGAAGCAGGCTATGTGTCGAATCTGTCGGACTCAGCGCTGTTTCGAAGCATTGTTTCGACACACACACACAGTAGCCATCTCTACTTTCCAGACGTTTTCACCATCCTCTATGACGTGAAATGAGTGGGAAACCGAACTGTCCTTGCTTCATAATTAGTCAACAAAATTCCGAACCGCTGAGGTCATAAGTACGGTATATGAAAACACAGGCACTCGCACTGCAAATGTCGTGTACATTAACATAGTCACAGCTCACGTTAATTACCATAAAAATAGTGGACAGGGGTCATTAGCACGATTTTCCACACGCAACCCCGGAAGTGTACCTAATAGGATCAAGCCTACTTAATGACGCAATAACTTCTGCGGTACCCCTATTATACAGTATAGATCAGATTACACAAAAAAAGACCGTAATACTGTGTCTAGAAAGCAATAGAAGACTATTTTTGTGGTGCCTAGTTGGCAGGGAGGATAGTGTGATTTGCTTCCGAAGCTAGGCGGTGTTGCTGTTCTGAAGGTCCTGGGTTCCATTCTCCGGCGAGCCTATCACTTCTGTTGTCTAGTTTTCTACTTCTTTATTTCTCACGAATGCCTGAAACTACCTTTATATGTGTAATATTTATTTATTTACTGTTTATAGGCCTAGGGTTTCCCATCTTTATTTGTTCAAATATTTATACAATACCAAACATACCTTATGTAATGTACTGTTCTCAGTCTTCTATTATTTAATTTAGTTTTCACTGTGCAATGCGCGCGTTTACGTACTTTCTTCAGGCTATATATACAAGTTTAAAAACGGCGGGTGTACGTCAGCGTTGTTAAGGTCCTAAAGAGAGCTAACTGACCAGCTGTTGTTGTCGGGTTAAAGGGAGTTAACTGATGGAAGTTAACTGATGGCAACCGTTGTCGGCGGGTTAACAAGATGCTTAACGGTGCCAACCCATGGGGACTAAAGAGAGCAAAGTGATGTCAGCTGTTGTTATGGGGAAGGGGGGGGGGGGAGGACTTCAAGGTAAGCCAGCTGATAGTGCGTAGTTCATGTTGCACCATTTGGTCACTTCATCCAGATTATTGGAGTTTTTGTTGTTGTTGTTTGTTTTGTTTTGAACTTATTACTGTCTCTTCCTTCTTTTCCCTTTTCCCCGGTTCCTTGTTATTCGATCCCCAGTTGAGGCGGGATTTTTTAGACCGCAAACGGCTCCGGGGTCGACCCAGCCTCATGAATTGGGTACCGGAGCAACTCTGGGAAGGTTAAGGCGGCCGGCGTGATGCTGACCACGTCACCCCTAGTGTGTGGTGTGCTGATGGTCAAGAAAATATTGGCCTAACACCATATTCCCTATATGCCTCAATGGGCGTGTAGCGGGATTCTTTTCTCGTTGTTACTGTTTGTGCTATGGCTTGTTGTAGCTTATTATGTAATCTTATTATATCGTCTCCGAATGATTATTTGTTACATTAATATAATGTATTACTTTATTTATATGCCTGATATGTAGCATCATTTTCGTTGTCGCTCTTTAATAACAATCAACACAATTGCAGATTCCCTTGCAGGAACCTTGCATATAAATCCTGACACGATCTTGCGGTTGTGGTCTCTGTAGCAAGTTGTTGTACATGGTTACCTTGCTAGTCGCATGAAAAAACCGCAAATTATTCTTCTGGTACGAAGTGCCAGAGGATGCAGTGGTTGTATTACTTTCATCGTATCCTTAGTGACCCCCATGAACTATACAGGGCAATGATAAATATACACGTATTCTACAAGTTTCATTCTAGGCACGGCGGCACACCGCTTGAGAAACACTGAACTAGAGAAATGTAAACATCTAGGTGTTTAATATGCGAGGAATAATATAATAACAATGAGGTGGAATAATGAATTCAGTATGAAAGGTTAGCGAAAGGAAGGGCAGAATGGTAGACGGGCCTGTGTGTCCAATTCTCAACCCTTTGAAAATAAAGTTCGTTCGTTCGTTCGTTCATACTACAGCTTGAATACGTTTGCCCAAAGAGGTCAGATATTTTAAAACGTTTTCAATTTTTTAGACCTGGTGTTCAGCTGAATATGTCCTTTCTTCTATCACAATGTTTAAGGAATTTATCCCCCCCCCCCCCTTTTTTTTTAATTTAAAAAACTGGCTTAATTGAGCATTTATTATTTTTTTGTTTACTTCATTATAGCTTCCTTGTTTATTTGTATTGCTTCATTCATTTTTATTTTCACTCTTTATGGTGCATGGAACTATCACTGTAGTTAGTCCCCTTGCAGGAAGTTTTCATCAAGCAATCGCGAGCTCCTGGTGGTTTCTGTAACAGTGCGTTTTACATGATGAGTTTGCCAGCTCAGTGCCTGACCTCCCTCATATTAGTGGCCTTGTACGACATGCCTGAGGCAGAGGTAGTCCTATTCTTTCTTTGCTTCAGAGACCCCCCCCCCCTTTTTCTCCCCCCCCCCCCCCCCCGGAACTGCACACGGCTTCCGTTTGTATGACTCGTGGGGCATTACGCCTCTGACTAGAATCGTACTGCGCCATCTCAGGAACGGTACAGTAATTTATCACATTTGAACGGAGCAGAAATGAAAACAAGCTTCTTAATTACACACCGTTCAGTAACAGAATCGCTGGGAATTCTAATGTGCAACAGGAAGGAAGATCTTCGAAGCTAAAGGTCAAAATGCTGCAAATTAGTGCGGGACAATCCCCAGATTTTAAAATTATTACAGTACCTATCTCTCGCGAGTGTAGTAGTAAAAACTAGAGCAGTGTTTCTCAACATTTTTGTATTTACGGCCCACTTTTCAATTTTCCAGAAAATTGCGGCACACTTATCTGCCCCCGCGCCTATTAAATAATTAAAGTTAGATATATACACAATTAAATACAATAATTTGGGTTCTTTAGAGTAAAGAAAACTCTCAGTTTGATTTTCTTTTAATTGTTTAAAATAATTCTGAAGTATATCTATTTTTGTCCTAGCCAGTTAATAGCTCCAATTATTATTGAATGAATTCAAGCAGTAAGATCAGTTTTATATTACATGATCACTAAAAATATAATTCATATAGTAAATTTACAAAATTTTTGCGGCTCACTTTGATTGGCACGGCGGCACACCGCTTGAGAAACACTGAACTAGAGAAATGTAAACATCTAGGTGTTTAATATGCGATGTGAGGTCAGAGTTCATGACTGGGTGTCAAGAGTATGGATTGAAATGTCTCGCAAAACAGGAATAGAAATGATTGAAAGCAAGCCACTTTTTACAATTTTAAAGGTTAGTAATCCTCGTTAGCCACTTCGTTCTTCTGAACCGGCAGGTTTAATCTTAGCTTTCTTTCTAGCTATTCTCGAGAAGTCTGCAGTCTGATACCTTCCGTGTATGTACACTATGTTTATATCCAGGGTTGCTGCAATGCGTTTTGGCTGGTGGGGACAGATATCTATAAGTACTATTATAGTTGCATGTGTTCATAAACACCCGGTAGCACATAGAATAGCAATATTTTTTTTTTAGATGACAGCAAAAGCAGTACCTGTTATTCATCTTCAAAATTACACTAATACGTCACAGTATTTAATAGTTATACGTTGAAAAATTACAATTTATAAGAACTTTATAATAACTTGAAACCACCCGCAATGAAATGTCAATTTCCTTTAGGTTTGTCCAATGAATACTAAAAATGAGGGTGAAATCAAATAATTTTATTATCAAAACTAACTAAAACAAAAATTGCTGCGTCCGTATTATCAAGGCAAAATGCCTCTAGTTATCTTTGTGATTAAATTATGTATCAGCACTGATTTTTTTTTTTTGCACATGCGCATTAAAACATATTTTCCCCAGCGTTGACATGTCCGGATGTGTGAAAAGTATTCGTCAAATAATTATTTCGCATTCTTGGGGTTGCTTTTCTTTATCCCCCGAGTTCAGAAAGATTCGGTGCGAAGCGCGAGCATTACGGACGTTGGAATGGGCGAGAGTAGCAGCAAGAAAGTTGGTGACAGAGAGAAGGGAGAGCTTGCGAAGGGTTCAATGTAGAAAATCAGCGGTTGTAATATACTACTCGTCAAAAGTCAAGGGCCACTTAGAAAAAGCTTGGTTGAAACCATAAAACAAATCTGATATAAACGTAATTCGTATCAGTCAAAACAGCATTTATTGAATACCAAATTGACATGTCACGTAAAGAAATGGAAACACACATTCAAACGCAATGAAGCTGTGAAGTGTGTCACCCACCTTTTCAAAAGTCACACAATAGATATTGGACAAATAGACATTTCAAAATCGGGTATGACCACCGTTTGCAGCAAGGCATTCAAGACAGCGTAGACGCATCGAGTCCACAAGGGTCCGAAGAGTATCCCGAGGAACAGCTTGCCATTCCTGAAGCAGAAATGCAGTCAGCTGTGCAACATCCATTGGCAGGAGTTATTTGTTGACAATCTTCGACCAAGGACATCCCAGAGATGCTCAATCGGAGAAAGGTCAGGTGAATGAGCTGGCCACGCCATCCTGATATTCCCATGTTGCTGAATAAACTCATTCACCACACGAGCTCGATGGGGTCGAGCGTTATCATCTTGGAGGATGGCATTACCACCTATGGCCCCCAGAGCAGGCTGAACAATTGGTCTCACGATTTCGTTCTGGTATCTTGGGCTGGTCACGTTGCCTTTGATGATGTAGAGTGGGGTCCTGCCGTGTCTGTAGAAGCCTCCCCAAACCATGACAGAACCCCTACCATAACGATCCACCTCTCGAATTGTGTCATCAGTAAATCGCTCTCCTGGTCGTCTCCAAACTCGAATCCTGCCATCATTGAATGACACAGTGAAGCGAGATTCATCAGTGAAGAGAACTAGACTCCATTGTTGCCTTGTCCATCGGATGTACTCGAGACACCAAGCAACACGGGCTCTGTGATGAGCAGGAGTAAGAGGGATTCTGACTGTAGGACGTCGAGCAGCCAGTCCAAATTCATGTAAACGTCTGCGAATGGTGCTTTGACTGACATTAACGTTTACAGTTTGTCTCAGCTGACATCTTAGAGTGGAACAAGTCACTGTTCGATGGCGCAGGGCTGACAACAAGAGGTACCGGTCATCATGTCTATTGGTGCATCTAGGGCGACCTGCCCGGTGGCGATCCTCCACACTTCCTGTGGCCTGAAATCTCTCAAAAATTCTTTGGATAGTAGAGTGTGACACTGCAAGCCGTCTAGCAACCTCACGGACAGATAAACCACTTTCAACCCACGCTGTAGCTCTCATTCTTTGTAAGGTGTCAAGACTTCTTCTCGGTGGCATGGTTTTTGCAAGTGATGAAACTACCCTAAGTCTGTTGATTGTAAAACAAATTAAGAGTGAACTCTGTTCACGAAAAGTCGCCATTGCACGTGGAATGTCAATCAGTACGATTACTTCACCTGTTTGGTTGTACGGAAGTTTGAAAAAACAAATTAAAAATGAGAATTTATGGTCAGCAAACCAAATTGCACGTGATCACCATGGTTATCGGTGAGTTGTTTTTATGCTATACGTGCATAGAGGACTGTCAGAGGAAGATATTGCACCCATTTTTATTAAAAAACGTCCTTCATTTAATCATTCTATGCCCTTATATAAAAGTGTATTGAAAATAATAGGGTGGCCCTTGACTTTTGACGAGTAGTATATATCTACGGATACTTGTTATGTCACTATTATAAAAGGAAAAACACAGTTTTGTGTGTTAAAGTTCTGGTGGTGATGGACCATACTATCGCGTAAAAAGGAGCCGCTACTGTTTATATATATATATCGTGCAGAGCTTACCTTCAACAAATGCACATCTAGCTTTCCTATCACGTGCTATCTGTTCAAGGTGCTTCCATGTCTCCTTTGTTTCCTTCATGTTTAGGTCTAATTCACTTCTCCGTGTGTGTGTGCGTGTGTGTGTGTGTGTGTGTGTGTGTGTGTGTGTGTGTGTGTGTGTGTGTGTGTGTTTTCCTCCTACTTCTCTTGCCCTGGGTATTCAAGAACAAGTCTGTCCTGTAATGCTATTAGCATGTTTCCTCAATGCGTTTAAAATAAGTATGTACTAAGTTCTTTCTCGACTGTTAGTACATAAAAAGTCTTTAACAATTTAGTTCTTTATACGAGCTCTTTATATGTCGTTTTAATTTAAAACTAAGAAGAGAAAGGGCGAGGGAAGGGAAGACTTAAAAAAGAAAGCACCAGTAAATTGTTTCGTTAAAAGTGAAACTTTTTTGTACTGGCTCAAGACGCAGGTTTGACAAAGAGGGAAACAGCATTGTTTCAAAGGGAAGGATTTATGTAGTGACGAATGCCAAGTTATAATTGGCTCAATTATTTACGTGACTCCAAGTAACAAAAAAATTACTGGCTCACTGTTTCAGATGAGGTCGAAGCAAGTAGGTAAAATGTACGAAAATAATCTGCTACGTATAGAATTAAGTTAGCACGTCACGTGGGGCATTGTTTAGTCTTGTCTCGAATATAGGAATTGGACAATGAGACTTTTACTGTGCCTGGCTGTGTTTGGATTTTGAAGCGGTGCTAAAATGGTTGTTGCCAACATCGTCATCATCAGGTGGCATCTTCACATCGAAGGTCGACTGCAATTGATCTCCAACGTCTTCTGTCTCTTGTCTTGATGGTGCACTCTGATAGACTCTTTCCTGTCTCTTGTCTTGATGGTGCACTCTGATAGACTCTTTCCTGTCTCTTGTCTTGATGGTGCACTCTTATAGACTCTTTCCTGTCTCTTGTCTTGATGGTGCACTCTGATAGACTCTTTCCTGCCTCTTGTCTTGATGGTGCACTCTGATTAGACTCTTTCCTGCCTCTTGTCTTGATGGTGCACTCTGATTAGACTCTTTCCTGCCTCTTGTCTTGATGGTGCACTCTGATTAGACTCTTTCCTGCCTCTTGTCTTGATGGTGCACTCTGATTAGACTCTTTCCTGCCTCTTGTCTTGATGGTGCACTCTGATTAGACTCTTTCCTGTCTCTTGTCTTGATGGTGCACTCTGATAGACTCTTTCCTGCCTCTTGTCTTGATGGTGCACTCTGATAGACTCTTTCCTGCCTCTTGTCTTGATGGTGCACTCTGATAGACTCTTTCCTGTCTCTTGTCTTGATGGTGCACTCTGATAGACTCTTTCCTGCCCATCTCTTGATGTTATCTTCTTCGTGCACGTTTGCCTTTAACTCTGTCTTCTGTTTTGGTCTTCAGTGTCCGGTGTTATGTCTTTTTACATGGTCAAAATATTTTACCTGTCTAAATTTGATCTCCTTCATCAATTCTCTTTTCATACCTAGGTTTTCTAGGACCTCTTTATTTGTTTTCTTCTCTTTCCATGAGACGTGCCCCATTCTTCTATATATCCACATCTCAAAGGCTTCAATTCTTTCTTCTAATTGTTTGCTCAATGTCCATGTTTCTACACCATACAGTAATAAAGAATATATATATATATATATATATATATAACATTTGATGATTCTCAGTTTGAATTTGTGAGTTAGTTGTTTAAATGTTAGTATCTGTCTCATGTTGTTGAATGGAGCTTTGGCCATTCCTGTTCCTACTGCGAACAGAGAATGTTTAAAAACAACTAGTAAACAAATGTTTATAAAAACATAATCTCTCTCTCTCTCTCTCTCTCTCTCTCTCTCTCTCTCTCTCTCTCTCTCTCTCTCTCTCTCTCTCTCTCTCTCTCTCTCTCTCTCTCTCTCTCTCTCTCTCCCCCTCTCTATCAGGCTATGTTCAAAGCTGAATATTTTTGCTTTGAAAAAATTCGTCCTCTTCCATGATCTCCTGTTTGTACATCCAATTTTGCATAGTAGGACACGTTCATGCTTGCAACAATTCTTTCACCATACATATTGCTCATATTTCACATGCAGTGACCTACGACCTACGTTTGGACCTCACAAAACTCAAACTAACTTCTTTTGTAGTTGCTTTAGTTATGTAAGTGCTTTATCGTCGAATGATATACTCAGATCTGTCTAAACTAAAAACTACACCACATTAAGAAAAACCTGCATTCACATGTCAAAGTAGTTAAGGCTGGAAAGTGCACCTAACTGACACAGCTCTGTTTTAGTTAATACAATGCTTACATGAGTATTTATTAATTAACTAGTGTAAAAGCCCGCCATAAGACGGGAATTAAATTCAAAAGCACCAATACCTAACGGCAATTTTACTTATTCAAAAGTATTTTAAAAAACCCACTGTGCATCACCACAGTAAACGAACTACGTAGCAGCAGCGAGGATCCCAATGTGTGTATACGGGATCACACATTCTATAAATACTTTTGTGCACACCGTCATTTGCACACTTTTCTTTGTCGAGTGTTACTATTTTCGGGAGAGTACATATAAGGGAAAGAATACAATTAATGTCTAACTTACAACCAAAGTTGTATCCCTAAGCGTTACGCACTGACAGAAAAAGCTGGGATTTTATATATAGGATGCTGTAACTTTAGATTTAATTTTAAAAATATAATGACTTCGTTGCTTCCTTACTCACCCTGTGTGACTGTGTATGTTTACTCACCCTGTGTGACTGTGTATGTTTACTCACCCTGTGTGACTGTGTATGTTTACTCACCCTGTGTGACTGTGTATGTTTACTCACCCTGTGTGACTGTATATTTACTCACCCTGTGTGACTATGTATGTTTACTCACCCTGTGTGACTATGTATGTTTTCTCACCCTGTGTGAGTGTGTATGTTTACTCACCCTGTGTGAGTGTGTATGTTTACTCACCCTGTGTGGGTGTGTATGTTTACTCACCCTGTGTGACTGTGTATGTTTACTCACCCTGTGTGACTGTGTATGTTTACTCACCCTGTGTGACTGTGAATGTTTACTCACCCTGTGTGACTGTGTATGTTTACTCACCCTGTGTGAGTGTTTATGTTTACTCACCCTGTGTGACTGTGTATGTTTACTCACCCTGTGTGACTGTATATGTTTACTCACCCTGTGTGACTGTGTATGTTTTCTCACCCTTTGTGAATGTGTGTGTTTACTCACCCTGTGTGACTGTGTATGTTTACTCACCCTGTGTGACTGTGTATGTTTACTCACCCTGTGTGACTGTGTATGTTTTCTCACCCTGTGTGACTGTATGTTTACTCACCCTGTGTGACTGTGTATGTTTACTCACCCTGTGTGAGTATGTATATATGTCTTACATTAGTGCATCATTATTATCACTTTCGTTTTCGCTTCGTATGGATCACTGAACCACCACTGTAGCTGGTGATCTCGCAAGAAACCTTCACTAAACCATCACATGCTCTTGCAGTGGTAGTTTCTGTAGACATTCTTTATAAACGACGAAGTTACCAACCCCCATGCCCAACCTCATATTGATCGCCTTATACAACATGCTTGAGGAAACAGTGGTCCCATTCTTTCTTCGTCTCCCCAGAGACCCCCCGAGAACTGCCCGGGGGCTACATTATTGGATGCAATGTTAATATTCAGCGGCGGCTTGTTTTTAGGGGATAGTATGGTCCATCGCCACCAGAACGTTAATTGGGAAAAAAAAACCTTTTTTCATATTCTAATAGCAACATATAACAAATCTCCGTAGATACATTTTAATTCTACACTAAGCACTGCTCAAGCTCCCTCCACCATTTCTCTCCCTCTCTCTGTGTCTCTCTCCCATTCCTGCTTCCATAATGCGCTAGCTTCGTCTACTGATCCTTTCTGATCTCGAGGGAAGGACGAGCGTCATCCCCAAAATTGCGAATGAAATGTTTCATGAAGTTTATGTTACATATATTTAACCCTCACAACGCTGGAAAAAGATGCTAAAATTCACACGCTTAGACTATTCAACAAGAGATCTTCTCGCTCATCCCCAAGATAATTAGAGTTGTCTTTCTTGATAATACATTTTACTAAGGACGCAACTGTTTTGTGATTTCATCTTCTTCTTTCTTTGATCTTTAGCCGCCGACCGTCAAAGCAGTCAGTGGCCATCACGCCTAGTGGCGTCTTGTAGGACAACAACAAATTAATTCCACTTTGCTCGGTCGGTGGCCATCCTTCGTACAGTGCCCCAACTCTGGTTCATTCTTTGCATCTCAGCCTCCACAGTCCTCCGCCAGGTTGTTTTTGGTCGGTCTCTCTTTCGTTTTCCTTCAGGGGTCCAAAGCATAGCTGTTTTTGTGATGGCATCGGGGTCTCTTCTGAGGACATGACCAACCCAGTTCCAGCGTTTGCCAGCTATGATGGTGTGCATGTCCTCTTGCTTGCTACGAGTAAGCAGATCTTGGTTAGTGATGGTATTCGGCCAAAAGATTCGGTGAATTTTTGTGTGGGATTTAGTTAGTGTTAAAAAGACACATTAGTAAATTAACTCTCATTTCTTTTTTTCAATTTGACAACAATGTTCAGCGGAATGACTTTCGAACAAAAATAAGATGTAAACCATGTCGTGCCATATCAGCCTGATGGCTTTATTCTTGTTGACAGTGAAGGCGCATTTGACAAACCTCAATGCAAATTGACATGTCAGTGCGACTGGTTTTGAGTAATTGTAAAGATCTTATATGTATGTTTGTATATATTGTATTTCGTCGAATTGACTGGATTATATTTTGAAGTGTAAGTCTTACATACAACAAAATAGTTTTTTTGTTTTTGTATCGTATATTCTGCAGACAGGAGAAGATAACGTGACTATAACCAAACGGACGCAGCAGGCGGCCCATGGGAGAAACTGCACCATATAGTCGCGCGTCAAACGGCTCGTGGAACACACATAGTTAATTAAACAAGGTCTGATTGCAGCGTTTGGAAACTGAGAAATTTCTTTAACATACTTAACCATCGCTGTTATCATCGTCACGATTATCTACATTAGTGGAACAGATATAACACTGTCACCCAACCCATCCCCAGCGCTTTCAATCTCCCATCTTGTTTTCTGTGACGTGGTTGGTTCAGCTATGGCTCGCGATGACTGTATGTGGAGATTATGCTAAGGGCCAACAAACAGTTCAAACATTGACCAACACATTCGATTTCAGCAAGCAATTTTTATGGGTTTGCTTCCCTGCAACCTCTCACCTATATGTATGCTATGGCTCGTGTCCACCCAATAGCACAGTGAGGTGACTGCACCAGTGAGCGACATCGGAGCCAAGACGCAACTCTACCCCAGATCTGGGAGGCTCCGTTTCCGGAAACATCACACACAGCCTATTGAGGCACCGTTCGCCGTTCGAAAGATATATCCCAGCCAATTTCACACAAGCTCCAGACACTGAGATCCCTGCCCTCCACAGTAGCACACATCGAAAAACATAATGCTCATATCTCCAGTGTATACAATATACAACACCACACAACAACCCTAAACTCACAGACTCGGATGCATTTTTTTTTTTGCGCGACGAATCTCTTCAAATGTAATTTACGATTTGAAGCGTGAAAAATGAATGATCGCATCTTTCTTCCGTTGTGAAGTTTCGACCTCACTGGCCCGCCTTGTTGTGCATCTGGATTCATCTATCTGTCTCGCTATGTCCCGTTAACGTACAGTCAGTTATCTGTCTCGCTATGTCCCGTTAACGTCCAGTCAGTTATCTGTCTCGCTATGTCCCGTTAACGTACAGTCAGTTATCTGTCTCGCTATGTCCCGTTAACGTACAGTCAGTTATCTGTCTCGCTATGTCCCGTTAACGTACAGTCTGTTATTTGTCTCGCTATGTCCCGTTAACGTACAGTCAGTTATTTGTCTCGCTATGTCCCGTTAACGTACAGTCAGTTATTTGTCTCCATCACCACTGTCCTTTGTTCTCCTTACGGATCATGAAGCCTACATTCCAGCTGGTCCCCTTGCATGCAGCCTGCACCAAGTATTCACATGTGCTTACAACAGTAGTCTCTGTTGCTATTTGTTTTAGATGACGAGGCTGCAAGCACCATGTTCAGCCTCATAATAGTCGCCTCGCACAGTAGTTATTAACAATACTCATTTAAATTAAGCTTCTAAAAATTACTTGCTGATCTAGATGCTTCTCTGGTGCATGTAATACCCGTCTCAACCCTATGTGGGTTGCAATTTTAGAAAATGCTCTCCATTCTTATTAAGCACATCCAATATGTTGATTTTTATTTGTTCTTTCTTCAAGGCTGCAAATTTTCGTATTTGTTATTATGTTCATTGAGTATCCCACTCCATGCCCTTGAATATCTCTCTCTTGGAATTTTAATGTTCCTTGTTTTAGTTCGTGTACTTTTTCTGTCACGATGGGATTTTTTTTTCCTAATTAAATTAAAAAAAATATTTCTGCTTTTTAAAATATTTTTATATATGTTCAGTAGCCCCGATTTTTTTGGTTATTAATATTGTTATGTTATTAATCATCATCATCATCATCATAGTCGTCGTCATCTTCATTCATCATGTCTCTTTACCTTTCGAAGGAGCATATGCCCTCACCAAGCTCAGGCCAAGTCCCGCTGCTGCATGTCATCAGCTCAATGTCTGTTTTTAAATCCATTTTATTGTTGTCACCACTTTTCTTCTGCATGTACATTTTTAGTCTACTTCTTACTCTTTTCCTGAACAAGGACTGCCTTGTAATATTATCAACAGGTTTCCTTACTATGTGACCAATCCATCACCAGCGTCTTCTTCTCATCTGTGACATTATGGCTTGTTTGCTTTTTCGTAATTTCCTCTCATCGCCTTTATTATCTATTATTTCGGCATACGCACATAATTTCGTGCCTTTCCTCTACTCAGAATTGTTATCCTTTTTTTCCTACTATCATTGTTCAGTTTCATGCTTCGACGCATGACAGGCCAGACAATCGCCCATCCCTGAGAGATTAATTGAATCACCAAACGTGATAATACCACATTGACTCCATGTAAATGCGAGCATAAAGTGTTTGTTCAAGACTGCATAATCACTTCCGAACCGCCAGTAGAATGGACTTACAATACGGGTTTAATTGCATAAACCACGATTTGTCTAGACAGGCAGTCGGATTTGCGACAAGTCCTGTGATACAAGAGATCGGCAGAGTCTGATAAACTAAGTAATCAGACTTCCGAAATTACTTGGGATAGATGATTATAGATAATCGCAGTCTTGGAAGACATTTTTAAGAGGGAGCGGGAAGTGTGAGATAAGTAAACTGTGGCAACATTTTACGGAAAGTGGCTGTTTAAATTCTCAAACGTATAAGTCACGCAGGAAATTCCATAAGCCTTACTCTATCATAACATGTACTTTGAATGCCATTGGTTTGGCAATTTGAGTTGTCAAGATACAATCACTCTGATTGGGAGTTGCCAAGTAGCAGACAACAAGAGTGCGTGGTTGAAGTCTGAAATATAATGTAGAACATTTTAGACATACGGCACTGCATTCCCGAAATCATCAAGTAGAGAGCTCGGACTGAAGCCAGGAAAAAATAGGAGTAAAGATTCTGACTTTAAATAGGACCGGACTTAGTGGAACATTTCTGAACACTGCAGCAAGGAAACCTTAAGTTATTCATACAAGAAACCGAACTTATACTGGACTTACGCACACAGTCGCAGAGGGATTTTTACTAGAATTAAATACCCTGACGTGTGTTCTCGGCATCTATATCAAGTTTTCAAGACTATTTACCTGAGCAAGAAGTCTAAGATTTCTCAATTATTGAGTTTGTTGTACCAGTACGAGGCGACCCGACAATTTGTGGTACGACCCGAAGAGACCATTTGCTGTACTAACATTCAGTGGCTCAAAGCTTGTAATTGACACTTGAAACCTACATTCCACGGGTTGTGAAGATTCTTGCCTTGACCAGGAGCGGTTACTTCCTGACTGATATGGAAACGTGCCCTCACCACAAAGACGAATCAACGGAACCAGCAGCATCGGCACTTTAGCATTTTGGCAAGTCCCATTTTTAGTCGGCCAAACAAAGAACTTTTTTTTCTAAAATTAAGCTTACGAAAGTCGATATATTCCATGATGAGACTTACTGTTTATTAATCACCAGTTCTTATTTATTTACAAGTGATAAAGTAATTGATCATTACATTTGTATATGTTGTTTTTTACAAATTCATAGTTGAATTAATTATTACCAAGAGAAGTGCACACGTGTGAATAGGTATTCTAATATATATAGTTATATCTACATGAAAAGAGCCAATACGAGCAATAATAATAATAATAATAATAATAATAATAATAATAATAATAAGCAGAGGAATTTTACTGTTAATTCAGTTGGGGGCTTGAACGAGTTAATATTATATCTCTCCACAAAAGGCGGCGGGAAAGGTAAAGAGTTAACGTGCTCAGACCCATTCAGCATTTTTCTCGATTTCTTAAATATCTTGTGGATACTCCCTCGAGGTAGAAGCATCATCATTCTTCTATCTGCACCTCTGCCAAGAGTAATCTTGTGCGAAGGTAGACACCTTTGAAGACCCACATTAGCTACTATAGGTTTTGGCCACTGTTGGACCACTACTGCGAGAAAATGGGAGGAAACCAGTGTGGTAAAGTGGGATGTTATAAATATTTATAGGGGACTTAGTGTACTGACTGAGATCAGCTGTGAAGGTATCTATATCTAATAAGAGTAGTGTATTATAGATAACCTTACTTGCTTCCACATATGTATATCTCAGTCAGAATTATTCTGGAATAGTGTGATGACTACGTTATATGTCTAGGGTATGTGTATGATGAAGTGTAAGTCAAAACAACAACAGACAGATAAACAATTTAATTTATTCCACTACACTTGACAACACTGTGACACTCACATACATAAAACACTCTACAAGGATATCTTAAAGGAGTCACTGATAACTTTTCAAATAACAATATGTATTCATTGCTGTCATGAATGTATATGTGTCCTTATTCAAATACAAAGGGAACCAGGAATCACAATCAATTTTAATTACAAGTTATATGTACAGAAGTTCTCAATATGAATATTGTAGTGACATATATTATTAAAAGTATCCTATGTGTGTCAGTTGTGTAGTAGGAATATGAGGTAATACTGGTTTTGTTTTGTTCAAGCTCTGTTGGTATTTGTCATCATGACTTCAATAGTTTGTCTTTATTGGAACTAGTATTGGAGATGTTCTCAGTTCCTGATATTAAAACAATTAAATTCCCCTCTTAATTGTATTTTACACTGTCATTTTAAGATGGGGGTACATAATGTTGAGCTCCATGGCCACACTCTCTTATCTTGCGTGATGACTGCAGAAAAAGGCTCCTCTGCTCGATTACTTTAATGAGTTCTGGAGCCACCCCACTGGTTGCTATATGGACCAAGGAGTATGCTGTCCACCTCTGGCTTCAGCAAAGCTCTGACCAGGTGCTGCTCAATAACTTTAAGACCACGGTCCCTGAAACAAGAAGGATGTACCTTCTACGTCATAACTAATTTATACTCTCTTTCTACACTGAGCACAATACATCACAAACATTGAGTTCAGAGCGTTAGGCCAACTGTCAGCTTCATCTGAAATACTTTATACCAGTATTTCCCTCCCTAATGGTTACTACGCCTCTGCAATTCCAGCATTAATTCTGTCTAATCAATAACCTAGGTGTCAGTGTACTGTTTGGCCATTCCATGCAGTTTTACTTTCCTCCGACACCTTCTGTTCAGGCTGGAGCATTATAGGCTTTACATCATGTTCGCTACTGAACTACACATATATACAGGCATACATTAACACTTTACATTCAATTTTCATTAAAAGATATTGAATATTTCAAGCTTACCACAATTCATAGAATAATAAACAGTTTCGTTGACTGGCAATGAATATAGCACAACTCCGATCTGCCGATGTCCCAGGCTTTATTTTATAACAAATATACACTGGTGCTCAACGCACTGCTTCTTAGTAGGTTTATTACAAGATGTGGCAATGAACAGACGCTCTGAATCGAGTATATTCGCAGCTCTACCCAATGAAATCACGTCCACACATCTTTTCAAAAAAGTACACCTTTTCACGTTCCCCCTGACAACACAAGATAGTATTTATAGCCCGACCAATCGTGTTTAGTCTTACATTTGTTGCGCTCCAATCAATTTGGAGTTAACATGGTAGGCTATTTCCGTAACGTAAGGTTTTTTCAAACACGTTATAAAAAAATTTTATGAGCAGAAATGATTTCATGCTGTCAGGCACCCCCACTATTTTATTTTGGTTATAATTTGGTAATTCCTAGACTATTTGCGTAACGTTTTACATATTCTTTGTCAGCAAGCCCCAAGGAACCCAAATATACAAATTTAAAAGAGCTAAGTGGCTGCGTTCAAAATATGCAATTTCTTCTACCTCCTGTTTCGAAGATGTGCTGTCTGGGTACTGTAATGTTTTCAAACGTAAACCCATCTAATGTCATCTTTTCTAATAAGCGTTTTCCAGGTTTTTTTAAAACCTAACTCTGGGAAGGTTAGTGTTTTTTATCACTGTCCGTCTGAAAAAAAGTTAGTGCATGTGGCCTTACACGCGTGATGGCAGCAATTGTGTATCGCGCGACGCGTGTTTAGTGTTGCATGTGTCCTGCCTTCATTCGCCCCTCTCTCTCTCCTGCTTATCTGTCTTTTAGTTACGCCGTGTATGGGATGAATGAAATATTAAATTTAGGTCATTGTTCAGCTTGCGTATCTCAAGTTTAGTACACGTTTCATTGAAGAAAGCGGGTAATAATATAGTAGGCTTTTACTATCAACGTGAAAGCGTTACAATGTGCAGACGAAGCAGAAAACAAGGGGAATTTCGAGTACAGTCATTGTGACAGCACTGTTATTTTACCATTGCTCTTTTCTTTATTAAATGTATTTGTTAGGCTTCATATTTACCTGATAATTTATATATGTGGATTAGAATATTCCACGACAACCAGTGACATCATCTCTTATTCCACTGGCACTTGTCTGGTTCTTGTCCTATGACACATTAGTGATCTTGCTGTTCTTCACAAGCACCCGTTTATGAAAGTCTGTATTGTTTTGGTTGTTCTCTTTGCTGTTATCCATACTTGAGAGCAACACAATAGGACTGACTTGACATTTGAGTTGAGGATTCTAATCTTTATGTTGGACTTGATTTCTTATGATTTTTACGTATTTGTTAATGCAGTGAAAGATCTTGTAGTTTGTATTATAATTTTGATCTCATTGCCTTTTGAAGATTCTGACTTTTGTGTTGAACTTAATTTCTTTTTATTTCCATATATTCCTCAATGTAATGAAAGCTCATCGTACCTTGTGCATTCGTATTTTGATATCATTGTCTGTCTCTCCAACTCTTAATATACTGTGTTACCTCCGCCCATTGCTTTGTCAGTCAAAGGTTACGGACCCAAGAGGAAGAACTACCAGTGCAGAAATGTTCACTTTTATATTCCATTTATTCTCTCTTTGTTGTCAAGACAAAGAATAACAAACACATTAAACTCGTCAAATTACAAAAGTTGTAAAGATATTGATAGATATTTAATTCGTACACTTTAAGAATGTGTCAATATTGCACACTGTTTGAAGCACTATTTGCCCACATTTGTACATTGTCAAGTGCAGTATCGGAATCCGATGTAGATAAATGGGGATCTCCGTATACAACACGAAAATTATAAGGTCATTTTCTCAGTGACAAAAATAGCACTATGGTCTTACTCTTGAAGTGTTTGGTGGATGGAAGCTGTATTTTATTGTTTTAGTGACGTTACAGGTTTCACCGCATCCACCCATTTATTTCCGAATCTATTTACATGCAAATATTTGCTAATGTAAATCTAAATGTGCTCTTAGTATTTCATGCTAATCTCTATTCAACAGAAATGGAATTTACACGAAAAAAATAAGCTAGTGATTCTCAACCTATAAGTTGCGGGAAACATTGAGATGGGTCACGTCACTTACTTTTCCTTTCTGGAAGGTTTAATCGGCATGTATTTTGACTGAATTCCTAAATGTATTTCCTGGGTTGCCAGTTTCAGCAACTGTGAAATTTGGGTTAGTTTCTTAAAAAAGGCTGCGAGTCAATGAAAAGCGTATTTTATTTATCTTTTTTTCATTCTTTTCTGCAGACATCTGTCATTTCCGTGTCTGCTTTGCGCTGAAGAACGCTTTCTTTGAGGAACGGTTTCTGCACATTTTGTGAGTCCTAGTTTTATGTGAAACGTTTGTGACTGATTCTCGGACATGTAGATCCCGGGTTAGCTCTTAGGCGATGAAGAAATAATCGGACAACTTCAGGCATGCCGCAAACTGCGGGTAATATGAGGATGCTCATGAGGCTGGCAACTTGAACTTGTAAAATAAATTACAACAGAAGCCAATGAATTCGTGACCAACCGAATAAGAATTTATCCTGGAAGTTCTAAAATACTTTGACAAGCATGGGAAACAAAGAGCCAAGGATCCAGACCCCGAGGACGACCCAGAGTCCGCTGGGAGGACAACATTAGACAATCTTTGAAGGACCGAGGACTAGAATGGAACCAGGCCAGGAGGAAGACAGCCGATAGAATAGTCTGGCGCTCTCTCTTCCAAACCTCTACACCTCACGGTAGAAGGGGAACGACTAAGTAAGTAAGTAAGTAAGTTCTAAAATACAAGCACCGATTGGCCCAATCCGCCACGCGTCATCATTCTTAACCTGTAACCTTTAGTATTGTCGGCTGGAAAAGAGTTGGCATGGAATAACGGTTTGGATTCATAGTTTAGGACCAAATGACGTATTTCAACTTTTTTTGTGTGTGGAAATCATGGTCTGGATTAAAAGTATTTTTTGATTAATCAATCGATTAACATTCATTGCTCTCAGTCCACTTTTAATCAGTGTTCGGAAATTAAGAACTTCAAGAGAACTCATTGCGTGTCATGTGACTTGTTTATATTCTATGTTAAACACATTTTTGTTTTGTTTACACATTGATTCACTTCTTTCTATAAATAGCAGCTGCCATCACCGGTGTCAATACCTTGTCGAGGTATGGCGGCTTACGTACCCTGATTACCCCCAGAGCTATGCCAGCGGGAGTTTTACTCCTGGAAGTTTCTACCAAGCTGGACAGGTTTGCGCGGGCAGGAGTCAGACTAAAGCAGACACCCTGATCCTCCAGGTTGGGTGTTTTAGCATAGGGCTGACACCCCTGTCTATGTAAAAAAAAAAAAAAAAAAAAATTAAAGTTACGAAAACAACAACGAATAAACAAACTTTGCTGCGGGACGGACATCCGGAGTCTGAAGCTCGTATGACTGTCAGTGGTGAACGCCGGACGGAGTTGGGGCACTGTACGAAGGATGGCCACCGAACGAGCAAAGTGGAATCAATTTGTTGTTGCCCTACAAGACGCCACCAGGCGTGATGGCCACTGACTGCTTTGACGGTCGGCGGCTAAGGATCAAAGAAGAAGAAGATAAATAGCAGATATATCGACTGTGCCACTTTCAACACGTGTAAGCTTAACGTATGTTTACATTTGTATAAGTGAATATTGTAACAAATACATTAAAGAGTAAAGTCAATTATCATTCACCATAATTGTCATCATTATCATCCGCTCTAAACGACGCATGGAGCCACTACTGTGGATGCCCCCCCCCACCCCCCTGAAGACGCCTACGTCAATCACAACCTCATGAATCGTTGGTTTCTGTAACAACAATGTGTTTCATATGATGAGGTTGCCCAATCTTATGCACAACCTCATGTTCGTCGCCTTTTACAACACGCACGAGGCGGCAGTAGCCTATTCTTTCTTTGTCTTCCCAGAGTGCCCTGGGTACTTCACGGGGCAAATTATAAACACTTAAAAAAATAAACATTATGTTTGCGAAAGTACAGAAAAATTGCGATATCTATGACGCAAGCTGGTTCTTACTACGAAGCCTTATCTCTTTTTGTTGTCTAAATGCGATACACCTTTTGAGTGTTTATAATTTATGTTTGTTTTGAATATCGCTGAATAAAGAAAGCAGGAATCTATCGTAAAAGAAAAGGAGGAAAAATTGAAGATAAAGAAAGAAAGAGGACAACAAAGAAAGAAGATAATGGACAGTTTGACATCATGTCATGACAATATAATTGATGAACAATACTGGATACAGAAGTTATGGAGCGAAGTAATCATCTATGCCAGCTAGTATGGTATGTGAAGACGTTTAGAAGCAAGATTGTTGATACGTTTGTTGTCTGATTGGCTGCCTCGTGTTTTGCACAACTTGTTATGAGAAGATGTACCGGAAGAATGTCTCAGTGCTGATGGAGGATCGTGCATGAAAACTGCACGACAGGACCCCATGTCTTGTACTTGTGTTAAAAAAAAAAGAAAGGTAAAGGATCCCGTTACACCCCCGTTGAGGCATATTGGGAATATGGTGTTAGGCCCATATTTTCTTGACCATCGGCACACTAAGAGTGATGTGGTCAACATCACGCCGGCCGCCTTAACCTTCCAGGAGTTGTTCTGGAACCCAATTCATGAGGTTGGGTCGACCCAGGAGCCGTTTGCGGTCTAAAAAATTCCACCTCAACTGGGGATTGAACCATGGACCACCGAGCTAGGAAGCCAGTGCACTAACCACGGCTCTTATATGATGAGATTGATGGCGGTAAACACAATGTCACCTCAGCTGCCTCATACGACATGCATGGGGAGCTGTTGTCCTGTCTTTGTCTCATTAGACATCTCTGGGAATTTACGTGAACTTTGTCAGTTTTATCTAACTAATAATACAAGCAGGAAATTGTAGACACTTTTTGATACACGCGTAATATTCAATACTTCATTATTTTATTTCTTTCTTTTTCTCTTCTTATTCATCTGTTTCCTTTTGGTTCTCTTTGTCTCTTTCATCTATACATTCTTTTCTTTATTAGTGCTCATTATTTTATTTTTAAATGCTGTTGCTAAACCTGATGGTAATGCGCAGTTGTCAGGTCTGACGCCGAGTTTTGAAAGTGGCTACTAAATCACAGAACAATTTCTTTGCGCATTGCCATACATCATATATTCTGTCTTCGTTCATTCTTTACCTAAGCCTGAACAAATGGAATTCCTTGCAATATTTCTTTATTCTCACCTACTTTTTTCTTTGTATACGTTTCTACATTTTCATTGTTTTCATGTAATCACCTGACTGACAGTTAAACGCGTTTACCTGCTTGGTTTCAGCAGGTAGACAGTTTTAAAACCTGTATTCTTAAAAGTGGTCATATCTCGGTCCGTGCTAATAATTTCTGCTTTATGACTCATATGGACGTGTTTCTATTGTAATATTATATGTGGCTCTGCGAGATTATATTAAAATCTGTTTGTGGGGTTTGATTATTTTAACTTTTTTCAACATATTGCTTTTCTTGAGTATAACTGGATAATGTAAAAGTGAGTATGCTGTTATATAGCCTTTATAATATCTATCATCATAATCATCATCATCAACTTCATCATCATCAACTTCATCATCGTCATCTTCCTCCTCATCATCATCATCGTCGTCATTAGTATTGTCCTTTACACTCCTTATCGAACATGAAGCCTTCTCTACATCTGGTCCCGTGACCGGAAGCATGCAAAAGTAGTCACATGATCTTGCAGCAGTGATTTCTGTGCAGTTTGTTTTACATGATGAAATTGCCAGCCCAAAGCACAACCTCATAATAGTAGCCTTGTACGACATGCATCAGGGTGCAGCAGTGCTATTGTGGCCGTGGATGATGATAGCTTGTCTACTATTTCCTACTTCTCAATTTTGTGATCGTATAGGGTTCGTATCTCTACCCTAAACAGCAGGCAGCTTATTTGTGGTAAGGGAGACTTCTTACTTTCACAACAACGACAACAGTTCATGTACTGACAGTTGATGGATGATTTCCCGAGTTGAAGATGATTTTACGAGTTGTTGGATGATTTCACGAGTTGATGAATGACTTCACGCTGACAGCAGTAACAGTCAAATGTTGAACTTTATTTACATGATCAAAACAAAAATGTTGAAGAAATTACACTGGCTAACAAAAAAAATTTTTTTTTTCTTTCTCTAACATTTCTATGTTTTTCTGGTCAATTTTAATGCGCTGTTTTTAAATCTGCAAACCGTTTTTCTCTATCAGGTCGGGATCTCTAGAAATACGCAATTGAAGGTTTTTAACAACGCATACAGTATTACAACATCATTCGTACAAGAAGTATAACAGTTATGTAGGCTTGAATTTCTTTGCAGTCGACTTTCGTCGGTGAATGGCATGTGGTACATCGCGATGAAGCATCCAACAATAATCGGCAAGCATGGTCACACTCCACCGTCCTTGATAACGTGACTCCATTACGGCGATATCTTGATGGAACCGTTCTCCATGTTCATCGCTGACTTCGCCAAGGTTGTCAGGGGAAAAGTCATGATGCGAATCGAGCAAATGGATTTTGAGGGACATGTTACAGCCCATAATTCTGTATGCATCTATGCACTGCTTAACAATATGCACATAGTCGACAGATTTGTGATTTCCCAGAAAGTTATCGACAATCGATTTGAATGCTATCCATGCGCGAAGTTCACTACCATGTAACAAGTTCTCGAATTGTTTGTCTGCAATAACTTTCCTAATCTGAGGTCGTACAAAGATACCTTTCTTTATCTTTGCATCACTAACTTGCGGAAACTTTTCTCGAAGATAAGTGAAAGCTTTGCTCGTTTTATCTAACGCTTTTACGAAATTCTTCATGAGCCCCAACTTTTATGTATCGGTGGTAAAATGATGCTGTCTTTGTTAACTAATGGCTCGTGTATTACATTTTTATGCCCGAGCTGCATACGATCCCTGATAGGCCACACCTTTCTTGCATAATGTTCCTGTCTGTTGCGGCTGTCCCATTCACATAGGAAGCAACAAAATTTAGTATACCCAGTCTGCATGCCCGTGAGAATTGCAATGACCTTTAGGTCTCCACAAATTCGCCATTGATAGTCATTGTACTTTATTTTTTGCCAAATGTATAGCCATATTGTCATAAGTTTCTTTCATATGAACAGAGTAGGCGACTGGAATTGATGGAAATAAATTTCTATTATGCAATAACACGGCTTTTAAACTAGTCTTGGAAGAGTCGATGAAAAGTCGCCATTCGTTGACTATGTGCTCATGACCGAGGTGCACCATTAGACAGTTTACATCTTTGCAATAGCAAATGTCATCATCCATCTCAAAGTATTGAACAAGTTCTCTGTGTCGATGACGAAATTTAGATATCGGAGTATTGGGCGCTAAAAGATTCCATTCTTTGTGTCACGAACCGAGTAATTTCGCTTGTCCTTTGGTAAGAGCGAGATCACGTATTAGATCTGAAAGTTCTGAATGGTCAATTAAGTGAACACCATCATTCACCGGTATATAATCCGAGTCAGAATTAGTTTCTAAAGCAGGTAAACTATCAATTTCTGATGGTTCATTCACCTCCAACGGATATTGTTCTGGTGGAACTGGGGTCGGACACGTGATTGGATCATGAGGCACTGGTTTCGAAACCGATTCAATATTTGGATAAACCACAGACTTTCTAGTTTTAAAAGTGAAACCATGGATATTTGTCGAGCAGAAGTAACAATCAGTAGCGTGATTTGTCGGTTCACGCCATATTACTGGCACTCCAAAAGGCATCGACTTATGGAATGCTTCGGCGATTTTCGTAACCAACCTGCCAATGTATTTGCACAAGTCGAACAAACTGCATTTGGCTTCCAAGATTTCTTTGCATCATCAACCTTCGAATCGAAATAAAGTTCATATGCTTTCTTTAGTAATGGTGTGAAGTTTTTCTGGTGAACACGATCGGTAAAATATCCGCAAACGTAACAGAACAGATCAGCCGAATTTCTACAACTTCTAGAAGCCATATTTTGCTCAGAATTATTTCAAAATACAGTAACTATTTGAAAAATAGCGTAACATATGTTGTGCATCTTTTAGCAGTATAAAAAGTAGAATTATTTTGCATTTTATTAATTTTTAATAAGTTATATAGTAAAAATGAAACGGAGCAAATAACGGTTTCCCAAAAATATATTTATTCACAAATATCTTAAGAACCCGACGTGATAGAGATAAACGGATTTCAAATTTGAAATCAGCGCAAGAAACTGACCTAAGAACACTTATTCTGATATAAGAAAGAAAAATGTTGTTTGTCAGTGTTATATGCCCAACCTTCCTCTCATGAGGCCGGGAGACTTTATACAGCAAAACTTCAGTAGGTAATAATAAAATGTCAGTTTCTTTCATTCTCTCTCTCTCTCTCTTTCTGTCGTTGCTTCTATGTTCATACTGTCCCTAGGGGCTATAGTGGTCGTGGCTTGAGAACCACTGTTGTCACTATTTTTCTTGTATGTACACGCTGTTTATTCTATTTGTTCTGACTTATTTCTTCTGGTTTCTGATTTCTTGACTTGGCGTGTCTTAGTGAGACTGGCCTAACCGCCAGTAGTGTTGCTTTACCAAGTTATTCTTCTGCTTACTAGCTTGTCACTTGTCTATTGTACTTCTCTAATTGCTAGGAGACTAAAATGTTCAACGTACCTGGGTTTTCGAAAATACACTCATTTTATCTGACTGGGAACCCTGTTCTCTTGTCCTCAGAATAAATCACAAAACAGTCATACATGATTGTGGCATGGATTGCGATTGAGCGTCTAGACGATAGTACATTTTTTCTGTCACCACAGAAATCAACCAGAACACTTTGGCTTATCGCCCGATAATAACTCTCAATTGCGCAAGCCACTTCTAACTACTATCTTTAACACCATTCAAAAGCAAAACTTGCTTCTAAACGCTATCGCGTCTGAGATCTAACTAACTTAATTTAAAACTTCGATTTTCCACTTAAACATGTAAACAAATATGTAAGCTAACTAATTTCTAACTAATTAAATAAAATGTTTATGTGATCTAACTATCTGTCTTGCTTGCTTGCTTGTTTGCTATTGTGGCAGATAAAGGGAACGACTGACGGGCAAAGGGAACGAATAAGGAGAATTAGAAATAGGAAGGTTCAGATATAGTACAAAAAGGGGATGCGCGAATAAGGATGTGCAGGAGAAAATAGGTGAACGAAATCCAGTTAGGGCACGCTTTTCAGCAGTTCAGAAGCGTGAAGTAGAGAGTGCGGATCGCACTGATACACGAGTAGCCATGCTGAAAGGCATACTCAAGTAGTTTGCGTGATGAATATTTCGCGGACAAGAAGACAAGTTTGGGTGATGATATTCCGGTTCCATCAATAGATAACCTGAACACTGAGAGGATATATATAACAATAGACTAAGAAATTGTAAGGAAGAAAGAACAGAAATAGAGACTATAGCACCTGAGTGATCATCTATGGTTAAAGGTCATAATGTGTAGATTCGATACTGAACGAGATAGAGAGCGAGGACAGGAATAAATATTAAGGAAGAACTTACATATTATATAATTATATGATGGACCACGATTGTGGAGGTCAAAGCAGACAGCAACGGTCCACCCACATTGCAAAATCTCCAGTATTTCAAGTAACTACGGCATATGCTGTCATCTCCTCGCTTCAGGCAGAGTTTTAAGGCCCTGGTTGGTGGCCCAGACCAGAAACAAGACTAGACACGTGAAACTGGACTTATGAGCTTGTCGGGGATGAATTATCAGATAGGTAATAGATGTTTATAGCCCTGTCTGAGCAGAGGTTATAGTGATGACAATGTGAAAGTAAGGGGTAAGATATAGTTTTTATCACGAGGGTGATCGTGTAAGAGAAAGGACAGTCTCTGGATAGAATAATTTATCTAATCCAGCCTATCTGGACGACGATATTTAAATCAGACGCATTTTCTCTCCGTGTACGAAAATACAAGTTACACTGCACTCACATGCACACAATTCTGTGATAAATACGCACGAACGTGAAAACAAACTATGGATAAAATACAATGGATATGGGTTGACCGACACGATAACTAAAGGTTTAAAAAAGTTTATTATTAATAGAAAATCACAACATAAATCATATGCATCAATAGATCATGGTTTACAGACACAATGAAAATTAATCAAATAGGTTCTCCCCTCTGGTAAAGGAAAAGAAAGGACGATCCCCACAGGGGTTAATTTACCCAAAAGATCAAAAGGTAACAATAAGTGATGAAATAGTCAGGATGGGAAAAGAATAGGTCCCTAATGTAATCTATCCCGTGACTATTCAGATTACTGAGATAAAAAAGAAAGAAAGAAGAAACCATATAAGTATATGATGTTAACAAAAGACATAAGTTTCTTTCTCTGTTCATTCAATTCACATACACGCAGTGGCCACTTTCAGACTATGCTTACCCCAGTAGTTTTCGCAGGCATTCCAAGGAAATACACTAATAAGTAATAATACTATTAAGTGTCAAATTTTAGTTTTGCCAAATCCAGCCCCAGACTCTCCGTAGTTGCTGACTGCAAATTTCACAGGAGTCGCTAGAGTCGGTGTTTTAATTTGTCCTGGATACAATAAGTTATCTATGCCTTCAGTTGGTTGGAGTAGGGTTCATGCGTGGTGATCGCTGATGTAGGATAAATAGAACATATACAGTTCCTAGGTTGGTTAGCCTTAGCTGGCTGAAACGCTAGGTTAAGTTACACAAATGTTGCTGACAATATATTTCGTTACAGCTGGCTGATGAGATTGATATAAATAAATCTGGTAATAGTTCTGGTCCAGTTAATATTATAATTTAATGCTTCTATTCTGCTTTCTCTCATGGAAATGGGGAAACTTGGACCGCACAGGTCACAGCAAGAAGCTCATCTATATTAAATATTCTTGGATGCTTTTAATATTATAAGTTCGTACTTGTATAATCATAAGTTCATATGGCCATAAGAAAAGCCGCTAGTACTCAGGTTTGATCAGCCTATATTTTAAGAAAAGAAAATATAAACATTTAACCAAATTATCAATATCATATCTAACACGTGTTAAAATAGGACCTCTTCACCACTCTGTTATAAATTAGATTTAAAACACACGTGTCTAGATTATCCTATCGTTCCTTTAACGTGTGATATGAACACTAGTCATTTATAAAATTACATAAAATGGATAGAAGTAAATAATATATGCCGTCAGTAGACAGTTATTTAATGTATGTACTGGTCAATTTAAAACATCTCTTACTGGGAAATAGCGAGTAATTAAATTTACTTTACGGCTGGAAAATTTAGCTATAAGTTTAATTAGCAAAGAAAATCTCAGTGAAATATAATGAAAACTTTAAAAACACTAAATCACTTTAAAACTAGTGTATAAATTACCGCAATCAGAAAAATGAAACACTCCACGAAAATCTAATAATTTTCACTCTGCACGAGAAATCTTAAGATAACGAGCTAGTGAATTCAGATAGATTTCTGGGAAACTGATCATGGCTATCGGAGAGACATGGTATATATTGATAAATTTCGTTCTGTCGTTCTTAAATGCGAAAGTCACACCTACTGCCTGACCCAAGCCAATTTGCCGTTTGATTCTTGAATCAAAGGTAATTTTACCACCTCTTCCGCTTCTGCCTCTCTGGCTTGACATTCATCATCTCCGCCTTGCCGAATATCAACTACGCATTTACTTACCTTGAAAGTTTTACAATCCAAGGTCCGTCTCAGACTGAATATCTCGTTCCCCTGATTAAAGAATCTATTACGCCATGCTCCGCGCTTCGCTCTCTGTTTCACATAGGGCTTAATTGCCAGATGGCTCACGTGTTAATTTCACTGGTGAATCCTTCGTTCATGTAGCAAAAATATAAACTAGATGGGGAGGGGCAAAAGTGGATGATTACTGCTACACTATTTCCATCTGTGACAGAGCTGATTATGCATTAGATTGTTTCTTTTGTGCACAGGAAGACAAAGTACGCTATACATTATGATATTATGATTTTGGTGCCGTAACCAACCTCTAGCAGCACACACACATTGTTTCTAAACAGTAGTTCAGCAACGAGAGTATATGCTGACATCTCTCCTCGCTTCAGGCAGAAGACACAGATACGTTTTGACGCTGTGACAGATTTCATCAACCACGACGACAGAAAATAACACAGACAGAAGACACCATAATACGTTTTCGGATCTGTGACAGACCTCAACAACTACAGACGGTACAACTCAAGACAAAAGTCATGTTTGCGTTTCGATAACATATGAAAAAAGCAGAGTGACAACAGTGAAAGTTGTAAACAGAGAACAAAGTGCACAGTATCGGAACCAGCCAATCGAAAACGCCACCTCGGAAACCAAGTCAGAATTTCCTTCTTTCAAACCGACCTGCACGAGAATAAGTCGCCACAACAAGGCAAGGTTGACATTCGCTGTCCTGTAACACCAACTCGGAAACAAATTGTTTTCCTTCAAATCTTCCGGCACGGGGACGACTCATCACAGCAGACGCAAGGTCGACGTGCATCGCTCAACAAGTAGGGTGAGACAGATCATAGAGTGCATTACAGTAACCAATTCACGGAAAGAGGCTCGCGTGTAGCAAAGAATACGGTGTGTAGTAGATTGTATAAAAATATAACAAAAGCATTTGTTAAAAAGAAAAGTCGGTCACGCGCGCAACATCGCGACAAAAACGAGTACTCCAACGCAGACGGCTGAATTAATTAAGTTAATTAGACATTATAGTAATATTATTGTTATTAATATTATTATTGTTGTCTTATTACTATTCTTATCATTATGATTAGTATTGTAGTCTCAGTAATATTGAATTGTAACAGTGCATGCATAAAATTTTTTTTTGTAACCGTAACATTATTTTTTTTCCCATGAAACCCAAGACTAATAGAAACAAATTTCCGTTCATTTTCAGGTGCAAGTAAGTTTAAGTTAACGTTAGAAATAGGTAACTTTTTTTAGATTTTATGATGGTACAGACCGAACAGACACAGTATAACATGCAAGAGAGTCAGACTTTAGCCGTCGTAAAGACGATTACCGACACATTAGCCAAGATAGACAATAGTGCTAGATACGCAAACATAAAAGGTAATGTAGACTTGTTTACAGGTTACCCACACGCATGCCGTAAGTGGCTTACAGACATTGATAAATATGCAATGTCAATAAATGCAGATGAATTTGAAAAAGTGAAAATTGCATTTTTTTCGTCTGCTGGTCTGGTCACTGACTTTATGAGAAGGCGATTGGACACATGCCCCAATGAAACGTGGAAAGATCTCAAGGCAGAGTTAGATAGACGGTACTCCTTAGTGTCCGATCCACAAATTGCTTGGCATCAGTTAAGGAAGCTGAAGCAAGGCAAGAATGAGACTACGCAGATGTTCAGCGATAGACTGCTGAATCTTGCAGAAGAAACATGCATGGGCCAGGAAGTCAACCTCAAAGAAATGGACAATCAGCTGGTAGGTATATTTATTGATGGCTTGAATAATAATTCATTAAAGTTAATGTTGTTAAGGAAGGATTACAGGACGCTGGAAGACGCAATTTCAGCTGCCGTGGCAGAAGAAAATGTTAAGAAACTCTTAGACATCCGAATGGGACAGGCGGAAACACAGGAAGAAGCGGAAGAACCGATGGAAGTGGACCAGGTAGATAGACGGAGACAGCAGCAGGGTAGGTATAGGAGTGGAAGACAACAAAGAGGAACATTACAGGTCACACCTAACGTTAGATGTTTCCGGTGCCAAAAGATTGGACACATAGCAAGATTCTGTAAGCAACAGGTAAGGTACGAGAGGCCAAGTTCACCAACTGGTCAGTAGTTATTCTCACCAGATAGGTTCTAGGTTTAGGGATAACAGAGGTCGTGCCTTCTATGGTAACACGCTAGCATATACACATAACGTCAGAGGAGTGCACCACCCTATAGTCTACGATACGAGTAGACAACCTTATGTGCATATGAGAACAAACGCACACGACAAAGATAACTACAAACCATATCACAGACAATGAGCCACAGTGCACCATCGTGGAAGTTGGTTGGACAAAGGACGCCAACTACAAAAATGGCAGGGATACAGAAAGAGGATGAATTGGGATAGCTCAGTCGTACATAAGAATAGACAACACACGCATGAGAGGAGAAACATTGGTACATAATGTGAAAGGGAGAAATGGAAATGAAACAAATATCAACATAAGCAGGGACATCATGGAACATGTAATAACAGTGACAGGACACTCCCAACTTTCAACAGCAACAATGAGTTAGGACATTGGGATAGCCTGAAAAGGAGAAGAATAAGAATGGCGGTCATGAATTTTGTGGGAGAAATTAGAAAAGGGAAGTCCATAGAAATAAATAACATCAACATAGCAAACCAACAGAAGTGCCAGATAAGAACACAGAATGGTTGGAAGATGAAGGTAAAACCGCTAGGAGTGTGGAAAAAGATAATAGGATTTTGCCAGCAACATGTCACAATAAAGGAAGAAGGTAATAGGAATAGACCATGGGCAAGTCACGTTAGGACAACAGTCCAGAAGCATGAAAACATACAGAGAGACAGGGTCAGCGTTGGTACACAAACAGAAACAACTACGAGTATCGGTACACAAACAGTGGTGGTACCACAGCATAAGGATGACACCAAGGTAAAGAATAAGAAGGATGAACCGATGCAGGTATTACTGCAAGAAAATGAAAGATCAGTGAAGGCGAATAATAGAAAAGATAGGGTAGAAGAAACGCAGGACACTAACGCATCGTACAGGCATATAAGAACAGCAGTAAGAAGGAATCCTAAGAAAACAGGTCCACAAGAAGTACAGGACATGGACACATCTTATAGGCGTACAAGAGGAGTAGAAAAGACGAAACAGGAGGGTGTAAATACAGTACACGAAAAGTACCAGCTTGACACAGACTCAAAATCCGATTCGTCAAGTGGGGAAGATAGAGTTATGGACTCCGACGAATATGCACAAGGCTACAGGTCGGACGAACTCGATCATAGAACGGACGATGAAGGCAATAGAATTTATTGACCGAAAAAGGAGAATAGTGATCTTGGATGCATAAATCAGATAAAGACGAAGAAAATAAGCAAAATGGCTGAACCAAGTGTAAATGAGATAAGGAAGGCAATAAAAAGTACCCTAGGAGGAGCCGATCTCAACACCCTGACAACAAGGAAGGTGTGGAAATTGCTGGAGGTAAAGTTTGATACAGACTTATCAGAAAGGCAACAAGAAGTGCACAAACTTGTGATCGAAATGATGGATGAAGAGACAGATATGGAGGACACAGAGAATGAGCATTACAAAGAAGAGGATAGATCGACCAGGAGAAAAAGTCGACAGAGAGTTAATGAAGCAGAATATAGCAATAGACGGAGATGGTCTTCAAAATCGGTGTCGACCGACTCAGACAGTGTAGTGTCTGAGGAGAGTGACGGTAGTCATAGACATAAAAGGACTTATAGAAGAGTAGAGAATAGTAGAAGAATTAAGGAAGAAAGGAGGAAACATAGAAATAGCAGTAGAGAACGGCAGTACCCAGTATACAACCTGGATAAAACACTTTCAGACAGGGCAGAAACGTGCAGACAATATATGGAGACGATCAGTTACGCTGGATGGAGAGAATTGTCGAAGGCGGATTGTGACAGACGAACTTAGCTGACCCTGATTGACCCTGAAGCGTTGGATGATATAGTACGACCCTTTGTAACGATCCCTTCGTATAGCATCAATGCCCCCGAATATATTGTAACTTTTCGTCAAACGGGATTTTTTTCACCTGGACTCATTAGCTATGCAACCTTTCCACGCAGATGGTCAACACGTTTGCTGATTAATATGTGGACAGTTTATCTACCGTTCATTCTGGCCATCGCATTGATTTAAGGAGAGATAAAATCACGCCCATGGACATCTCCTGAGCAATCATATGCAGGTATTTTCATTAACTTGGCCAGTGGAGGGCGTTGCCAGCATCAGACGATAGTAGTGACCACGATCAAAGACACTGGGGGAGATCTCAGGAAGGACTGGCGGCATGCTATCAAAGGCAGTAGTGGTCCATGAAACGAGCGACGCAAGTTTCCTGCCGGTATTTCGCATCTCGGTGTTAAACACGAAACCGATCGCAGTAGGAGCGAACGGGAAAGCCGGCGCAAGCAGCGAGCGAAGATACGAGAGACCAGGGGCGGCTTCTCTCTTTGGTCTGGCGGTCAGATTCCCAAAAGTCTTCTGAGATAAAAAAGGTGTCAAATTTCTCATGTCCCCCCAATCTTGCATTCCAGTTGTAGATATACAGACCATGAAGAAATGCATGTTATCACTCGTTGGCCAGAACTTGACAGAAGCACTAGCGATATTGAAATCTTGCTATAGATTTTCCCCTGGATTTTCATATATATTTGCAGTGAATTCTATTCTGTGCAAAACGGTAAAATATAACTGGGTCTAGTGATCAGTGGTCTAGTTCATTCATTCTATTTCACTGGATATTGTGTTAATTTAAATTTATTAAATTAAACCATCTCAATAGTTCCCAGTTGTAAATGTAATGTTATACCTGTTATATTATTTCCAAAAATAATAGAGGCTTAAATGTTAAAGTAAATTTTAAAGTCGCAAAGGAATGTATAATTAATAAATTTAGTTAAGTCCTATATATATATAGATTTGTGTTTTAACCATTAGAACTCGCGCAGTGTTTTACCTAATACAGAATTAAATACGCGAGGGTATATATATATATATAGATAGTCTTAACGGGAAATGCATCGCGCTTTAGAATGTTATTTGATTTTTCGGTATATTACATGTCTTTTTCTTTCATACAGAGTGATCGTAACCTTTGCGATCCCAGCATAAAGAAAGCAATAAAGAAATCATACAGAGTCCTTTTCAGACTCGGTTCTTAACTTCCAGATATATTGATGGAACATTTTTAAATATAATTCTTGTGGCGGTCCGATGCGACCTAGCTATCAATTACATGAAAGAAAGCACCCCCAAGAACTTTTTAAAAATAAATCATCAAATTTAATTACAATCTGTAATATAAACTGGAAGATGAATAGTGTGAGTAGCAATAATTTATTTACGGCTCTACTGTGAGAGAATACATATTTACCTGACTGTGACTGAGCCTAATTTTTCCTCACTGGATTTAAACCATACCGGTCAGTTGCTATCATCACGCCTTGAAGGAATTTTACCTCCAGCAGCGAAATTAAAGAGACCTCATTTTCACCCCTGTATTGAATTGTGTCAGTGCCATCCCATAGACTCCTTTTTATATAATAAAAACATAATAACTCTGAGTCTTCAAGTCCGGCGATTAGTGGGAATATTCGCTATTAGCAAACCTCGCTACATCTGGGGCGGGACATCGAAGTACTAGACATTTTCACGTGTCAAGAGTAATTGTTGTTTATATAATTCTATGGATTGTCTGATGCTGCAATCGGTAAGTGTGTGTGTGTGTGTGTATGAGTGTGGATCCTCACGCGCGTGCATGAATGACAGGAAATCTAATTGTTTTTGCAAACCATTTGTTAACTTGCCTACCGGGCAATACATTTTCTGTATACCACGCATTGTTCCTTTAAGTGGGATATTTTGTTAACTCTGTTCAACCCCCTCCCTTTCAATTGCTTAGTAAAGGGAAGAACAATTTGGGATAACAGGTTTTTTAAAACCACCCATACCTAGTATTGTAACCCCTCTTTCAGAGTAATTAACTTCACTGTTAGGTTACATTACCTATGTTCCTGATAACCATCTATTTTTGGACTGGGTTCATCTTTGTCTAATAAGCGGGAAGGGCTTAGTCGATACCAATCTTCTTCACCCCCTCCCCACCTTGTTATTTGCATTTTCTGTACTTATGATAATTTTATGTAACACTTGATATTTGTTTGTGATTTGATTCTTTTTTGGTTAATAAACATCATAAACCTAGTTAGCACTGTGTTGGAAATACCCAAAGCCCAACATTTCCCCTATTTGTTTAATATAGTTGTATTCACATGCGTTTGTGTGTTTGAAGCACCAAATCGGTGTGAGCGCAGATGTGTGTCTGGAAAACTGGCAAATAATTGTTTAACCAGGAGAGACTGAAGAGTAGATTGAGAGAAACGATTTGTCGTAAATAAGTCTGTCTTTACTCTCCTCCAGCACTCTGTGAAGCAACTGTTTACTCTCTACAATTTCTATCACTGAGCTTTCATCATCATTCTCCACTCTAAACCGGACCACTATTTCTAAGACTCCTTCTCTCAATATAAATTTACGACACGGATAAACGATGGACGGGGAGGAATGAAAATTGCGGCGTCAGCTAAGTCGTGAGGAGACTTTTAGTGGAGTCATTCTCCACCGAAAACAATAGAGAACCATAGGGAAATGAATAAGAGATGAGAGCCATGGAGAAATGACGGGAGTATTGAGAAGCCACAGGAAGGATGGCACAAACATATAGAAGGGAGAGTTCTATAAGGAACGAATGTGGAAGTGACACGCCATGGAGAAAATGGCAAAGAGAGATTTTTGCGGCTGTAGCCGGAGTCTTATGAAGACTTTGGGGAAAAATCATATTTTTTTTCTCCGTAATACAAGAAGAAAAGACAATTGTGTTAAGAATGTTCCAAGGAGGGAAAGAAAAACATATAAAACGTTAAGTGCGGCGTTTTCCAGACTACAAATGAGAGTCTATGGAGGGTAACCCTCACCGAACAAATACAGACGAAATTCAGACAAGGGGAGACAGAGTGTTATAGAAAAGGAAAGAAAAGGAAGAAGCAAAAAGAGAGGTTCCAGAGAGGGAACGGACATGGAGAAGCCAAATAAAAGTGACAGATCAGCAGCAGAAAAACACGCAAGTAGGTAAAAGCGACAAAATGGTTTAAGGTAGGTAGACCTAAGAAGTTTCAAATATTTTCGTGTAGGAGACTATGGACAGAGGTCTAGTTAGTAAAGGATGAACAGGAAGATGGCAATTCAGTTTTGCCATGATAGTAAATGGCTCACGCCATCATGAATTATGTATATCCAAAGACACGACAGAAGACATGTTTAGGCTCTATACGAGAGAAGAAAGAGACTAAACAATTCACACCAGGTGTGTGGTGACAGACAATAATAGAATATGATGGGTTTACGTATATGACAATAGGAGTGACTGGGTGACTAAAAGGAAATAAACTTTGTATGGATAAATACAGAGTGGGCAGAATGTGAGAGCGAAAGACAAGGGTTAAGAACGAGTCATAAATGTAAAGAGGAAAGGTCACTTAAGAAAAGTGACGGGGAAAAGAGTATTCTCTAGTTTTTGGTATGATAATATGTTGTAACATAAGAAAATAATGACATGTTAAGTGATATGAAAAAATAAATAAATGAAGACCACTAAGGAAGTGGAATGTATAACATGTCAAAAATATGTATTTGAAATCATGTAACATGACCAGATAGGACAAAGAATAAGGAGATGTTGATGAATGTATTTACTGTTAAAAGGGAAGGGACAAGAACGTCCCAGTAACATTTGATTATGTTGTGAAAAAAAGAAATTATCCATGGCAAGGATGGAAATTAGTAATGTGCTGAACTAGGATTGTAACAGCACATTGATAAGGATTTTTTGTTGTTGTTTTTTACATAGATAAGTACAATAATGGTTGGTACAGTCATGAAAATAAATTTTTTCACCTACGGATAAATAATTTATTTTTAGGGTGTGTGACAGGTAGGTCTATTCCTACTACCTAAGAGCGAATAGCGTTACTATTATGAACTAGAATATTGTATTACAGACTAGCTAGTTACTTTTACACTAGTCGTAAAGAAATGACGTCATCAAATCTGGTATGGGAAAACAAGATAGCTAAGACCGGAAAAAAAAGGAATGGAGTAGTTTTAGAGACGGGATCAGCGAAGTCGGTTGGGTTGTCAACATCTTGCAGGTTCTCTTTGTAGTGTGATATTTCTTGGGATGTATGGTTTGTACACAACTCAAGAATCTGTACTAATGAACTATAATAGAAGTATCAGAATGTGTAGTCAATTAATAAAAGTATCCATTCATTTTTAATACCAGCTTGAACTTATTCACTGATTGCCAGTTGAAAGTGACTTTGTTTACATCAGGACTGCTAGCACATTAAAGAAACCAGTATTGTTTGCCTGATATATGATAAACAGTACTGCCCGGACATTACAGAAAAGAGTATTGCTTTGTATGTGATAAACAGTACTGCCAAAACATTATACGAAAATAGAATTTGCATGCTCTGCATATGAAAACGGTATTGCCAGTACATGGTATAATGAAAACAGTATTGCCTGCCCTACATATGACAAACAGTGTTGCTGGTATTGAGTAATAAAAGTAGATAGTGTCACTAAAGTTGAAAGTCTTCACCACACATGAGAATTAAGAAACCTGGGTTGAAGATAAATCATCTAGAAATATAATATCTCTTGCGACAGCGAGTCTAGGAACTAGATGACTTGACCATCAAGCACTGTCACAGGGGGATAAGGAGATAATGTGGTAGATAAAGGGAACGACTGACGGGCAAAGGGAAGCATAAGGAGAATTAGAAATAGGAAGGTTCAGATATAGTACAAAAATGGGATGCGCGAATAAGGATGTGCAGGAGAAAATAGGTGAACGAAATCCAGTTAGGGCACGCTTTTCAGCAGTTCAGAAGCGTGAAGTAGAGAGTGCGGATCGCACTGATACGCGAGTAGCCATGTTGAAGGCATACTCAAGTAGTTTGCGTGATGAATATTTCGCGGACAAGAAGACGAGTTTGGGTGATGATTAACCCAACATATTGAATAGTGAGAATTCTTGTTTAGAAGGAGAAACGGTGTGAGTTAACAACACTGAGAGGTCCGGTTCCATCAATAGATAACCTGAACACTGAGAGGAAATATTGATACAGCGACCCCCGCTGTCACACTATGACAACTTTTCTTCTTTCTTCAGACTATTTTACAACTGGCCTACACACTATAGTTCTGTGTTAACACGAATCTGTAATATATCAATCTAATATATTCGCCCGCGTGTCATGACATGTGATCAGATTGTACATGCATGTGTTAGGATACACCAGTGGTTGATGGGTGGTGTAAAAAACATGCTTTGATTCAGGGTCTCTTCCTCTCTTGTATATTGTTGACTTTTAGGCAGGACCTCTTGACGTTGCTGGCTTCTTTTTGATTTGTTCTTTTTCTTCATCTGCTATGCTTCTTCATCTATTAGAATCGTCGATCTTCATCTGTTATAATCGTTGATCTTCATCTGTTATATTCGTTGATCGGCAAAAGACTATTTTAGAGATCTCTTGTTTAGTGTTACTTCCCTTTGGAGTGACCGTTCATTGTTGTTACGTGTTTAAGACCCCTCGGGAAGTAACTTAAACTAGAGATCTCTAAGTAGTCTTTTACCCGTTGATCTTCATCAGTTATAATTTTTGATTTGCTGTACTCGTTAGCTCTGCCTGGTGTAGCGCTGGTCAAAGGTACCAGATCACCATATGTACTGTCTAATGCGAAGAAAGAAGAACGACTGTTGATAACTGATTTACTTGGTAGGCGTATGAGAGACGAATATTAAACGTCGATACTTTATTTTCATGACCAATGTAAATTATGTAATGTTCTGGCTCTTGACAATCATCAAACAGAATGCCCAGCTTTTTTCACGTGGCTGGCGTCTACAGCAATTATTTCAGTAGGTAATAATAAAATGTCAGTTTCTTTTATTCTCTCTCTCTCTCTCTCTCTCTCTCTCTCTCTCTCTCTCTCTCTCTCTCTCTCTCTCTCTCTCTCTCTCTCTCTCTCTTTCTGTCGCTGCTTCTATATTTATACTGTCCCTAGTGGTTATAGTGGTCGTGGCTTGAGAACCACTGTTGTCACTATTTTTTTTTTTTTTCGTATGTACTCGCTGTTTATTCTATTTGTTCTGACTTATTTCTTCTGATTTCTTGACTTGGCGTGTCTTAGTGAGACTGGCCTAACCGCCAGGGATGTTGCTTTACCAAGTTATTCTTCTGCTTACTAGCTTGTCACTTGTCTATTGTACTTCTCTAATTGCTAGGAGACTAAAATGTTCAACGTACATGGGTTTTCGAAAATACACACATTTTCTCTGACTGGAAACCTTGTCCTCTTGCCCTCAGAATAAATAGCAAAACTGTCACACATGATTGTGTCATGGATTGTGATTGAGCGTCTAGACGATAGTACATTTTTCTGTCACCACAGAAATCAACCAAAACACTTTGGCTTATCGCCCGATAATAACTCTCAAATGCGTAAGCCATTTCTAACTATCTTTAACACCATTCAAAAGCAAAACTTGCATCTAAACGCTGTCACGTCTGGGATCTAACTAACTTAATTTAAACTTCGATTTTCCACTACAACTATTTCCGAAGATTCTCGAACAACTTTTCTCACAAACAGCTCACCCAATATCTACAATTTCCGTGCAAAGTCTCTTCGCTCATATAGCTAAGTGATAAAGTTGTTATTTTATTCCCGTTAATGATATCCACCAAAAGGATAAATATAAGTGGATGGAAGCAGACATCATCATCATCAGTTGATAAGATCTCTATGGTGTTGTTTGCTCCACTGTAGTGTATGGAATGTCAACTTGACCTACGCAGTGGTTTGTAGACATGGATTGAGTGTATAATGTGCGAATGATAATAAGGGTTCGTGGTGTTGACAAATGTTCTTTTCTCACACTCATGTATGGCTGGAAGTCATCGACACCAACGACTGTGTACCTTTACTAAAGTTTAATTGGACGTACACACTCGACAGCACAGATAGTGACAAATCACAGGTTGGCATAATACATCATGGTACAGTGGATAACTGGTCTTGCAATGTTATGTTACATGGGCACTCATGTAGAATAATATTATAATGGACTGTCAGTAGCCAAGCACCCAGTATTGCCCATATATATATATATATATCAACTGAGTTTACTGACAAAGCACGTCAGATTATAAACAATATCCAAGATGGCTTCTACCTAATCTCGTCTAGCGAAGATTCTTTAACATAAGGTTCAGCACAGTTTTTTCATATAATAATATTGAACCGCTAGCAATGGGTTCTCATGTGTAGCAGTGATCTCTGGACTAAACAAGCGATAATACGGGCATCCCTTTTCTCTTCTTGAAAGTCACTACATGTTTGGTTCCAAGATGGCTTCACTCGTGAGCTGTCACTCACGTTTGGATACAGATAATGAATCTGTCCTAAAGTTAGTCATTCATAAAACATTTCATTGCTCTGTAGATTTGATCATGAACACTTGACTGCAATCTACAGGATATAGTGCTGCTAGGAATCGAAGTCGTTTTCATCGAGTCAAATATATTCTCTTAGACATTCAAATCGTACCTATCGAAAATGGTGGCTTCGTACGAGAGTTCATAAGAGTGTCTATTATTACCTTGGTATCAGAAATATGATCCTGCCATTCCTTGGCAATACGAATAAACACTGGGGTAAAGCATACACGATAGGTCTAGACGACTATCACTTTCCCCACAAATACTGAGATCACTTTTTCCCCGGCGACAAGCCGACATAGAAGACACAGTCCCTATCAGGACGAAGCCAAATCACACCACACTCTAGCGACACATCCGCCGAATAGCCTTTGACCTCTCTAGAGACAACAGAACATATAGTTCGACTTAGATATGTAAAGATATACAGATATAAGACAGACTCGTCCTACTCAGACAAACAATACACATAAATTCAGGCCATAGATATTCTGAAGCAAGAACAATCTATTACTACCCAAACAAAGAATAAATCGCAGAAAACTGGATTTATCCGCGGAGTTCGATCGAAAGAGCCGACACAACTTTCAAGGGAAGTAACTCAATAATGACTTTCCCTTAAGCACTATTTTGTTTACAAAATATTTGCGAACATAACAAGTATACCAATGTATAATATTGTAAGATATCAAAGACTGCACGTAACAGTCTTACCACACCTCCCGGGAAAAAAAAAAATGGAACATTTTTTTTTTTTTTTTAAATACATCTAGGAGCAACGTACAATAGGCTCACAACGCATGAATAATGCGCAGATGAAAATATCAGGAATACCTATAACGCCTAATATGAGGCTAAGTCGACTTATGGAGCGACTGGTGAGAATGTGTCTCATAAACTGAGAGAAATTATTTCTCTACAAGTATATTTTTCCAGGAAGGTGTCATCAAAGTATAATACAATTCTGGCAATTACACAATGCCTAAAAAATTCATATCATCATTTCGTATTAGATATCTTAAATTTATGATTTATGAAGAAACAATCATCAAAGCACAGCGGTGAATAAACATCAATGAACCGCTATGTAGTGATACAATCATTATATTATTAAATTACAAATGTGTATCTATCATGATATAGAAAAGGAACTACTATAGAACTAGACATATCAAGAAGTCTAAGCCCTAATAGTTATGTGGAATCATGTGGGCATCTTGACAGAATGTCTGCCATCACATTATCTGATCCACGAATAGCTCGCACAGAGAAATGAAAAGGTTGAAGAGCAATTGCATATCGAGTAGACCTCGAGCTCTTCAAATTCTTACTCTGTATAGCAGTAAGAGCTTTTTGGTCGGTTTCTACTATGAAATGTGCGCCTAGAAGGAATCTCTGTAGTTTGAGGATCGACCAAACCATAGCTAATAGCTCACGGTCTAAAACCGAATAATTCCTTTCTGCCGCATTAAGTTTTCTGGAAATATACATTACAGGATGCAGAGTTCCAGAGTACTCTTGCATTAGTGCCGCTCCAATCCCAGTGGATGAAGCGTCACTACGAAGAACGAATGTCTTATCTTTAGTGGGTAGCACTAAAATAGGTGGTGTTGAAAACAGTGTTTTAATCTTATCCAGAGAGCATTGGCATTCCTGAGACCAGTGGACCACATTAGGCGAACCTTTCTTTAGAAGTGTTGAGAGAGGTGCCATGATAGAGGATAGATTCTGAATGAATCTGCCATAAAATTGAATAAGACCTAACAGACTTCTCACCTGTTTTTTAGTCTTAGGGATTGAGATGTTAAGTATCTTACTAGTATTATGGTCCTCTGTCTTTAGGAAACCATGACCAACTCGGTGGCCTAGGAAAGAAATTTCGCTAAAACCAATATAGGCTTTAGAGGGTTTCGCTGTCAGGTTGTGCTCACGCAAAGTAGACAGCAATTCATCTAACCCTGAATAGTGATCTTCCCAAGTATCGCTGAAAAGACAGATGTCGTCTAGATATGCAATGACATCTGACCGATAAGATAGGATTCGGCGCATCATGCGTACGAATGTAGCTGGTGCGTTCATAAGACCGAAAGGCATAAAATTCCATTGGAACAAACCTCTAGGTGTTGAAAAAGCCGTGAGAGGTTTGGCGCGTTCAGATAAAGGAACTTGCCAATATCCTTTAGACAAATCAAGTTTAGTGAAAAAATGAGATTTGGAGAGTCGAGTAAGTAGCTCTTCCAGTAAAGGCATAGGTTCGGCATCGAACTTCGTTACTTGATTCAATTTTCGATAGTCAACGCAAAGACGTATGTTATTGTCTTTTTTACGCACAATAACCATCGGCGAAGAATATGCAGAGGTGGATGGTTCGATTATTTTCAAATCTATCATCTCATCCAACTCTTTCTCGACCTGTGCTTGAAAATGTATAGGTATAGGATAAGGTCTAACCCTAATAGGAGTATGGTCAGTTAGAACAATGTCATGTTCAATGACATGCGTTTGTCCAGGGATGTCAGTGAGTACATCCTGAAATGTTTGCAACATAGTTGAAACTTGTCGCTGTTCTCCTAGAGACAAATCAGGAGAGACAGTAACGTTCTTCCATGATTCACTGGAATGAAGTGGGATCATTGGAAGAGGAAGATTTACATCTGAAAAACTTGTTTCCTCATCCTGTATCACGGACAGTGATGAGTAATGACCATGTTGTACTGGAGAATTGTCCGTTGCTTGGAAAATGGGTTGCAAATAATCCGGACGTTCATGGAATTCAGTAAGCATATTGATGTGGAAGGTTTTATGCTTCCCATCAATATCGACAATATAGTCGACATCGGAAATTTTCGATATTATATCGTACGGACCTTTCCAAGAAATAAGTAATCTGTTTTCCCTACAAGGTAGTAATACAAATGCTTTGTCACCAGGACAAAGTTGTCGTAAGCATCTCTTCTTATTGGCAAATTGCCTTGCCTTCTGTTTCGCAAATTCAGAAGAAGAAGTTGCTAATTTGCATGCTTCGATAATTTTTTGTCTCAACGCGATGACATATTCGTAGGATGACTTTGTGTCATCGTCAATATTGTCAGATGTAATGAGATCGTGAAGCAACGACATAGGGCCACGCGGACGCGCGCTAAAGACGAGTTCAAAGGGAGAAAATCCTGTATGTTCATTGGGTACCTCTCTGTAAGCGAAGAGGGCCGCAGGTAAAACTCTGTCCCAGTCTTGAGGATGATCCTCAGTTATCTTCCCCAGTAAGTTTTTAAGTGTTCTATTAAGGCGTTCGACCATACCATTAGACATTGGATGGTAGATACTACTTAAAGATCTATCTATCTGCAGAGTAGACATTACTTGAGACATGGTATCTGATATTAGTTGGGTGCCATGGTCTGACAATATCTCTCCGGGGAACCCCAGACGAGAAAATATAAGCCAAAGAGCATCTGCAATATCAGCAGTAGTAATGCTCTTCAGAGGAATAGCCTCTGGCCAACGTGTGCACATATCAACACACTTCAAGATAAACTGATGTCCTCTGGCAGACTTGATCTTAAATGGACCAATAATGTCTATGGCCATTTTTTGGAACGGCCGAATAGGAATGTCCGCCGCCTGAATGGGTGCAGCATGCCGTGGACCTTTGGATTTAACTTCCTGACATACTTTACAAGATCGACAATAAATCCGTATGTCCTTGTTTACCAATGGCCAAAAGAAAGCCGCAAGGACTCTTGACTTAGTACGGGAAAAACCCATGTGTCCAGCACACTGAGAGTCGTGAGCGTGCTGCAAAATTTTAACTCTCAAATTCTTGGGAACCAGGATTTGAGAATGACTTGACGTAATGGAGTCTTGAACCATACGTACAAGTACGCCATTCTTCTTTGTAATCCACGATTTACGACTTGTGTCTTTATTCGGATCACCTTTAGTTGCAAGAATGAAGAATTTCTTCAGAGTGGGATCATCTTCTTGCTGTTTTATAAACGAGTCACGAGAAATTACCAAGGGATTATCTTGGTTATGCACTTCATTATCTTCAGTAGATGAAGTTTGAGGCATATTAAGAGCCTGAGCTCTAGTGACTACAGCGTTAGCAATCTGCATGTTTTGCCTTTCCCACGTGGAAATTTGTTGCGGAGTGCATTCTTTGACTCCATGAATGCGACCGATGATGAGGTCAGCGATCGGATTCGGAAGAAGACATGCGTGTACATCTCCTGTAAAGAAAGGAGTAGCAATCCTAATGATAGCAGTAGAGTATTTCTCTAATGTGCCGCCAAATGTTACACATTTGACTACTTGTCCAGTGGCACGGGAAGGATCTACGAGTGACTGCCTAACACCAATTGTGGTGCATCCAGAATCAAATAGCACAGAGACTGGATTGTTATTCACTAAACCCTTATGTAAGACAAGAGAACCTCTTCCATCATGCGCGACTGATGCCGGAAGAGCAGGAAGAGGATGGCCACAGCTTAAAGTAGACACTGTGGTTGGCTCAAATAACGTTTTGCATTGGGGGCACTGAGATGCTCTCCCAAAATCAAAAGCGGCACATGCCATATTACTAGCATCATTATTATCTTTACTCTGTTTATAGGCTTCATGGGATTCTTGTTGTACAGAGTTTGCCTGAAAATGTGGTTTATGTCTTTTGTTTTGAGATCTACCTCGGTTATTATCACCTCTGTAGTTATTGTTACCTCTATTGTAACCCCTATTTGGGTTTGAGTCATAGTTCCCTTGGTTACCATTATCATATTCATTATAATGAGTATCTCTGTAATTATGATCTTGTTGACTCCAAGACGGATAACCCTGATAGTTTCTATAATTACTTCCTCTACGGAAATTCCTATAATTATGACCACCCCTGTGTCGCGAGCTATCAGCTCGTCTCCAGTTCTTTGAAGAAGAACCCTGAAATGATTGGTTACCTTGGTTTTGATAACTATTATGGTTACCTTTTTTATCAAATCTGATTCGAGGTCCCTGAAATCTGTGTGAATAATTGGGATTGTATGGTGTTGCTGAAGCAACTGGCATATTCTCCTTAATCTTAGTGTTGCCAAAAGTCACGTCGGGGTGTGCAGTGACATATTGGGAACAATATTCTTCCATTTCTTTTAGAGATTTGGGTTTACGCTCATGTATAAATTCAAGGAAAGGTTTGTTCACACATGACATAATCTTATCTCTGAGCAACAAATCCATAAGTCCTTCATACGTTTTTTCTGTTTTGGAAAGCTCAATCCAACGATCAACTGTGAGACGTGCCTTTGCAGGGAATTCTGAGAATTCTACACCCGTCTCAGGCACCATCGTTTTAAATAAAAGGCGATAGCCTTCCTCACTTAGCTGATATTTTTTATCAAAGCCGCCCTAATGACATCATAATTATCCTTATCTGCTTCTCCTACAAGGCATAATCTAGTCAAAGATTCACCTTTCAAGTTTTCTGATAATTGATTAGCGTATTGTGATTTATCCACATTATGTGTACGACAAGAACGTTCAAATCTATCCAGCCAGAATGTAATATCGTCACTGGACTGATTGAACGGTGGAACCTTAACCTTGTAAGTAGAAGGTTTACCATTACCACTAGATGCCTGATTAACATTACTCATACTTGTCAATCTCAATTTCTCCAACTCAAATTCATGTTCTCTTATTGCTTTTTTCTCTTCAGCATCTAATCTTTTTTGTTCAGCCTCCCTGTCTAATCTTTTTTGTTCAGCTTCCCTGTCTAATCTTTTTTGTTCAGCTTCCCTGTCTAATCTTTTTTGTTCAGCTTCACTGTCTAATCTTTTTTGTTCAGCTTCCCTGTCTAATCTTTTTTGTTCAGCTTCACTGTCTAATCTTTTTTGTTCAGCTTCACTGTCTAATCTTTTTTGTTCCGCAGCAGCTTCTCTTTCTAATTTTTTTTTGTTCAGCTTCAAATCTCCTTTCCTCCACCTGCATCTGCAATTTCTTTTGTTCAGCCGCAGCCTCAGCTTCTCTTTCTAATCTTTTCTCTTCCGCCATAGCTTTTCTTTCTTCTGCAGCTAATGCTTTGTCATATTGAGCAACAGCCCATTGTTCTAATTGTTGACCAGTCTTATCAAGGGCTTTCCCTTGTGTAATGAAGTATTCTAATGTAGACATGATGTCTAACAATAATACTAATCACCTGAACCAATAATAATACCACAAGTTCTCAATGACTTGATTAATCAGTATACTATCCCAATATCTGTGGGTCACAAGCCTTTAATAAGGTCTTGTATAATAGTAATAATAATCAGGTACTGGTTTATACCATAATCCAAGTGCAGTGCACAGGCAATTGTGTCTTATGAAATATACCTATATAAAACATATGTCAACCAACAGAATACATAAAGTACAAATAGGACTGACAATACAAGAACGTTTGCAGAAATCAAAATAAATCAAATAGGGAAATCAATGAAAATAATCACTGAATCTGCAAAGAATAACAACACAAATGACGTCACAATATATGAATATAAATTGTGAATAGAACTGAAAGATAGAAAAGGTTAGACCAACAAATTACAAACAAATCAAAACAAAACTAAAGAACAAAGAAATATTACAAAAATAACAATAATTACAGACTTCACAGCTAACACAAAAGCAACAGTTGTCGCAGCAAATTTTCAATCAAGAAAATTGCACCTATAGAAAACGCCCACAACGGACCCTCTATGACGTGGGATATTCTGTTGTGAGGACGCCGCCCAACCTTAAACACAACCCGCTGACATAGAAACTAACATACTATACAAACAAATAACATGTAAACATAAATATATATAAATTATGTGTATGATAGTATGTGTTGCAAAATAGGCTCAGTTTTACAGTAATGGCAAAGTTATTTTTATGAAAATAAACAAACTGCCACTTTATTCAATTAAACATTCTGGCCTTAAATATTAAAGTTCATATACAGAAAACAAGAAGATCCATCGATGAAAATAGGACTTCTTAGTTCACTAATACTGTCTTCCTGTTAATATTACAAGAATTGATCCAACTGTTCCGTGAAACTCTGTAATGTCTAATGTAAAAAATGTCAACAACGCTGACCTACATACTGCATTCACTTGACAGGTCACGTGACGAAGTGTTGACAAATAGCAAACCAATACTGCAAGTGTGTCGTATCAGCCACAGGAAACGGTCTGGTATCGGTACTCTGTTGACTTCTGAACTTCTGCGAGGTCAAACCCAGAAAGCTGGTCCACCAGTTGATAAAGTTGTTATTTTATTCCCGTTAATGATATCCACCAAAAGGATAAATATAAGTGGATGGAAGCAGACATCATCATCATCAGTTGATAAGATCTCTATGGTGTTGTTTGCTCCACTGTAGTGTATGGAATGTCAACTTGACCTACGCAGTGGTGTGTAGACATGGATTGAGTGTATAATGTGCGAATGATAATAATGGTTCGTGGTGTTGACAAATGTTCTTTTCTCACACTCATGTATGGCTGGAAGTCATCGACACCAACGACTGTGTACCTTTACTAAAGTTTAATTGGACGTACACACTCGACAGCACAGATAGTGACAAATCACAGGTTGGCATAATACATCATGGTACAGTGGATAACTGGTCTTGCAATGTTATGTTACATGGGCACTCATGTAGAATAATATTATAATGGACTGTCAGTAGCCAAGCACCCAGTATTGCCCATATATATATATATCAACTGAGTTTACTGACAAAGCACGTCAGATTATAAACAATATCCAAGATGGCTTCTACCTAATCTCGTCTAGCGAAGATTCTTTAACATAAGGTTCAGCACAGTTTTTTTCATATAATAATATTGAACCGCTAGCAATGGGTTCTCATGTGTAGCAGTGATCTCTGGACTAAACAAGCGATAATACGGGCATCCCTTTTCTCTTCTTGAAAGTCACTACATGTTTGGTTCCAAGATGGCTTCACTCGTGAGCTGTCACTCACGTTTGGATACAGATAATGAATCTGTCCTAAAGTTAGTCATTCATAAAACATTTCATTGCTCTGTAGATTTGATCATGAACACTTGACTGCAATCTACAGGATATAGTGCTGCTAGGAATCGAAGTCGTTTTCATCGAGTCAAATATATTCTCTTAGACATTCAAATCGTACCTATCGAAAATGGTGGCTTCGTACGAGAGTTCATAAGAGTGTCTATTATTACCTTGGTATCAGAAATATGATCCTGCCATTCCTTGGCAATACGAATAAACACTGGGGTAAAGCATACACGATAGGTCTAGACGACTATCACTTTCCCCACAAATACTGAGATCACTTTTTCCCCGGCGACAAGCCGACATAGAAGACACAGTCCCTATCAGGACGAAGCCAAATCACACCACACTCTAGCGACACATCCGCCGAATAGCCTTTGACCTCTCTAGAGACAACAGAACATATAGTTCGACTTAGATATGTAAAGATATACAGATATAAGACAGACTCGTCCTACTCAGACAAACAATACACATAAATTCAGGCCATAGATATTCTGAAGCAAGAACAATCTATTACTACCCAAACAAAGAATAAATCGCAGAAAACTGGATTTATCCGCGGAGTTCGATCGAAAGAGCCGACACAACTTTCAAGGGAAGTAACTCAATAATGACTTTCCCTTAAGCACTATTTTGTTTACAAAATATTTGCGAACATAACAAGTATACCAATGTATAATATTGTAAGATATCAAAGACTGCACGTAACACTAAGCTCCCCAAAACAAAACAGAAAAACTTAACATTAGAATTCTTATCCAAGATCAGCTTAACTAAACACTGCCAATAAAGGGACGTCAACACTACTTTTGACCCCCTTCTTCAATATATTGTGGATTATTTCCCTTAGACTAGATGTCTAATTTCCCTCATAAAAGTCGATCTCATAAAAATGAAATTGTACCTATATTACTCTTGCCAACACTAACTGTTACACTATTCTTTTTTTCTCTTCCCGGAATCTACAGGAGTTTTATAAATTTGCATTCTTTTACAGTAATACTTAAAGTACACGTGAGCATGATCGGATTCAGTATTCAGTATAAAAGATGAGAGAGAGGAAAGGCAGAATATTAGACGAACCAGTGCGTCCAATTCTCAAACATGTTATAATAAATTTCGTTCGTTCGTTCCTTCGTTCTCTAAGTTACATGACTGGCAACTTCATCTTTTAAAACT